>CM037791.1:32895559-32945559 GCA_021229015.1 Solen grandis
AAAAAGAGTGTGATGACAGTACTTCTGTAATCATTATTTAAATTTTTACTAATTGTAAAAGGCATAACAAGAATGTTTGACTTGTATTTAACAAATTACTATAATCACAAGTTTTTGGGATGGAATGGGCTCAGGTGGGAGGGGTCTGTACATGTACCATTAATTGGCAATCAAGGACAACATGCAGATGATAACAAATGACATATTGGTCCAAACATGAATAAGGGTTCTGAGACTGTATATGTGCTTAATTTTGAAAACCCTCAGTAATAATGACGTTAGAATAAACAATTCTTGTTGCACTTTTCTGGAACAATCCGGAAGAAATGTAAATAAAACTTACTATGTCATACAATGTGCTTAATGAAAAATAAATAAGATTTTAGTTTAGCCACAAATAAATCTTTATTATTATCAAAAAGAAACGTATAGTATATGGATTAATAGGTATGTGAATGATGTTTACTAACACACAAGAAAACTGATAGTATCCTGGACTAGGAAAAAAAATCGATGTGTTTTGGGATGTTTATGACTCAAAATAAACATTAATGATTGAGTGGTTACGGTACTGATAATATAAGATTTATTTTTATCAGTTTTTTTTATCTGTTTCAGAATCTAAAAATGTGGCAATCCACCTACAAACACTGCAGCAAACAGAAAAGGATTCTAGGGAGGAATGTGGAGTTTGTTTTAAGACAGGGAGGAAAACCCAGACATGGGTTGAATGCGAAGTGTGCAAGCAATGGTTTCATTGTGCATGCAAGAAAGTGAGTAGGAGTGAGTATGTGAGAATTGAAAGGGGAGATGAGAATTGGAAGTGTAGCGAGAACTGTAAGAAAGTGTGAAGTAAGATAGTTTGATACTAAAATGGAATTAAAAAAAATCGCTTGAATATGTCTCGGGAAACCATTTTCAATGAAATAGATGTAAATATTGTATGCAAGTTTTTACAAGCGAAAGAATTCCTGTTGAAAGTTCTTTTTCCAAATGCCTAGTAATCATTATTAATTTTTGTACACATACATTTATACTTCGTAATATGTATTCAAAATTTTGCAACATTATCCTTTCATGGAATTGTTTAAACTGACTCATATGACTAAAAGTATGTATGGTTCATCCCGACTGGCTTTGGGCCTGCTCATCAACTTAGATGAATATACATCAAATATAAATGTACATGAACAGTTTTAGCAATGTAACAATTTGAAAAAGGAAGTTCTTTGTATAAGCTGTTGTAATACTTGCTTACTCATTTGTTTGCAGATGTTGGAAATATCAGTTTGTATATATGTAGTTATCTCTTGTATGTTATTTTGTATGTTACTGTAAACACATGATCCATGAAACTTTTATATGCATTGCGTCAAATTATCTTTTATATGCATTGCGTCAAATTATGTACATGTGATTTTATTCTATATGGCCTTGACAGAGACTACTGGTGGTATTTGTAGGAATACCTATTATTTACTTTATTAATGACAGGTTGTCGACACAATGCTGCTATATATATAAAAGGGTTTTCCTTAAGGATCAGAGTAATAGGCTAATTTGATACTGAAGGATACAGGGGTCCTACGTTTTCTATTCATTTTCTCACATTTCTTCCCACTTTTGACAAATTTTAGCAGGCCAAGTAAAAAATTTTACAATTAAATCTGCCTCTTAAAGAAAATCCTGTGTATATTTAGTGATATTCTACTGTTTAAAAATATTGAAAATTAAATGATATGACTGTACTCTTTGCCTTCATTACTCTTTGTCCTGTTCTCACTGTTTTACACTCATCCCCATGATCATCACGAAAAACATAACAATTCCAGCAACACCCACCATGTTGACCAGTGTCTGAGACTCTAGCATTCAAATATATGTCCATATTCAAGTTTTTTGCCAACATCTCTTTACATCTCTTCACTTGATTTAAGAAAGATATCTAACTATTTAAATACAAAACATATCCATGTTTCAATTTATTATTTAAACTATTAAGCATGATATAGTGAAGGATAATACTTTGATCCCTTAGGTTATCTTATTCCAAGATAAGCCTGTATTCAACAGTTTCTTTTAAGCATTTGATCCAAACACATCTCTATCAAGCATAATAGAAAAGGCATGTTTTCTTACAAATGACAAAGAATGATTACCAGTAACCTCGGAGATGCCCTATCTTTTTTTCATACTCTTGGTTACAAACAACAAAGATGGGTAATCATAAATTGGCCGAGAAGTCCATGACTTAAAGATTCACTCAGCCCCTCATCACGTGGGTTCAAAACACGACAGGGTTTTCCATCCTATCCTTTTTCGTACTTACAAACTATGTATCTAATCTTAGGTAACCTGGGGTAACCTGAGGTTACCTCTGGTTACCAAAGACAAAGAAGGGTTACCAGTAACCTGGGAGATGCCCTACCTTTTTTCATACTTAAAAACTATGTATATAATCTTAGGTAACCTGGAGTAACTTGAGGTTACCTCTGGTTACCAAAGACAAAGAAGGGTTACCAGTAACCTGGGAGATGCCCTACCTTTTTTCATACTTAAAAACTATGTATATAATCTTAGGTAACCTGGAGTAACCTGAGGTTACCTCTGGTTACCAAAGACAAAGAAGGGTTACCAGTAACCTGGAAAATGCACTACCTTTTTTTCATACTTAAAAACTATGTATATAATCTTAGGTAACCTGGAGTAACCTGAGGTTACCTCTGGTTACCAAAGACAAAGAAGGGTTACCAGTAACCTGGAAAATGCACTACCTTTTTTTCATACTTAGAACTATGTATATTATCTTAGGTAACCTGGATTAACCTGAGGTTACCTCTGGTTACCAAAGACAAAGAAGGGTTACCAGTAACCTGGAAAATGCACTACCTTTTTTTCATACTTAAAAACTATGTATATAATCTAAGGTAACCTGGAGTAACCTGAGGTTACCTCTGGTTACCATAGACAAAGAAGGGTTACCAGTAACCTGGAAAATGCACTACCTTTTTTTTCATACTTAAAAACTATGTATATAATCTTAGGTAACCTGGAGTAACCTGAGGTTACCTCTGGTTACCAAAGACAAAGAAGGGTTACCAGTAATCTGGGAGATGCCCTATCATTTTTCATACTTAAAAACTATGTATATAATCTTAGGTAACCTGGAGTAACCTGAGGTTACCAAAGACAAAGAAGGGTTACCAGTAACCTGGGAGATGCACTATCTTTTTTCATACTAAGAACTATGTATATAATCTTAGGTAACCTGGAGTAACCTGAGGTTACCTCTGGTTACCAAAGACAAAGAAGGGTTACCAGTAACCTGGAAAATGCCCTATCTTTTTTCATACTTAGAACTATGTATATAATCTTAGGTAACCTGGAGTAACCTGAGGTTACCTCTGGTTACCAAAGACAAAGAAGGGTTACCAGTAACCTGGAAAATGCACTATCATTTTTTCATACTATGTATATAATCTTAGGTAACCTGGAGTACCCTAAGGTAACCTCTGGTTACCAAACTCATATAGAGGTTACTTATGGACACCTTTGTGCAGAAGTGCACTTTTTGGAACATATCTATTAGGACTATATAAACATATAAGAATTTGATAAACTTCTGACCTGGATATGATAGAGACCCATACTTGGTCTTATTTTTAGCTATTACATCATGCTACACGCCTACACCTAGTCTTATGGGGTCACATTGATTGTTTTTTAATCTATAGTCAGATGTATGGCTATGAATGGCTATTTTTTTTTGGCTATTTTCCTGGTGTAATCAATGTAGTTATAATATTTAATACACTGTTTAAAATATATAAGAGTTTGAATTTTGCCGTTTTGATTAACCAATAGTTTTTGTTGATATCAAATATAATCATTTCTTTCACTATTGCTTGATAGATTGTGTTGATAATTTCCTGTTTTCCGGTAAATTCCCGTAAATAGGATAGGGAATTATCGATTTGGCGGAATAACTCTGAAACATATTGCTTGCTGAGCTTATTGTTCGCTACTAATGCTTGCTAGGTTGTGTTCAGTCCCGATGAAAACACTGGGAAGCAATTTCAGAAGATAATTCGTTAGAATTACTGAGATAACCACCGGTTTGATGCATGATCTAGGTATGTACGAGCTCCTTTACATGCGTAGGTATGAATGGCGAAATAGACTCCATTTCGCGAATGGAGCTTTTTTTATTTTACTATTATACCGGCATTTTATCGCGAAATATTTAGTGATTTAGTTAATAGTTGATTAGCATATATCAATATCTTGAAGTTAGGCGAAAAAATATGTGTATTAGATATTATTATACAGATATATCCATTCCAACGAAACCGAGTCCATTTCCCAGTATACACCTAATCGATAAAGCTACGGAATGGAGTCAATAACCCCACAATTGGATGTATTTCACTACAACATTTGTACTTCTATTCATTTATGTTATGAAAATTATACTCTAGTTCATTAAATAATTTATTTTATTGTTCATGTTATGCAATAATTAAACGGTAAATGGTATTGATGAGTCTAGCCCACACAGACGAAATGAATTCCAGAAGTTTCAGCCCCAAACCATTTCCTCCCCTAGACGTTTCACCCCCAAGCTGTTTCCTCCCAAGTCGTTTCACCCCCAATTTTCAAAGATCGAGACGTTTCACCCCCACTTTATATTATACTT
Organism: Solen grandis; assembly: GCA_021229015.1. NCBI lineage: Eukaryota > Metazoa > Mollusca > Bivalvia > Adapedonta > Solenidae > Solen > Solen grandis. The sequence goes on from CM037791.1 coordinate 32,900,256, forward strand.
GTTAATATGTATATTATTGTATTTTTTCCAAAAGAAAATAATGCAATTATACTATTCAATGTTATATGCTTAGTTTTAAGATTAAATATATATATATATTTAAGAGATAAAAATTAAAATGGTCTTTCATTGCATATAATCACGGACATATATACTAGATGTTATGGATGACACATCCATGATATAATCAAATACCTGTTAAACATGTCAGTTGAAGATGTGTAATTATGTTAATGTAGGTATGATCATTTCTAATCATACTTAAGATTTTGTAAGTCTTGAATGAATCAAATATGTTGAAGTTAGTGTTTGTGTGTGTGGGTGTGTGAAATGAAAATATGATATAAAAAATAACACAAAAAAATTAATAAAAAAAATAAATAACCACAAATACATATTTACGGATAAACAACTGAATAGTCAAGGAAAACTCTAATTTTCTTACATAGTTAGATATTAACCATGGCTTTATGTTTATTGAAATATAAATTAACAATGTCTTGGTATAACTTATATAACATGTGCAATACATATATGATACTTTTTAATCACCATTTCTTATATGATGCACAGTAGTAAACAGAGGTTAAATAGTAAAATTTAGATTTCCTTAAAAATATTTATGTTAATAATATTTATAATTTTATCGTTTTTGCACTTGTCTAGAGATAAACAAAAATTTGAATCTTATTTTTTTCCTACAGCTTAATAATTCGCATATAAAAGTTATGTACAAAATGATGATGAACATCAACCCCACTTTCGTAAGACTTTTGCCTCATCGTTTAACATTGAAACCTCACTATGAATTAATAGTGAATATCTACAAAATGCTGATGAGCGATGTATAATGGTAAAGATGAAAATAACACTGATTGAACTTGGTCTACAACACGTGTGGTTATACCAGAATAAATGTGTCATAAATTTAGGAAATATTAAAAAGATAATTTAATTTTTTTATAAACAAAACTGGTTTTCTAACGTTAATAACTGAAATAGATTAGAAATGTAATTGTTTAAGCATGATTTTTTGTTTGGAAAAATACTTACAGAAAATAGATTTTAATAAATTTAGAATAGCCTTAACACAATTTAAAATATATTCGCACGATCTATCAATAAAAAAAAGGCATACACAATAAATCCCATTTTTTACTAGTAAAAATAATAATAATTAATAATAATATCATATCACTAGTATCTTTAGTAAGATTTACTTTTACAAAAGTTCGACTATATCACCATATTGCAAAAAGTATCATGTATTGGCTATAAATGTGTATTGTTACTGAAGTTACTGAATTGGTGTTTTTTCTCAAGTGTGTGTGTGTGTTTCTCATCTAATACATGTGCTCACGATCACATTAACCTTTCAAAGTCTTAATTGCATTGTTTATCACCTTTAACACTATCGCCTTTTTTACTCCTCACACCTCACAATAAAGTAATTAAATCAAATGCTTAAATAAAGTAACAGGGGGAGGAAACGACCTGTTAAATGCCCAAATTGGGGGTGAAACGTCTTGGGAGGAAACGACTGGGGAGGAAACGACTTGGGGGTGAAACATCTGACAACCGACGAAATGGACTGAGAATAGCATAATGGGAGTTTTTATTTTTACACTTTAACGTTAAGATAGAAAACATTTTACATTTGTGATATTTATTGACTTAAAAGATAACATATCCATGAAATGAAATCCATTTCGCAGTTCATGGAATAACGTTACATGAAATGGACAGAGAATGATGGAAAAGACTTTTTATTTTAACACTAGGGCATTTTACAAATAAATTTTTTATTGTTTTTGTTAGATTTAATCAATATATTAATGTTTGAAAGGTAAATTTTATAATTGGTATTTTGTTTATCAGACTATATATATATATCATCTTTCACAGAGTATGTGACCGAGAATGGAGAAATCAGGGTTTTTTTCAGGTGTCCTACAGGGCCGAATATCGGCCCCATTCCCAATGCTATCTAGGTGCATTTTTTCCCAATCAAGAAAAAAAAATCCCAAAGCCAAGAAATATATGTATTTTTTACAAATATTTCCCCAGTAAATATGTTTACATTAACAGTGCTTGTAGGTAAAATTATTGCAAGCACTACCTGAGGTCATGGTATAGTATAGTTTAGCTTCTTGATGAAAAAGTCTGTTTTTATGATGTATAAAGTGAACTATTGTATGTATTTCAATGGGTAAAATTTCCCTATTATATTGATTCGACAATTATTTTTTCCCAAATTTTCCAATTTTACTGTTAAAAAAAAATCCCAAATTTGGCAGGGGCCTTTTTCCCACAAAACCTGAAAAAAGCCCTGGAAATTGAATTTTTATTTTAAACTTGGGCATTTTTGGTAGGATATTGACAACCAGCTTACGCCTTCAGGTAATTTTCACAGTGATGAAGCCTCTGTCTGGTTAGACAAAAGGTCTTCCAAAAGATTCCAATAAAATGAATTCAGGTTGCACATATTTTGAAGTGTTTCAGTGGCTGTTATCTAGTCAATCATAAACTGTATTCCCAATGATCATTGAATTAAAGTGAACAAATTGTTTGAGAAAATATATGATAAAAATAAATTGTTTGAAACATGACTAAACATTACTTTGTTTATATAATAAGAATTTAGCTTGTACTTGGAGTAAGTAAATGCTATTGAAAATTTTGTGTGTGTTCAAAGTTTTGTCGCAAAATATGATTACAAAAAAATGTTAATAAAACAGATGGTCCATACATAATGTTATTTAATACCGATATTTTTTTACATGTAAATATATTTATATTTTATCATTTGTGTTCGTATTTTTTTCTTTTCTTTTCTAATTGACCTCCATGTTTTAAATTAAATATTTATTATCATATCAGGAACATGCAAGAAATGATATCTATGACAGTTTAAACTAATAAATCAAATTCTTATTAGGCTACCATACTTAATATTCAAATATCAAATGGATATTATGTTTTCCAGCTAGTTTCTGACATTTACTCTCACTTTAATAATCTTTATCTACAAAACAGATAACATACGGTACTTATTTTGAAAATACATTCTGTTACCTTTAGGGTCTTAATCAGTTTCTTGCAACATTCTCATAAAAGGTTCATCAAGAGACAGTTAATTTGGTCATTATGCAATATCATTGGTTTCAACAAGCATTAGATTACTGGTTACAAGCAAGCTCTACGAAAATATCCAAATTAACCCAATGAAGAAGATAAGAGACTGGACTGTACTGTATGAAGCATGTATAAGAGTACACTGAAGCTGATACATTTATGACCCCTGGCTAAAAGAAATTAGGAAGATGAAGCAGTCAAGCTTTGGATTTCTTGGACATGGATTAATAGGTTGTTATTTGCATCATCAATTTATCAGTTAGCTTTGTAAATTGAATTGGCTTGTAAATATTTGGTTATTTGCCTCGCGAATAATGAATACGTATTGGAATACTGGCAATACTCACTGCACCGAATACATAAGTGTATTGTTACACCTCTAATATCATGTAGTGATTCGGATTGATTGATTGATTGATTGATAGACCGACATACAGATATAAAGATAGACAAATGGATAATCATATAAACATAAAACACGTAGCAAAGACCAATTATAACACAGAAACTGAAAATATTTTCTTGCACTAGAAAAAAAGATACTTATATAAGAAAGTATTTTGCTTTCTCTGTGATTTTTCCATATATTTTAGACAGTTTTCAAAATACAGTGACCTGCCGCGTGACAAAATAATAGTTTTCTCTGTCTGTTACAGGAGTTTCCTATCTTTGTTTAATAGGTCTTTACACTAAGATAGATAGACAGACTGTCAGACAGACATACAGTTACAGGGAGAAATAGTTGAAATCAGATTAACATCCGATACATGCCATGATTCCTCTTTATTATATTTAAACCGCTTCTTATCATCTGGCACGTGTCTGTATGACCGCGGGCGAAATGGACATACAGTAACTGACTAGTCAAATTAACCTTTTCTTTAAGAAAATAAAACACCAAAGACTTAATTTAGACATCATAGAATTATACCACAGACACATAGACAGACTGTCAGACAGACATACAGTACCTTGTAATACCTTGTAACATTGAGTTAATAAATTTTTCTGTCTGTCAGTTACATTCGACTTTATAATATTATCTTTAATCCGCTTCTAATCATCCGGCACGTGCCCTGTCTATTGTTTATTGGGAATGACACAGTAGCATTATCCCCACGGGACGCAATCACTACGGCAGATCACATCAGGTTGGGACCCTGATTAAATTTACACCCTTTACGTTACTGCTGTAATGGGACTAAGTCATAAAATTCATACATACACTGTGATATTTTTTTAAATTTTTGTTTCTTTATTTTTTCCTTTTGATTTGTGTGTGTGTATGAATGTGTGTAGAATCATAAAATAAATCTGTAAAGGGAAAGCTTACATTGCATGGTTATGTTGCACTTGTGAAATATGTATTTCATCTACATCACATTATATCATAAATGTCGAATTTTCTTTATTAATATATTGATTCAATTTAATCTAACAGAAATAAATATGCTATTAAACAAAAAGACCATTTTCTTAATCCTCATTCCATTTCGATTACACTGTGCAATGCGATATTGACTTCATGTCATGGATATACTATCTAATTCAATAAGTATCATAAATTTAAAATTTTCTCCATCTTACATGAAATTATTGATAAATTAATACATTATTTAAAAAAAACAAAAAGAAAAAACCACCTATAATATGCCATTGTGTAAAAATCAATAGTCCATTTTACTATTCTCAGTCCATTTCCCATTTCGTATACTCTGTGAACTGCGAAATGGACTTGATTTCATGAATATAATATACTATATACTAAGTCAATACATATCTCAATTGTTAAATATTCCTTATCTTAACATTAAATTTTGATATTTATAATGAAAAAACATCTATAAAATGTCATTGTGTAAAAGTCAAAAGTCTTATTTCGCCATTCTCGGTCCATTTTGTCCGAGTGGACTTCTCATCAATTACCATTTAAATATTGCATAATATCACCGATAAGTAAAGTATTTCATGAACAAGAGTATCATTTACATTACAAAAATGAATAAAAGGAGTAAAACATACCCAATTATGATATTATTAACTCCATTTCGTAACTTTATCGATTACGTTTTTACTGCGAAATGGACTCAGCTTTGTTGGAATGGGCAATAAATGATATAATATCTGATACATATATATTTTTCACTCACTTTCAAGATATTGATTTATTGATATTACTAAATATTTCGCAATAAGATATCGTAGTAATAATATACAAACTCCATTTTGCTATTCTTGGTCCATTTCGTGAAATGGAGTCCATTTCTCTATTCATACCTACTGCCAGCCTATTCGCTAAAACTTTACAAATATAGGAGTCAAAAGGATCTGTCCTACGCATGAAACAACATACACGTGAGAAAAAAAGACTCAAAGTCCCAGATATATAATGTTTTCGGAGTTTTCTTAATATTTCAACTGATTTCGAATTTATCACATGTAGTGGACAGTCTGTTTAACAATCACTGTCTACTTTAAAAAAAAAAAAAAAAATATATATATATATATATATATATATATGATCCCCAAGAAAGGGCGGAATCCCCCTCCACTCTCAACATCTTGTAGGTTGGACCTGTACAGGATCAGCAGACTAGACTGCAGCAACTTAGCTATAGACAGTTTGTAGAATGTTGTAGTTGCTGCTGCTGCTAAAGATTATTGATTTTTATATCATGCAGGCACCTTCTCACAATTGCAAAACCATATCAAACTGAAAGCGAAATTAATGATATATATTTTATGTAAGGGGAGACTGTCTCGGGAAAGGGTCTTTGTATACATAGGTATGAGGTGATTTTGTATCGTACATTTGTCTTGTTTTAGTTCGGGTTAGTTATTCTAGAATTATTCCTTTTTTTAATATACGCTTGATTTAGTCGCCTAGGAAATAACTGTATTTATCGAAAAAAAGATGATTTGGTCTATCGTTTAGTGCCATACATTTTCATGTATATTTTTGGTTTTTGAGTTTATTGCTTACATGGGGATAATGTTTAAGGGAGGCAATGGACTTGATCTCACAGGTTGATATGTATTGTGTTCTAAAGTTTACTGTAAAAAGCGTGTAAATTGTATTATTTGTATGTACATTTTATATCGTAAGTCAGCCATTTATTCTATTGTTAAAACTGATTTGTTTTGGTACAACACACTTTCATTTTACCTTTGATGAGCCAAGAGTATGATAGTGACAGTTTTAGCAACTGATTTAAAACCTGATCAGCCTTCAAGCTACAGACTGTTCTGAAATTATCCTGGTGGTTTAAGTCCTTTCTTTTCATCTCTGTAATATATATAATATATTGATGACTGAGTGTTGAAATTATATATATTGAAATATATTATTGATATGATTTTTATTTCAGGGATTGGCAAAAACATTTGGTGTCATATATCTCATGCAGCATCCATTCTGTCATCAGAAGGCATTGTTTACAAGGTCAGAGAACAACCTTCATCGTTGAGCCTCAGAGAGATCTTTTGGTTTGAGCACTTCATGCAATGGAGACGTTGGTTTGCTTCTTGTTCATGGCAAGCATTGGAGAAGTGATCAGGTAACCTCTCAACTCTTATCACTACTACTGCTGTTTCTTTCTTTCATGTTATTCTTTTACTTTCAACGACTACTACTACTGCTACAACTATCCATTATCATCAGCTTCCTCTACTTTTACTTCTGCTAACACTGTTACATATCATTATTAACTAATCTGATTTTTTGGGGAAAAAGATGAACTTTTGTCTGTATTGTAATTATATTTGATTAATTGTCTCTTTTTAAGCCCATGTTAAATCAAAGGCGTTGTGCATTAAAATTAATATATAAGTCAAGAGGACTGTCCTACACATAAAACAACATAAATGTAAAAAAGGATCAAAATCCCTGAAATGTAATGTTTTTATAATCAGTTTTCTTCAAGATTTCAACTGATTTTGAATTTCTCACACGCTTAACAACCACTGTCTACTTTGAAAATTACAAAACTTAGATTGGGCAGAATCAAAATTGTAGTTTCCCGCTCCACTCTAAAGTTTTCCTGGGTTTGATCTGTTCTGGATCTTTGAACTGGACCACGGCAACTTTAGTTTGTAGAATGTTGTTGTTATTGGTGATGATAATGATGATGATGATGATGACATACCAAAGTCATAGAAAATGGTACTGGTATAGCTCCCTTGCTTGTTGCTCAGCATATAAGGGTAGTTCCAAGACTGGTTGGTCTGGTGGCTGGATAATGTGAATGGGTATGTTATCATGCCACGTGTCTACAGCGTTATGCTGCAGTGTGGCAGCACCCTATATGCCTCAAGTTGACATAGTCTCCAAATGACTTAAATACTGTTGGTGGGACATTGAACCCAAACAAATAAACAAACATGTCCTGGGTTGGACCTATATCGGATCTGCAAACTAGACCACAGCAACTACAGACAGTTTGTAGATGTTGTTGTTGATAATGATGATGATTTTTTTATCATTCAGTCACCTTCACACGACTACAAAACCAGATCAAACCAAAAGCAAAATTTATGTAATAAATTTACTTACCTTAATTCCATTGCATCACTTAGTGGACTTCTTAATTTTAGAAAATGCAAAGGGTTGGCTTCTTTGTTTTCGTTGGTATGATGTCATTTGGTATTGTCCATTTGTCATATTTTAGTTCAGGTTTGAAATGGCACGATTCTTTTAATTTATTTAATTTATAATCCATGGTGTGGACTTGAAAGTTAATGAATATGCTATGGGGCATCAGACAGTCAAGTTAGATAACACTTGATGGAATATATTACAAAATATGGCCCCTTTTTAACTTAGAAAATTTGGTTAAAGTTTTGCATGCAAGATGCTTTCATGCTTATATCTCAGTATACTATGATTATGTTGAAATTGAAAAGAAGATGAACATGCAGATAATGATAAGGATCCAATGCAGTCAAGGCGTTAGAGGAGTCGACCGTGCTGTTCCCTGACAGCCCTTTTTTTTACAATCACAGAATGTTGCAATATGGGACCATGTCTCTGTAAATGGGTATTGATGAACGTAATACATACAAATAGTTAAAAAAAACAACTAATGCTTAGCTAATGATCTTTTGTGAACGAGCTGCTTTAAAGATCATCAGAGCCTTTTTAATTTTACATCTCTGTTTACAGTTGGTCGAGGATCTGTGAGATGGTTCAACTACACAAATGACCCTAATGCCGTTTAAATCAGGTTGATTGGTTTTAAGATGGTACCATGCACTACTACCAGAATGGTACAGATGAGAGTGTGGCCTGCTTCAGCATGCACATGTAAGATTGTTCTTATTTATTACTACCATGTCAAGCGAAAGACGTAAAAATTGGTACCAGATGCAACCTTTGCTTGCAATCAGCAAAATGGGTCTGCTATGGGAACTCGGAGACCTCAGTGCTGGTTCTACCGAGAAACATTTCATCCGTGTATCGGTGCTTTACACCGGGCACGTAAAAGAACCAATGGGTCTATTCGCTAAGAGCTAGGGTATCGCACCCGGACTCCCTTGTATCCGACTACTGTCTCTTCCGATGCTGTCTCTTCAGCAAAAATAAAGAAGTATGTCAAAATTACTTTAAGTGTAGTTGTATTATTATAATTTTGGGTCTTCATTCGTAGTGAATGAAATAGTTCAGCTCATCCCCTGTTTCTTACTACTTATGAAGTTGGGCAAAATTTGTTTAAATGTGATTATATTCTTATATGTTTGGGGTCTTCATGTGTAGTTACTGAAATAGTCCAGTTCATCCCCTATTTCTTGCTACTTATGAAGTTGGGCAAAATTTGTTTAAATGTAGTTATATTCCAATATGTTTGGGGTCTTCATGTGTAGTTACTGAAATAGTCCAGCTCATCCCCTATTTCTTACTACTTATGAAGTTGGGCAAAATTTTGTTTAAATGTAGTTATATTCCAATATGTTTGGGGTCTTCATACGTAGTTACTGAAATAGTCCAGTTCATCCCCTATTTCTTACTACTTATGAAGTTGGGCAAAATTTGTTTAAATGTGATTATATTCTTATATGTTTGGGGTCTTCATACGTAGTTACTGAAATAGTCCGGTTTAAATGTAGTTATATTCCAATAGTTTGGGGTCTTCATGTGTAGTTACTGAAATAGTCCAGTTCATCCCCTATTTCTTACTACTTATGAAGTTGGGCAAAATTTGTTTAAATGTAGTTATATTCCAATATGTTTGGGGTCTTCATACGTAGTTACTGAAATAGTCCAGTTCATCCCCTATTTCTTACTACTTATGAAGTTGGGCAAAATTTGTTTAAATGTGATTATATTCTTATATGTTTGGGGTCTTCATAGTAGTTACTGAAATAGTCCAGCTCATCCCCTATTTCTTACTACTTATGAAGTTGGGCAAAATTTGTTTAAATGTGATTATATTCTTATATGTTTGGGGTCTTCATGTGTAGTTACTGAAATAGTCCAGTTCATCCCCTATTTCTTACTACTTATGAAGTTGGGCAAAATTTGTTTAAATGTAGTTATATTCTTATATGTTTGGGGTCTTCATGTGTAGTTACTGAAATAGTCCTGTTCATCCCCTATTTCTTACTACTTATGAAGTTGGGCAAAATTTGTTTAAATGTAGTTATATTCTTATATGTTTGGGGTCTTCATGTGTAGTTACTGAAATAGTCCTGTTCATCCCCTATTTCTTACTACTTATGAAGTTGGGCAAAATTTGTTTAAATGTAGTTATATTCCAATATGTTTGGGGTCTTCATAGTAGTTACTGAAATAGTCCAGCTCATCCCCTATTTCTTACTACTTTTTTTGGGGTTTTATGAAGTTGGGCAAAATTTGTTTAAATGTAGTTATATTCCAATATGTTTGGGGTCTTCATAGTAGTTACTGAAATAGGTCCTGTTCATCCCCTATTTCTTACTACTTATGAAGTTGGGCAAAATTTGTTTAAATGTGATTATATTCTTATACATACGTAGTTACTGAAATAGTCCAGTTCATCCCCTATTTCTTACTACTTATGAAGTAGGGCAAAATTTGTTCGAGTTAAGATATATCCTCATTGATTTTGGGTTAATTCCTTTCCTTAACTTTTTTTTTTACTTCTTTTTCTTTTACTTTTTTTACTTAATTTTCTTATCTTTTGTGGTTTTTTTCTTTGTTTAGTTTATTCTTTAACTGTTTTTTTTTCTTTCTTAAACATTTTTTCACTTTTTTTTTTTTTGACGGTTCTCCTTTTTGTTTTGGCATGTTTTTTTGTTTTTTATCTAAAACCTTTTTTTCTCTCATAATTTTTTTTCATTGCCTTTTTCTTCTATATTTTCCTTGTTGTTGTTGTCTCATAATAATATATATTTTGTTTCCTCTTCAGCTTATTCATGGACCTGTCAATGTCTGTAAAAGTGGCACGACTCGACCCGTCATTGTCTTAAAAAGTGGCACATAATAGTTCAGAAATAAAAGTTAAGAGTTCTCTGTGTTTGGGGTTCACAGATATCAATTTCGATTGATAACGTCCCCCAGTTTCTGGCTATTGTGTGTGTGTCAAAATGGGCCATGTGACGCGTCTGGTGTGGTGTGCTTTAGCATCCACCGCTGGCTAGCCATTTTCTGGCGAAAAAGGAACATCAGTTTCCCCTGCCAGTATATAGCCTCTCCATGGTCAAGCCCTATACAGTGCCTCCTCGCGGCGACACACGTCAACTGAGGACTTAGTGTCCTCAGGCTGAACTGTAGGGGACGATGTACAAAAATTGTGTATCCAAATACACCAAACGTTGGTTTATGCTACTATTGATCAGATACTTTTCTATTGACATTTTAAAACACTGCTTCACATAGGAATCAGCACAATCTTGTCCTGTTCTACTCACATGAAGACAAGTTAGGGTGCGGGGGTCGGGGTTTAATCACCTTGAGTTCCATCTAATTAACTTCTGTACAAATCACAACAGGTAGTCTTTTTATACGGAGGCGGTCATATATTGGCGTCATCTTCTTCGTCCGTCCGTACGTCTGTACCTCCCTTGAAACTTAGTCTCTGTAGCTGATTGATATTGCGGCCTTGTGAACGCAACTCCTCCTACATTTCTGAATGAATCTTTTCAAAACATGGTCAATGTCAAGAAGTGCTCAGGGTGAGCTATTGGGATCACCCGTCGTCCGTCGTCAACAATTTGCTTTAAAAGACATCTCCTCTGAAACCGCTGGACAAATCTGATGAAACTTGGTATAAATGGTCCTTGGGTGGGACTCTACAAAAATTGCTCAAATAAAGTTGCTCTATGCAGAACTGTGGTTGCCATGGCAACAAAAAGAAAATATTCTTGGAAAGTTTAAAAATCATCTCCTTCAAAACTACTGGCCAGATTTCAAAATAAATTGGTACAGATGATCCTTGGGGGTAGCACTGCAAAGATTGCTAAAATTATTCGGATCCACAAAAAAACATGGGCGCCAGGGGCAGGGCTTATTTTACATTTTTTATTATATAGGAAAAGATAAAAAAAATCTCCTCTAAAACCAATGGACAGAATTTGATGAAATTTGGTAAAAATGATCTTTGGATGCAAGTCTACAAAATTTGCTCAAATAAAAATGATCCATGCAGAACTCTGGTTGCCATGGCAATAAATAGAACAAAAATCATCTTCTTCAAGATTAATATAAATCATCTTCCAGATTAATAATTTGCAGGGTTTCAAAATGTTTTTAATTGGTACTGATGATCCTTGGGTGAAGCTCTACAAAGTATTCAAAATTATTTGGATGTAAACTCGGCAACAATAATAGGGGAGGCTTATAAATCATCTTCCAGATTAATAATTTGCAGGGTTTCAAAATGTTTTTAATTGGTACTGATGATCCTTGGGTGAAGCTCTACAAAGTATTCAAAATTATTTGGATGTAAACTCGGCAACAATAATAGGGGAGGCTTATTAATTATATTTATATTGATTTACGCAGAACTCTAGTTGCCATTGCAATGCAATGAAAAGATAAATTTAAAATTCATCTTGTTTAGAACTGCTAGCCAGATTTAAAATACATTGTTATAGATGTTTATTTAGGGTTAATTGGCTAAATTTTACTTTGTTCTTCAGACAATTTTAACAATTAATCAAAATCAAAGGAAATGTCCTTTGTTTTCACGTGACGTCATCAAGACAAATCCGCCATCTTACCATTTTACTATTTGCACTTCTGTTTCAATTAAAGATTTACAGATATATACTTTTGAGTTTAAAAAACAGAAACACGGGAAGATTGATTCTATATTAAAGGAGTGAAATTGCATAAAGTGGTTATTTAATACAATATATAAATTCATTATTGAAGACGGAAAATATATACGTTGTAATTTTTAGCTCACCTGAGCCAGAGGCTCAAGGTGAGCTATTGTGACCGGTCTTCGTCCGTCGTCCGTCCGTCCGTCGTCCGTCCGTCGTCCGTCCGTCCGTCGTCCGTCAACATTTTGCTTCAAACGACATCTCCTCCTTAACCGCTTGGTCAATTTTGATAAAACTTCACAGGAATGTTCATTATGGGGCCCTTATCCGAAGTTGTTAAAATTATTTTGATTGGTCAAAAATCTAGGTCACAGGAGCTAAAAATAGATTTTAAAAATGAAAATTTTAAAAATCTTCTTCTCCGAAACCACAAGGCCTAGCCTTTTGATTTTTGGTATGTAGCATGATCTTATGACTCTCTACCAAGATTGTTCAAATTATGGCCCTGGGGTCAAAATTGACCCCGCCCCAGGGTCACTTGATTTAACATAGGCTATTATAGGAAAAACTTGAAAAAATTCTTCTTCTCCGAAACCACAAGGCCTAGCCTTTTGATTTTTGGTATGTAGCATGATCTTATGACTCTCTACCAAGATTGTTCAAATTATGACCCTGGGGTCAAAATTGGCCCCGCCCCAGGGGTCACGTGATTTAACATAGGCTAATATAGAAAAACTTGAAAATCTTCTTCTCAGAAACCACAAGGCTATTTGGTGTGCAGCATTGTCTAGTAGATCACTACCAAGTTTGTTCAAATCATGGCCCTGGGGTCAAAATTGGCCCCGCCCCAGGGGTCACCTGATTTTACATAGGCTAATATAGAAAATACTTGAAAAAATCTTCTTCTCAGAAACCACAAGGCCTGGAGTTTAGATATTTGGTATGTAGCATGATCTTATGACTCTATACCAAGATTGTTCAAATTATGACCCTGGGGTCAAAATGGCCCAACCCAGGGGTCACTTGATTTAACATAGGCTAATATAGGAAAAACTTGAAAAATCTTCTTCTCAGAAACCACAAGGCCTAGGTTTAGATATTTGGTGTGCAGCATTGTCTATTAGATCACTACCAAGTTTGTTCAAATCATGGCCCTGGGGTCAAATTTGGCCCCGCCCCAGGGGTCACTGATTTAACATAGGCTAATATAGGTAAAACTTGAAAAATCTTCTTCTCAGAAACCACAAGTCCTAGCCTTTTGATTTTTGTTATGTAGCATGATCTTATGACTCTCTACCAAGATTGTAAAAATTATGACCCTGGGGTCAAAATTGGCCCCGCCCCAGGTGTCACTTGATTTAACATAGGCTACTATAGGAAAAAACCTTGAAAAATCTTCTTCTCGAAACCGGATAGGTTAAGATATTTGGTGAGATTGCTGGCCCGGGGTTTAGATATTTGGTGTGCAGCACTGTCTAGTAGATCACAACCAAATTTGTTAAAATCATGGCCCTGGGGTCAAATTTGGCCCTGCCCCAGGGGTCACTTGATTTAACATAAGCTAATATAGGAAATACTTGAAAAAATCTTCTTCTCAGAAACCACAAGGCCTGGAGTTTAGATATTTGGTATGTAGCATGATCTTATGACTCTCTACCAAGATTGTTCAAATTATGACCCTGGGGTCAAAATTGGCCCCGCCCCAGGGGTCACATGATTTTACATAGGCTAATATAGAAATAACTTGAAAATTCTTCTTTTTAGGAAACTAGAAAACACATGGCCTGGCATTTAGATATTTGGTGAAAATATTGGCCCCTCCCCAGGGATCACTTGATTTTACATAGACTTATTTTGGAAAAAAATCTAGAAAAATTTCTTCTCAAAAACCACAAGGTCTGGAGTTTAGATATTTGGTATGTAACATGGGCTAATAGACCTCTACCCAGTTTGTTCAAATCATGACCCTGGGGTCAAAATTGGCTCTGCCCCAGGGGTCACTTGATTTTACATAGCCTAATGATATCAGGTGAGCGATCCAGGGCCATCATGGCCCTCTTGTTTGCAGTTGTCGGTAATTAATTTCCTTAGTGTCCTATATGAGACAAATGGATCCATCAACCTCCAACAATCAGTTTTAAGTCACTATAAACTGTTTGGAGTCAAAGGTGTATTTTTGTGTGATTTTTCACTCCATTGTCTAAAATATTTTTATCTTAATGGAAGCAAGCACGTTTTTCAAAAAAAAGAAATGTAATCCATCAACTTACAACCAGTTAACTGTTCCAAGTCAAGGGTGTATTTTGTGTGGTTTTTGACTCCGATTTATCTGTACTTGAAATTGTTTGGGCTGCTTTTTCCAGATTAACAACTGTTACTGATTTAACCTTTTCCTTCATATAGACTCATATTGACACTCTCAAAAGGAACCACATAAAATAGTCACAGTAAACATTCCTTGTTACAAAACAATTGTTTCATTTTAAAATGCAGATGTACTCTGGTGAGTGTCTATGGCCCTTGGGCCTCTTGTTTACCATTTCATTTCGCTAAGGGCATCTTCATTCTTGGCCCTCTTGTTTATGAATCGAAAAACAGGTGACCACGTTAATCAAGAGTGACCGTTGGTACTGGTTTGAGTGTAAATCTGTGATATTTATAGTAGTCAGTAGCCCTTTGACCCATTAAACCTCATACTTAGCATAAATTTTTTTTCATGAACCAAGTACAGTGTAACCTCTGAAATCTGGACCCTCCAAAATCCGGAAACTTTTGAAATGCAGACGATTTTCTTAAAATTCCCGAAATTTCCCCTTCTGTTTATATGTAAATAATACCTCTGAATTCTGGAACCTCTAAATTCTGAATTCCGTATAATAATTTTGCAAAATGTTGTAAACGCTATTTTACCTCCGAAATCCGAACAGTGCTTCTAGCTCGACAGGTAATCAGACCGGAAACTGTAAGCCCTGCGGCAATTTATTCCCTTCTCTCCCTATTTGATTGTTTATTAATCAACAGCGATCGTTATTTTGACACGCGTTAGAATCACATTTTGTCTATTATCTTGACAAACGTAAGAATCACAACATGTTTGCGCCTCCAAGTTTGCGCTGGCGAATACATAGGCAATTAGATAGTGACACATTGTAAATGATTAAGGTGGTGATAAGTGGATTTACTGATATTTTTGCAACAAACATCTTTAACAGTTTAAGTTTAAATGCGGTATTGATAGAAGTGTAATTAGTTAGGCTACATCAGACTTGTAAGTGGCAAAAATTAAAGTTGAGAGAAAGAAGAAAAAAGACAAATAATGCTCGGAATCAACATTAGCATAATCCATTTTGACATAAAAATGGCAAATAGAAAAAGAGATAGAGAAATATAAGGCAAGTAGAGAGAGAGAGAAAGAGGAAGGGAGGGGGAGAGAAAGAGAATTAAGATAACTTATTATGGGAAGTCTCATTAACATAACCGTTTTGAAAAAAAGCAAATACAAATTTATATGTATGTATATGGTAAAGCTTCAAAGGTTTTGATGATAATTACACTTAGCAAACAATATTGTGACACTAATCACAACCAATAATAAACATCGATGCATATGTGCTAGCCTAATTCAATCCAGACTTCTGAATTCCGGAAACTTCCAAAATCCGAACTTTTTGGTCGGTCCCACAGGTGTTCGGATTTCAGAGGTTACACTGTACATGTCATATCCTTCACTTTAGGTCATTTGCTAAAGGTCTCAAGCGTATACTGTGAACTTCTTGTGCCAATAACCCCTTCACCTTAAAAACTTTTACTAATCACAAAGGCTGCTTATGAATCATGATCTTGATCTGAGGCCATTTGATCAAGACCAAAGACCAAGAAAGTTCTTTCAGCCCTTTAACTCAAAATTTGTACAAAACTGACCAGTCTTTACAATATCAAATCTAAGAAAAATACTTGTAACTTTGATGACTTAAATTGAAATAGTTTTGTTAAAATGACTTAAAATGTAATTTTTCATTCAGGGTATATAAGCATTTCCATTTGTTTATTTAAATATGCCCCCTTATCATACTTTTTGAATATATTTTATCTGCTCTATTATTTTAGTAACTACTATATGATTTTGGTGATTGTGTATATGCTTAGCACGTCATGATTGGTTTAATTTTAAGTTGTAATATTTATTGACTATTCTTTGTCTGCGATACATTTATAATTAAAAGTGTATCAGAGCTTTACTGTTTTTACACCACCCCCCCTTTCTTCAGCTGAAGAATGCATGGGCCCACGTTCCTTAAACTTCATAGGGTGATTGGTCATGGCTAGTAGATGACCCCTACTGATTTTGGAGTCATTTCGTCAAAGGTCAAGGTCACAGTGACCTTGAATGTGAAAATAGTTTCAAACCAATAACCGGAAAACACTTGGGCCAACGTTCCGTAAACTTTACAGGGTGATTAGTCATGACTAGTAGATGACCCCCACTGATTTTTGAGTCACTTGGTCAAAGGTCAAGTTCACAGAGACCTTGAATGTGAAAATTGTTTCCAGTCAATAACCGGAGAATTCCTGAAACTTCATATGGTGAATTGTCAGGACTAGTAGATGTCCTATGTTGGGGGATCGTAGCGGGTCTTTGTGTCATTCCTTATCATACATCTTGAATACATATTGTCTGATCTTTTATTTTATTAACTACTTTATGTTAGATTTTGTTTTAACTGCGCAACGTTTAAGTACCACTGCTTATTTTGTATATCCCTGGTACGTCATGTTTGGTTTAATTTTAAGTTGTAATATTTATTGACTTTTCAGAGCTTTACTGTTTTTATCCCCCCACCTCCATTGTGTCAAGACTGTCTCTGACATGTTACAGTTGCTGTGAGAAAGCATTTTCTGGGGGTATTCTTCATCTTCAGTGTTTCTGAACATACGTAACATTCATATCACCACCATACAAAAGTCGTAAAAAATGGTTCTGTTATATATATAGTTATAGCTCCCTTGCTTGGCGCTCATCATATGAAGGTACATGTAGTTGCAGGACTGGTTGGCCCGGTGTCAGGATAATGTGACTGGGTGTGGTATCATGCCACATTCTATATCACGATATTACAGTGTATCTGTCTCAAGGAGACATTGTCTCCAAATGACGGAAATACTGTCGGTGGGATGTTAAACCCAACAAACAACGAACAAATCACCACCAATATAAATGATTTCCTTGTGGGAGTAGGCATTTGATATAATATTAATGTCCAGCTCCATATATGTTAAGTGTATTTTCCATATTCAAATATGTATGACAGATGTATTTAATATGACAATTTAGTTTCACATAGCATAAATAAGGGAATTGCCGTAACTCGGGCTATCTGTAAAGTAAAATAATAGGTGTAATGTACTAAAAATAAAACTGGAATAACAAAATCATATTCTAATATTTTGTTCTAGGTGAAAGGAGAGGATCAACCAGTGAAGACTTGGACATTAGACAGAGATGGCTGATCCTCACCAGGCCTAGATAAGGGACCAATCCTACCGTAACTGGGTCCGGGCAGGTCTGGGCCTCAAATATACAAAGGAGGAATAGAATCATTCATTGACAATGAAGCTAGAGAGTTTCATTCATCACTATCAAGTCAACTTGGTCAGCATTCACAGAACTGTGGTCAGTGTACAGCAGACAACTTGCTGCCTCATCATCAATCATCATGTTCAATAAGGCCAAACTGCATTTGTTCCAGAGGTCCCAGGAATATGTGACGATTCTGTCCCATTAGTGCATGTGGGACTTTATTTGACGCTATAGTGTCAGAACACCGGTTTAAGGGACCCTCCTGGAAAAATTCAGACATCTCCCAGTGGGTAACAGACCACTGGGAGGTTGCAAAAAACTTTTTGCCCAACACAGGAGGGTACAAAAATGTTAAATCTGCCACAGACACAGACTTAAGTGGACTGGTTAACATTGGGATTAATATGAAGAACATTACACGCCAGCACAACTTAACAGTCAGCAGTGTTGCTCATGGTCCAGATGATTTTATAAAGGGAATCAAGAAGTGCTTTTAAAGTGAAATGTTTTCAGAGTTTCGTCAATAACCACTGCAAAGTCTGATCCAAGATTTAGTTTAGGTTTTAAGTGATGTCCAATTATTTTGTCCATAGGTGTAGGTATTGCAGAGCATCAGTATGTTTGTATTTTCTGGTTCGAGGACACAGGAATGCTGTGACATTCTTATTATATCCCCTATGAAAAACTTGTGGGAGTTGCTTATTTGTCGTTGTCGGATATCCCCGGCTGACTTATTCTGTTTCACTATATGACATCATGCTGTACGGAAATAGACAAGCAAACCATTGTAATAAAGTAGCTGTTGATTAAATTATCAACCATTGAAGAAGCTGACCTCATAAATGCAGTTCTCTTTGGCATGGAGGCTTGAAAGTCACATAACAATAAAAAAGTGACTGCGGTCTGGCAGCTGTATAAATCGGCCCCTTATAATGACTGTGATGATCATGTGATTTTTTTCAGATCAAAAGGAATACAGTTAAACCTGTATTAGTGGCCACCTGCACTAAGTGGTTAAAACTTATTTAGCAATCACCACAGTTAAGAGGTCACTTTCTCTTATTCCCTTGATTGACAGTTTAAGATAGGTTTTTCTTTTCTTTTTTTTTTCCTTAGGTATATTTAATCGATATACTAGTATATTGATATAATGGAAAGATATTTTAGCCAATTAAACATTGATAAATACATGAATCTAACAAGATCAGTTCATAACAAGCAAAAATATGCAGCTTACTAGGATGCATACATCCCTGCAAGTCAAATGGACACTTGAATTAAATTATTCCCTCCATATAATTTCAAGAGATAAACTGATGGAATAAAGTATTTATTTACATGTTCTTGAAACCGTAATTTTATTCCCCAGATACAAAGTATATATAGGGGCTATACTGGAGCCACATCTGTCGGTCTGTCTGTCTGTCTGTCTGTCGGTCCATCTGTAGACGAGATTTGGCCACCCTATCTATCGGCTGCCTTTTCTCGGATTTTGATCAAACTTTACAAGACTGACAAGTACTAAGGCTTGTTGTGCATATCATTGGCACTCTTGATTTGCTTGATTTTAAATGAGTTATGGCCCTTTATTATACTTTTCAAACAGATTTTGTCTGTGCTATTTCTCAGCTACTTAAGTCTGATTTTGATTTAAATTCACAGCACTAATAAGTACCAAGCCAAGTTGAGCACATTGTTGGCACATCATCAGCTTGAATTTATATGAGTTATGGCCCTATGTTGTATTTATTGAATATATTTTGTCCACACTATATTTAGGCTACCAATGGTCTGATTTTGATTTAACTTCACAATATTAATAAGGTTTAAGTCTAGTTGCACATATCTTTGGCACATCATGACCTGCTTGATTTTATATGAATTTGGGCCCTTTTTATATTTATTGAATATATTTTGTTCACACTATATCTTTAATAGCTACTTTTCATTTAACTTCACAGCAGTTATAAATGCTAAGTCTACTTGCTCATATTGTAGGCATGTCATGCTTGCTTCAATTTTCTTTGAGTTATTCCCCCCCCCCCCATGCCAAATTTCTTGAATATATTTTATTTGCGCTATTTCTCAGCTACTATTGGTTAGATTTTGATATATCTTCACAGCATTTATAAGTACCAACAGAAGCTACATATGTCTGACTGTCTGACATAACAGAAACTGTGACATTTATTGAAGCGGTATCTGGGGGTATCCATTATTATGCCTCCCCCCCTCCTCTTCAAAGAAGAGGGGGCATATTGCTTTGCACATGTTGGTTGGTCTGTCGGTCGGTCTGTCGGTAGACCAAACCTTGTTTGAGTGATAACTTTAGCTCTATTTGACCTTAAAGTCTCAGATTTAGTATGGATGTTGCTTATGACTAGTATAAGACCCCTATTGATTTTTGTGTCAATACATCAAAGGTCAAGGTAACAAGGTTACCTGTTAACATATTTTTATATGAAAGTCTTGTCTAAGTGATAACTCTATTTCCTTTTGACCTTGAGATCTCAAACTTGGTATGGTTGTTGCTTATGCCTAGAAGAAGACCCCTTTTGATTCTGGGATTTGTACCTCAAAGGTCAAGATCATGAGATAATAGTTAAATTCTCACACTGTAAACTAGGCATTATCTGACTGATTACTCAAAATCTAATTGACTCCTAGGTCTCAAACATTTCACAATAGTTACTTATGACTATTGAAAAAACCCTATTGATTTTTGGGTCTGTATCTCAAAGGTCAAGGTCACAAGGTCATACATTCAAATTCTCTTTAATATTGTATTAAGGAAGTATTGTCCAGCTGATAACTCTAAAGTTCTCTTTTGTATCAAGTATTGCACAATTAATGTAAGTAATAGGAACCACCTTTTGACTCTGGGTATGTACCTCAAAGGTCAAGGTCACAAGGTTAGAAGTTTAATTCTTACAAACACTGTGTTAAGTAAGTATTGTCCAACTGACCATGAAACACTTAAAATCTTTTGATGTTACTTCACTTAAAATTTCATACACTTATATAAGTCATCTCCAATTCATTTTCATGTATTTCAGTGAAGATTAAGTTTCATCTTTTTAGCATTGTTCATAATTATCAATTGTAAACCTTCACCAAGGTAAGTTCTGATCTCTCTGACATACCCACATTGTGAAGTCAAACAACATACATATAGCTATATAAATATTTTGGCATATGAGGGGAGCATATATATTTTCTAAACATTTCTTGTTTTTAATGATAATTCTTGTTTAACTATGAGCAATACAGTCTCATTTAATCTCTGAAGTGTTTCATATGACTCATAGATTGACTTATTTTTTGTGCACAATTCATCTAAAAAAACTCTTGGGTTAAATCATTCTTGATAGCTAGTAGAAACTTGGAGGATGCCATTGTCCAGTGGTGCAGCATATGATTTGTGATCTGAAGGTTGAGGGTTTGAAACTATCCACCTTTGGGGAAACATTATGTCAGGACACTTGATAGATGTATATTTAGAGATATATTTGCAGTACTATTTCATATTTCTTTTTTGCTTATTATTTATGAACCAGGAATCATTGTTAGTCTTGCTTTCTGGTTACAGTGTAAACAGCAAGGAATGAGATACTACACAATCCAAGTCAGTCCCTGTCTGATGATGACCTAACACACTATCTGAATGCTATGAAGGCGACACTGAAGTGTACTACGGCCCTGCTGAACGATGCTGCAGCGCAGCAGGCTGTAACAAAACTGACACAGGTAAGCTGTGGTCCTCTTAAATAAACTTGATATCTTGTCCCAGTATAGGTTAGAACTCATTATTTTTTATGTGAGTTCCTGGTTAGTTATGGTTGGTAATCCTATGAAATTTGAAACCGCTGGACAGAATTTAATAAAACTTGGCATGTATGATCCTTGGGTGGGCCTCTACAAAAATTGCTCAAATAAAGTTGATCCATGAAGAACTCTGGTTGCCATGGCAACAAATAGAAAAAATAATTGAAAACTTTGAAAATCATCTCCTCTGAAACCGCTGTACAGAATTTGATAAAACTTGGCATGTATGATCCTTAGATGAGCCTCTACAAAAATTGCTCAAATAAAGTTGATCCATGAAGAACTCTGGTTGCCATGGCAACAAATAGAAAAAATAATTGAAAACTTTGAAAATCATTCCTCTGAAACCGCTGGACAGAATTTGATAAAACTTGGCATGTATGATCCTTGGGTAGGCCTCTACAAAAATTGCTCAAATACAGTTGATCCATGAAGAACTCTGGTTGCCATGGCAACAAATAGAAAAAAATAATTGAAAACTTTGAAAATCATCTCCTCTGAAATCGCTGGACAGAATTTGATAAAACTTGGCATGTATGATCCTTGGGTGGGCCTCTACAAAAATTGCTCAAATAAAGTCGATCCATGAAGAACTCTGGTTGCCATGGCAACAAATAGAAAAAATAATTGAAAACTTTGAAAATCATCTCCTCTGAAACAAATGGTCAGAATTTATTTTCCTTTGGCACAAATAGTCACCTCATGAATGTCTACCATAATTGCTAAAATAAAGTTAATTCCTAAAAAAATGAGGTCCCTAGGGGTGGCTAATTCCCTTATATACTCTATATAGAAAACATCAAAATTCTTCTTCTGTGCAAAGGCCAATATGGGGCCGAAATTTGGCATAAAAGTATATATTTTTCCTCAACTGTAGGTGAAATCCCCCCCCCCCCCCAAAAAAAAATAAAAGACCGTTAAATGATCCGCATTTTTGGCATTTCTCCGCATTTTACACACTTCTCCTTCTCAATTTGTTTTGTTTTTTCTCATGTAACTGGTAATCCGCCTGGTAATCTAAAGAGAACTAAAAAGAGAGAGGAAAAAACTTGAAATGAGCTTATCTGTTTAACTCTATTTTGCATAAAATTCTGCCAGATTCGTGGCGATGTCGCGTACGCAAATTGCCGATTTTGTTACGAAAATATTTTAATGTAGAGATGCATTGTTTTGTGGATAAAAGCTAAAAAGCCACACTGTAGGTAATTTGGAGAGTTCTTTTAGTATTTTGCAAAATAGATTCACAACTTTCTCTGACCATGTAAATAAAATTAATAACCAAAAAAGCTTTGCATTTCTAAATGTCATCAGTTTTCGCGGATTTACTTTCTCTTTTGACAACTTGTAAATAAAGGGAATCTGAAACGATATTAAAGAATTTTCGAAATATTTTGTTACAGATTGTTATTTAAAAGTTTAATCATGTTATGTAAAAGTTAAATCAACCATTTTAACGAACTGCTTTCATTTTTTTCCCCATACAAAAAGCCCTGTGTCTTTCAAACTATCACATCGTGTAACTGCAACTGATAATACAATCTATTATATTATCTTCAATTAATAAATTTCAGAATTTTACTTCCATAAAATTAATGGTCAGGATTGATCTCATGAATGTCTGCCATGATTGCTAAAATGAAGTTGATCTCTGGCTTGTCATTTGATTTCCTTACAGAAAAAATCATCTTGAATATGCTGATTTACACTGGTGAGCGTTTATGGCCCTTGGGCCTCTTGTCCTACAAGTGATTTGGAAAGTTTTTGTATGTTGAGATCTTGTTTGTTGGTCTGTTTTGGTTGTTGTACTGGTATTGGGGCAAGGGTTGGTGTTATTCCAGCTTTGGTTTGTTGTTCGTTATATTTTCTTTAAATTTCATTGTTTTTCCTGTTGATGTTGTTTATGTAATTAATGTAGGCTTTACATCCTTTGTATGCAGCGCTGTGGTTTCCTTTGCAGTTTGCACATTGTTTTTTGTTTCTTTGGGTGCATTGTTCGTGTGAGTGTGGTCCTGCACAATGAGGACATGTGGTTTTGCCACCACATATGGGGAAGTGATGACCAAATTTTTGGCAATTGTTGCATCTTAATGTTTGCATGTATGCAGGTTGAACTTCTAAGTTTTGGATTTTTAATGGAGCTACTTCACTGTTGAATGTAATTGCTGTCTTGCCATTTTTTGGTTTTCCTATATGTGCTATCTGGTTAGAATTTAGTAGGTCCTTAGTGAGATTGTCGATGTTTGCGTTTTGTGGAATGGTGATTATGCCTTTGGCTTTGACTGTGTTTTCCTGTTCTATTTTCAGGTCAATGTTACTACTGTACTGGAAGTTTTTAGCTAGTGGTAGTTCATCGTTGCGTAGTCTGAATCTCATTTTACGTCCTTTACGTGCTAGTGGTCTGATTAAATGAGGGCCAATAGATTGGATTAGCTTGTCGGCAATGTTTTGTCTGAGGTTTTGTGTAACAGTGATGGTGGATATGATGGCCACCGTTATTGTGACCCATAGAGGTTGTAGTGTGTTTTTTTGTTTTGTTGCCGTAGCTGAGTGCTCTGTGTTTGGATTTTCAAGGTGGGGAAAGGGTGACGTTGTGTTAGAGGTGATGTTGCCTTTTGGTTTGGGGGGGTTTTGGGGGAGAGGTTTTTTTTTTTTTTAAAGAGCATTGAATGCTCTTCCTCCTCAGACTGATAGCTTTCATCTATTACTAGTCTTTTGCTGATGGGAGAGCCATCGCTGCTTAGGCTGCTGTCACTAAGAGCAGATCTGTTTCTCTTATTAGCCATTTTTTGGTTTGGGATTTTTTTAATGGGAGGGGTAAATGGGTTAAGATTTGGTCAGATAAATACAGTTTGGTGGTATTTCTGGTGTTTTTACACTGGGAACTGGGTTCGACTCCCAGGAGACTGTCTTGACCTAATTTTTACCTAATTTAGTCTAAATTGACCTACTTTTGAGTTTAGATACTGGGATGTTTTTCTGTTGTAGCACTTGACCTACTTTCTGATTTTGATATAGCGGTCTTGATTGGACGTTGGTAAATTACAACTTTCCAATCTGGGGGTTTGTTAGTTTACAGTATTTGAAAAAAAAAAAAAAAGGATTTTATTTTAGATAATTGAGCAAAATTTATTAATGATTGATGAAATGATGATATTTGATAGCTATCAGTCTGAATGAGGATTATGAATAGGGTAAATAATGGTTTGAATATGGAATGTGGTATATGAGAAGTGAAATTTATTCAAAATACATAAAAAAGAAATTTGGCTGAGAAACAGGAAGAAGATGAGATATTGAGAAAATGTGACATAAGTTAGGGAAAGAATATAAGATTGAGAGATTTTAAGAGTAAGAATAAGAATAAAAACCTTGGCTTGTTCTTGTTCCCCACAGTGGGATGACACAGCGTACACAGAGTACACAAGAGTACACAAGGTGCACAGAAAAAGTCCAGAGTTTTAAGATTTACAGTCCAGATAGATAACACAGTAGAACACAATAAAACACAAGAGCACAGAAATACACAATGACACGGCTAATTCCGCAAACTAAATCCTCCAATCCTACTAATTCCAAACAACTTTTCAGATCAACCAATTCAATAGAGAGAGGCTCTAAAAGCACGTCTGCCCTGATCAAATGATCAATCGAAAGTAATGAGTGATAGTGGTGAGCAGAATGATGTCATTTCATAACAAGATATCTCCACAGTCTTTTATAGTAGAATGGTCAGCTATGTCTCATTTTAAAGACAAAAGTGCACTCTTTCAGATGAACTAAAATTTGACAGGGTGAGACTCTTAAATTTTTTTATATCATTGTTGTTGTTGTTTTTTCAACAATTTAAAAAATCCAAGTTTATTAAAAATTTTTTTTTATGCAGATTAGTTTATAGAACACAATTTTTTTATTTCATTGAAAAATTCCCATAAATAAAGAAGTAATTAAAATTTCAGTGTTGACCATGTAAGCTAGACTGCATTTGTAACTGTAGTTATTTTATTTATTATCTTACATAAAATGCTGTATTTTGATAAAATGAAGGAATATTTTGCTACAAATTCATACAATGGCTCAGTATACATTGTGCATCACTTTTAAACACATTTTGAATTTTTTAGCTCACCTGAGCACTTGTGCTCGGGTGAGCTTTTGTGATCGCCTTTTGTCCGTCGTGCGTCGTCCATCGTCAACAATTTCTTGTGAACACTCTAGAGGCCACAGTTTTGGCCCAATCTTCATGAAACTTGGTCAGGATGTTTGTCTACATGATATCTCGGATGAGTTCGAAATTGGGTCATGTGGGGTCAAAAACTAGGTCACTAGGTCAAATCTTAGAAAAACCTTGTGAACACTCTAGAGGCCACAAATTTGGCCCAATCTTCATGAAACTTAATCAGGATGTTTGTCTACATGATATCTCGAATGAGTTCGAAATTGGGTCATGTGGGGTCAAAAACTAGTTTGTACTTGATATAGGCTGGTTTTTGAGAGGGGGTGACCTACTTTCATTATTAATAACTTTTTTATTATGCATGTTTTTTACTTGAAATTTGGCATAGTTATTGCTTATAAATATATAAATGTGTTACTATGTTTGTTTAAGAAAATATATAATATTTTTTATATCATATAATATAATATATATAAAAATATATAATTTTTTCCCGTCTTACTTAAATTTTATCAGAATCTACTTTCGGTTTGAAAGATACATGTTTATAATAGCCATGACAACAGCAGGGTTCAAAATAATTTTAAAAAATCATGCCTCAGATTGGTATTAAACAGCAGAATGGGACAAATGGGAGTTAAATATTCCATTTTACTAGCAGAAAAAAATGTCCAAAATGAGAAAAACTGCCATGGTAAGTCAGGTTCCACAAACCAGAGACTCCTCACGGACCATTTTTCAGATGCAGTTTAGCATACTATCCAAGTTGACATATTGCGACACAGTATGAATCATAGAATTCTGCTTGAAAAGCATGATTGTGATGTTCCGCATCTGTGCCATGAGTTACTCTGCATAAATGTGGAACACTTTAGACTTGAGCCCAATGATATGAACATGAGACAGCAGATTTGTATTAATAAGGGGAGATGTTTAGCTCATGATGGCTATCATGAATGCCGTGACAGCTAGTGTAAGTATTTGGCAAATTTTCTTCTTATTTATTTATTTTATTTTATTTTTTGGTTATGTGATTCTTTGTTTAAGGGATTGTGCTGTCTTTGGGGGACCATGTGTATGTAGTGTTTTCATGCTTATATGTATAAACTCCTCTCTCTCTCTCTTTTATATATATCACTCTCTCTCTCTTTATCTATCTCTCTCTCTCCATCCCCCCCCCCCCCTTTCTTTCTCTCTCTTTCTTTCTCTGAAAAGGAATCAAAACAAAAAATCAAATACACTATATTTTTAAGATAGGACAGTGCCGCTTTAATGAAAGTGGTTAGTTTTCATGGTGTAGACAAATGTGTACATATTTTTTCTTCATCATGTGAACTGGTAACTGCAATTAAAAGGCTCATTCACTGCTATAATGTAAAACTCAGTGACACATTCCAGCATCTTATTTACAGGCACTTATGAAAACAATGATATTCAAATAAAGGACAAGCAAGAGCTTCCATTTATTAAAAAGCATTTATTTTTACTCTAGGAATGCAGTTCAACAGAATTCATCACTTTACTGTGTTGTTAAGAAATCCATTTAGGCATCGTTTGACCCTTCTGCCAGTTCATGATCATGCTGGGGTGTTTGACACATGGTAAGGAGTTTGAACCTTATGATACAGCTTGTTTTGGGTGTGATTTAATGTGAGATGTAGTTGTAGTTAGTGCATTTCAAGGCAGGAGATGCTTTTTTCTCCTTCCCACCCATAAATTAGGCTGATCACAGCTGATTGACTCTTGATTATGACCTTAACATACATCATCATAGCCCATGGAAGTCATCTCACCTTCCACAAGTCTTATGCCCATAGTTAATGCTGCATTCTGCTGTTTCTGATGAGAGGCCTAGATGTGGGCCCATGTTAGCCAAAGGCGCCTTTGCTGTTTTAGGAATGGACTTTCTTGGCCTTATGGATTGACCCTCAGTCTCAAAGCCTCTCTGCTGCAGTCAGTATGTATCATGTAGGTGTCCATAGATGAAGAGTCAGTCAGTTTCAAGCCTTTGCTCTGTGGAATATGGCCAGTTTTTAAGTGTGCAGCCATGTCACCTCTCATTGTGTTGATGAAAGTTTTTTTTGCTTAAATGTTGATATTTTTTTTTAGGATTTTGGTGAAAATCAGCCCTATATATACTGAGAATGGTCTCCAGAGAATGCAGACATCTTCCAGGGATGCTGACAATGGCACATGAAAGATACAATGACAACTGCATGTCACCCTTTGAAGTTTTGTATTACCCCAATGGGATGGGGCCATCTGGCATTTGGCCATCCAGACCCCCTGAAGTGCCTGCAATGGCCTGTTTCATAACAAGATATCTCCACAGTCTTTTATAGTAGAATGGTCAACTATGTCTCATTTTAAGGACAAAAGTGCACTCTTTCAGATGAACTAAAATTTGACAGGGTGAGACTCATATTTTTTTTATATTGTTGTTGTTGTTGTTTTTTCAACAATTTAAAAAATCCAAAAATGTTGCTAAAAATAGTAACAAGTTTATTGAGTAAAGAATAAGTTTTTATTTTCAGTTGTTTTACATTTTCTAATGCAGATTAGTTTATAGAACACAATTTTTTTATTTCATTGAAAAATTCCCATAAATAAAAAAGTTATTAAAATTTCAGTGTTGACCATGTAAGCTAGACTGCATTTGTAACTGCAGTTATTTTGGGTATACACCTATTTTAAAATTGAATGGGGCAATTATGCCAAAATATACTTTATTTCCATATATTTCTCGACTGTGGGATGCTCGAATATTGCCGCAGTTAATTTTACCAAAATATACTTTATTTCCATATATTTCTCGACTGTGGGATGCTCGAATATTGCCGCAGTTAATTTTACCAAAATATACTTTATTTCCATATATTTCTCGACTTTTTTTGGGGGTTCCCAATCAATTATGCCTACGTGGGATCTTGAGGATTGTCGCAGTTAATATTACAAAAACATACTGGATATGATAGAGACCCATACTTGGTCTTATTTTGTAGCTATTACCTCCTGCTACATGCCTTTTTTAGTCTTATGAGGTCACATTGATTGGCTTTCCATCTATAGTCATCTATATGGCTACGAACGGCAAAATTTTACCTTTAGGACTATATAAACATATAAGAATTTGATAAACTTCTGACCTGGATATGATAGAGACCCATACTTGGTCTTATTTTTAGCTATTACATCATGCTACACGCCTACACCTAGTCTTATGGGGTCACATTGATTGTTTTTTAATCTATAGTCAGATGTATGGCTATGAATGGCTATTTTTTTTTTTGGCTATTTTCCTGGTGTAATCAATGTAGTTATAATATTTAATACACTGTTTAGAATATATAAGAGTTTGAATTTTGCCGTTTTGATTAACCAATAGTTTTTGTTGATATCAAATATAATAATTTCTTTCACTATTCCTTGATAGATTGTGTTGATAATTTCCTGTTTTCCGGTAAATTCCCGTAAATAGGATAGGGAATTATCGATTTCGTCAGGCGGAATAACTCTGAAACATATTGCTTGCTGAGCTTATTGTTCGCTACTAATGCTTGCTAGGTTGTGTTCAGTCCCGATGAAAACACTGGGAAGCAATTTCAGAAGATAATTCGTTAGAATTACTGAGATAACCACCGGTTTGATGCATGATCTAGGTATGTACGAGCTCCTTTACATGCGTAGGTATGAATGGCGAAATAGACTCCATTTCGCGATTGGAGTTTTTTTTATTTTACTATTATACCGGCATTTTATCGCGAAATATTTAGTGATTTAGTTAATAGTTGATTAGCATATATCAATATCTTGAAGTTAGGCGAAAAAATATGTGTATTAGATATTATTATACAGATATATCCATTCCAACGAAACCGAGTCCATTTCCCAGTATACACCTAATCGATAAAGCTACGGAATGGAGTCAATAACCCCACAATTGGATGTATTTCACTACAACATTTGTACTTCTATTCATTTATGTTATGAAAATTATACTCTAGTTCATTAAATAATTTATTTATTGTTCATGTTATGCAATAATTAAACGGTAAATGGTATTGATGAGTCTAGCCCACACAGACGAAATGAATTCCAGACGTTTCACCCCCAAGCTGTTTCCTCCCAAGTCGTTTCACCCCCAATTTTCAAAGATCGAGACGTTTCACCCCCACTTTATATTATACTTGTTAATATGTATATTATTGTATTTTTTCCAAAAGAAAATAATTGCTTAGTTTTAAGATTAAATATATATATATATTTAAGAGATAAAAATTAAAATGGTCTTTCTTACGGACATATATACTAGATGTTATGTATGACACATCCATGATATAATCAAATACCTGTTAAACATGTCAGTTGAAGATGTGTAATTATGTTAATGTAGGTATGATCATTTCTAATCATACTTAAGATTTTGTAAGTCTTGAATGAATCAAATATGTTGAAGTTAGTGTTTGTGTGTGTGGGTGTGTGAAATGAAAATATGATATAAAAAATAACACAAAAAAATTAATAAAAAAAATAAATAACACAAATACATATTTACGGATAAACAACTGAATAGTCAAGGAAAACTCTAATTTTCTTACATAGTTAGATATTAACCATGGCTTTATGTTTATTGAAATATAAATTAACAATGTCTTGGTATAACTTATATAACATGTGCAATACATATATGATACTTTTTAATCACCATTTCTTATATGATGCACAGTAGTAAACAGAGGTTAAATAGTAAAATTTAGATTTCCTTAAAAATATTTATGTTAATAATATTTATAATTTTATCGTATTTTGCACTTGTCTAGAGATATAAGAGTCTTTTTCCTGACAGCTTAATAATTCGCATATAAAAGTTATGTACAAAATGATGATGAACATCAACCCCACTTTCGTAAGACTTTTGCCTCATCGTTTAACATTGAAACCTCACTATGAATTAATAGTGAATATCTACAAAATGCTGATGAGCGATGTATAATGGTAAAGATGAAAATAACACTGATTGAACTTGGTCTACAACACGTGTGGTTATACCAGAATAAATGTGTCATAAATTTAGGAAATATTAAAAAGATAATTTAATTTTTTTATAAACAAAACTGGTTTTCTAACGTTAATAACTGAAATAGATTAGAAATGTATAATTTGTTTAAGCATGATTTTTTGTTTGGAAAAATACTTACAGAAAATAGATTTTAATAAATTTAGAATAGCCTTAACACAATTTAAAATATATTCGCACGATCTATCAATAAAAAAAAGGCATACACAATAAATCCCATTTTTTACTAGTAAAAATAATAATAATAATATCATATCACTAGTATCTTTAGTAAGATTTACTTTTACAAAAGTTCGACTATATCACCATATTGCAAAAAGTATCATGTATTGGCTATAAATGTGTATTGTTACTGAAGTTACTGAATTGGTGTTTTTTCTCAAGTGTGTGTGTGTGTTTCTCATCTAATACATGTGCTCACGATCACATTAACCTTTCAAAGTCTTAATTGCATTGTTTATCACCTTTAACACTATCGCCTTTTTTACTCCTCACACCTCACAATAAAGTAATTAAATCAAATGCTTAAATAAAGTAACAGGGGGAGGAAACGACCTGTTATATGCTCAAATACAGGACGTTTCACCCCCAAGTTGGGGGTGAAACGTCTTGGGAGGAAACGACTGGGGAGGAAACGACTTGGGGGTGAAACATCTGACAACCGACGAAATGGACTGAGAATAGCATAATGGTTGTTTTTATTTTTACACTTTAACGTTAAGATAGAAAACATTTTACATTTGTGATATTTATTGACTTAAAAGATAACATATCCATGAAATGAAATCCATTTCGCAGTTCATGGAATAACGTTACATGAAATGGACAGAGAATGATGGAAAAGACTTTTTATTTTAACACTAGGGCATTTTACAAATAAATTTTTTATTGTTTTTGTTAGATTTAATCAATATATTAATGTTTGAAAGGTAAATTTTATAATTACATCGTCATGGTATTTTGTTTATCAGACTATATATATATCATCTTTCACAGAGTATGTGACCGAGAATGGAGAAATCAGGGTTTTTTTCAGGTGTCCTACAGGGCCGAATATCGGCCCCATTCCCAATGCTATCTAGGTGCATTTTTTCCCAATCAAGAAAAAAAAATCCCAAAGCCAAGAAATATATGTATTTTTTACAAATATTTCCCCAGTAAATATGTTTACATTAACAGTGCTTGTAGGTAAAATTATTGCAAGCACTACCTGAGGTCATGGTATAGTATAGTTTAGCTTCTTGATGAAAAAGTCTGTTTTTATGATGTATAAAGTGAACTATTGTATGTATTTCAATGGGTAAAATTTCCCTATTATATTGATTCGACAATTATTTTTTCCCAAATTTTCCAATTTTACTGGAAAAAAAAAATCCCAAATTTGGCAGGGGCCTTTTTCCCACAAAACCTGAAAAAAGCCCTGGAAATTGAATTTTTATTTTAAACTTGGGCATTTTTGGTAGGATATTGACAACCAGCTTACGCCTTCAGGTAATTTTCACAGTGATGAAGCCTCTGTCTGGTTAGACAAAAGGTCTTCCAAAAGATTCCAATAAAATGAATTCAGGTTGCACATATTTTGAAGTGTTTCAGTGGCTGTTATCTAGTCAATCATAAACTGTATTCCCAATGATCATTGAATTAAAGTGAACAAATTGTTTGAGAAAATATATGATAAAAATAAATTGTTTGAAACATGACTAAACATTACTTTGTTTATATAATAAGAATTTAGCTTGTACTTGGAGTAAGTAAATGCTATTGAAAATTTTGTGTGTGTTCAAAGTTTTGTCGCAAAATATGATTACAAAAAAATGTTAATAAAACAGATGGTCCATACATAATGTTATTTAATACCGATATTTTTTTACATGTAAATATATTTATATTTTATCATTTGTGTTCGTATTTTTTTCTTTTCTTTTCTAATTGACCTCCATGTTTTAAATTAAATATTTATTATCATAGGAACATGCAAGAAATGATATCTATGACAGTTTAAACTAATAAATCAAATTCTTATTAGGCTACCATACTTAATATTCAAATATCAAATGGATATTATGTTTTCCAGCTGGTTTCTGACATTTACTCTCACTTTAATAATCTTAATCTACAAAACAGATAACATACGGTACTTATTTTGAAAATACATTCTGTTACCTTTAGGGTCTTAATCAGTTTCTTGCAACATTCTCATAAAAGGTTCATCAAGAGACAGTTAATTTGGTCATTATGCAATATCATTGGTTTCAACAAGCATTAGATTACTGGTTACAAGCAAGCTCTACGAAAATATCCAAATTAACCCAATGAAGAAGATAAGAGACTGGACTGTACTGTATGAAGCATGTATAAGAGTACACTGAAGCTGATACATTTATGACCCCTGGCTAAAAGAAATTAGGAAGATGAAGCAGTCAAGCTTTGGATTTCTCGGACATGGATTAATAGGTTGTTATTTGCATCATCAATTTATCAGTTAGCTTTGTAAATTGAATTGGCTTGTAAATATTTGGTTATTTGCCTCGCGAATAATGAATACGTATTGGAATACTGGCAATACTCACTGCACCGAATACATAAGTGTATTGTTACACCTCTAATATCATGTAGTGATTCGGATTGATTGATTGATTGATTGATAGACCGACATACAGATATAAAGATAGACAAATGGATAATCATATAAACATAAAACACGTAGCAAAGACCAATTATAACACAGAAACTGAAAATATTTTCTTGCACTAGAAAAAAAGATACTTATATAAGAAAGTATTTTGCTTTCTCTGTGATTTTTCCATATATTTTAGACAGTTTTCAAAATACAGTGACCTGCCGCGTGACAAAATAATAGTTTTCTATGTCTGTTACAGGAGTTTCCTATCTTTGTTTAATAGGTCTTTACACTAAGATAGATAGACAGACTGTCAGACAGACATACAGTTACAGGGAGAAATAGTTGAAATCAGATTAACATCCGATACATGCCATGATTCCTCTTTATTATATTTAAACCGCTTCTTATCATCTGGCACGTGTCTGTATGACCGCGGGCGAAATGGACATACGGTAACTGACTAGTCAAATTAACCTTTTCTTTAAGAAAATAAAACACCAAAGACTTAATTTAGACATCATAGAATTATACCACAGACACATAGACAGACTGTCAGACAGACATACAGTACCTTGTAATACCTTGTAACATTGAGTTAATAAAGTATTCTGTCTGTCAGTTACATTCGACTTTATAATATTATCTTTAATCCGCTTCTAATCATCCGGCACGTGCCCTGTCTATTGTTTATTGGGAATGACACAGTAGCATTATCCCCACGGGACGCAATCACTACGGCAGATCACATCAGGTTGGGACCCTGATTAAATTTACATCCTTTACGTTACTGCTGTAATGGGACTAAGTCATAAAATTCATACATACACTGTGATATTTTTTTAAATTTTTGTTTCTTTATTTTTTCCTTTTGATTTGTGTGTGTGTATGAATGTGTGTAGAATCATAAAATAAATCTGTAAAGGGAAAGCTTACATTGCATGGTTATGTTGCACTTGTGAAATGTGTATTTCATCTACATCACATTATATCATAAATGTCGAATTTTCTTTATTAATATATTGATTCAATTTAATCTAACAGAAATAAATATGCTATTAAACAAAAAGACCATTTTCTTAATCCTCATTCCATTTCGATTACACTGTGCAATGCGATATTGACTTCATGTCATGGATATACTATTATCTAATTCAATAAGTATCATAAATTTAAAATTTTCTCCATCTTACATGAAATTATTGATAAATTAATACATTATTTAAAAAAAACAAAAAGAAAAAACCACCTATAATATGCCATTGTGTAAAAATCAATAGTCCATTTTACTATTCTCAGTCCATTTCCCATTTCGTATACTCTGTGAACTGCGAAATGGACTTGATTTCATGAAAATAATATACTATATACTAAGTCAATACATATCTCAATTGTTAAATATTGCTTATCTTAACATTA
Source organism: Solen grandis (assembly GCA_021229015.1). Classification (NCBI taxonomy): domain Eukaryota; kingdom Metazoa; phylum Mollusca; class Bivalvia; order Adapedonta; family Solenidae; genus Solen; species Solen grandis. Next base: position 32,935,324 of record CM037791.1, read on the forward strand.
AATTTTGATATTTATAATGAAAAAACATCTATAAAATGTCATTGTGTAAAAGTCAAAAGTCTTATTTCGCCATTCTCGGTCCATTTTGTCCGAGTGGACTTCTCATCAATTACCATTTAAATATTGCATAATATCACCGATAAGTAAAGTATTTCATGAACAAGAGTATCATTTACATTACAAAAATGAATAAAAGGAGTAAAACATACCCAATTATGATATTATTAACTCCATTTCGTAACTTTATTTTTTTTTAAAATAAATGATATAATATCTGATACATATTTTATTGATTTATTGATTTACTAAATATTTCGCAATAAGATATCGTAGTAATAATATACAAACTCCATTTTGCTATTCTTGGTCCATTTCGTGAAATGGAGTCCATTTCTCTATTCATACCTACTGCCAGCCTATTCGCTAAAACTTTACAAATATAGGAGTCAAAAGGATCTGTCCTACGCATGAAACAACATACACGTGAGAAAAAAAGACTCAAAGTCCCAGATATATAATGTTTTAGGAGTTTTCTTAATATTTCAACTGATTTCGAATTTATCACATGTAGTGGACAGTCTGTTTAACAATCACTGTCTACTTTAAAAAAAAAAAAAAAAAAAAAATATATATATATATATATGATCCCCAAGAAAGGGCGGAATCCCCCTCCACTCTCAACATCTTGTAGGTTGGACCTGTACAGGATCAGCAGACTAGACTGCAGCAACTTAGCTATAGACAGTTTGTAGAATGTTGTAGTTGCTGCTGCTGCTAAAGATTTTGATTTTTATATCATGCAGGCACCTTCTCACAATTGCAAAACCAGATCAAACTGAAAGCGAAATTAATGATATATATTTTATGTAAGGGGAGACTGTCTCGGGAAAGGGTCTTTGTATACATAGGTATGAGGTGATTTTGTATCGTACATTTGTCTTATTTTAGTTCGGGTTAGTTATTCTAGAATTATTCCTTTTTTTAATATACGCTTGATTTAGTCGCCTAGGAAATAACTGTATTTATCGAAAAAAAGATGATTTGGTCTATCGTTTAGTGCCATACATTTTCATGTATATTTTTGGTTTTTGAGTTTATTGCTTACATGGGGATAATGTTTAAGGGAGGCAATGGACTTGATCTCACAGGTTGATATGTATTGTGTTCTAAAGTTTACTGTAAAAAGCGTGTAAATTGTATTATTTGTATGTACATTTTATATCGTAAGTCAGCCATTTATTCTATTGTTAAAACTGATTTGTTTTGGTACAACACACTTTCATTTTACCTTTGATGAGCCAAGAGTATGATAGTGACAGTTTTAGCAACTGATTTAAAACCTGATCAGCCTTCAAGCTACAGACTGTTCTGAAATTATCCTGGTGGTTTAAGTCCTTTCTTTTCATCTCTGTAATATATATAATATATTGATGACTGAGTGTTGAAATTATATATATTGAAATATATTATTGATATGATTTTTATTTCAGGGATTGGCAAAAACATTTGGTGTCATATATCTCATGCAGCATCCATTCTGTCATCAGAAGGCATTGTTTACAAGGTCAGAGAACAACCTTCATCGTTGAGCCTCAGAGAGATCTTTTGGTTTGAGCACTTCATGCAATGGAGACGTTGGTTTGCTTCTTGTTCATGGCAAGCATTGGAGAAGTGATCAGGTAACCTCTCAACTCTTATCACTACTACTGCTGTTTCTTTCTTTCATGTTATTCTTTTACTTTCAACGACTACTACTACTGCTACAACTATCCATTATCATCAGCTTCCTCTACTTTACTTCTGCTAACACTGTTACATATCATTATTAACTAATCTGATTTTTTGGGGAAAAAGATGAACTTTTGTCTGTATTGTAATTATATTTGATTAATTGTCTCTTTTTAAGCCCATGTTAAATCAAAGGCGTTGTGCATTAAAATTAATATATAAGTCAAGAGGACTGTCCTACACATAAAACAACATAAATGTAAAAAAGGATCAAAATCCCTGAAATGTAATGTTTTTATAATCAGTTTTCTTCAAGATTTCAACTGATTTTGAATTTCTCACACGCTTAACAACCACTGTCTACTTTGAAAATTACAAAACTTAGATTGGGCAGAATCAAAATTGTAGTTTCCCGCTCCACTCTAAAGTTTTCCTGGGTTTGATCTGTTCTGGATCTTTGAACTGGACCACGGCAACTTTAGTTTGTAGAATGTTGTTGTTATTGGTGATGATGATGATGATGATGATGATGACATACCAAAGTCATAGAAAATGGTACTGGTATAGCTCCCTTGCTTGTTGCTCAGCATATAAGGGTAGTTCCAAGACTGGTTGGTCTGGTGGCTGGATAATGTGAATGGGTATGTTATCATGCCACGTGTCTACAGCGTTATGCTGCAGTGTGGCAGCACCCTATATGCCTCAAGTTGACATAGTCTCCAAATGACTTAAATACTGTTGGTGGGACATTGAACCCAAACAAATAAACAAACATGTCCTGGGTTGGACCTATATCGGATCAGCAAACTAGACCACAGCAACTACAGACAGTTTATAGATGTTGTTGTTGATAATGATGATGATTTTTTTATCATTCAGTCACCTTCACACGACTACAAAACCAGATCAAACCAAAAGCAAAATTTATGTAATAAATTTACTTACCTTAATTCCATTGCATCACTTAGTGGACTTCTTAATTTTAGAAAATGCAAAGGGTTGGCTTCTTTGTTTTTGTTGGTATGATGTCATTTGGTATTGTCCATTTGTCATATTTTAGTTCAGGTTTGAAATGGCACGATTCTTTTAATTTATTTAATTTATAATCCATGGTGTGGACTTGAAAGTTAATGAATATGCTATGGGGCATCAGACAGTCAAGTTAGATAACACTTGATGGAATATATTACAAAATATGGCCCCTTTTTAACTTAGAAAATTTGGTTAAAGTTTTGCATGCAAGATGCTTTCATGCTTATATCTCAGTATACTATGATTATGTTGAAATTGAAAAGAAGATGAACATGCAGATAATGATAAGGATCCAATGCAGTCAAGGCGTTAGAGGAGTCGACCGTGCTGTTCCCTGACAGCCCTTTTTTTTACAATCACAGAACGTTGCAATATGGGACCATGTCTCTGTAAATGGGTATTGATGAACGTAATACATGTACATACAAATAGTTAAAAAAAACAACTAATGCTTAGCTAATGATCTTTTGTGAACGAGCTGCTTTAAAGATCATCAGAGCCTTTTTAATTTTACATCTCTGTTTACAGTTGGTCGAGGATCTGTGAGATGGTTCAACTACACAAATGACCCTAATGCCGTTTAAATCAGCTTGATTGTTTTTAAGATGGTACCATGCACTACTACCAGAATGGTACAGATGAGAGTGTGGCCTGCTTCAGCATGCACATGTAAGATTGTTCTTATTTATTACTACCATGTCAAGCGAAAGACGTAAAAATTGGTACCAGATGCAACCTTTGCTTGCAATCAGCAAAATGGGTCTGCTATGGGAACTCGGAGACCTCAGTGCTGGTTCTACCGAGAAACATTTCATCCGTGTATCGGTGCTTTACACCGGGCACGTAAAAGAACCAAGGGGTCTATTCGCTAAGAGCTAGGGTATCGCACCCGGACTCCCTTGTATCCGACTACTGTCTCTTCCGATGCTGTCTCTTCAGCAAAAATATAGAAGTATGTCAAAATTACTTTAAGTGTAGTTGTATTATTATAATTTTGGGTCTTCATTCGTAGTGAATGAAATAGTTCAGCTCATCCCCTGTTTCTTACTACTTATGAAGTTGGGCAAAATTTGTTTAAATGTGATTATATTCTTATATGTTTGGGGTCTTCATGTGTAGTTACTGAAATAGTCCAGTTCATCCCCTATTTCTTGCTACTTATGAAGTTGGGCAAAATTTGTTTAAATGTAGTTATATTCCAATATGTTTGGGGTCTTCATAGTAGTTACTGAAATAGTCCAGCTCATCCCCTATTTCTTACTACTTATGAAGTTGGGCAAAATTTGTTTAAATGTAGTTATATTCCAATATGTTTGGGGTCTTCATACGTAGTTACTGAAATAGTCCAGTTCATCCCCTATTTCTTACTACTTATGAAGTTGGGCAAAATTTGTTTAAATGTAGTTATATTCCAATATGTTTGGGGTCTTCATACGTAGTTACTGAAATAGTCCAGTTAATCCCCTATTTCTTACTACTTATGAAGTTGGGCAAAATTTGTTTAAATGTGATTATATTCTTATATGTTTGGGGTCTTCATGTGTAGTTACTGAAATAGTCCGTTCATCCCCTATTTCTTACTACTTATGAAGTTGGGCAAAATTTGTTTAAATGTGATTATATTCTTATATGTTTGGGGTCTTCATGTGTAGTTACTGAAATAGTCCAGTTCATCCCCTATTTCTTACTACTTATGAAGTTGGGCAAAATTTGTTTAAATGTGATTATATTCTTATATGTTTGGGGTCTTCATGTGTAGTTACTGAAATAGTCCTGTTCATCCCCTATTTCTTACTACTTATGAAGTTGGACAAAATTTGTTTAAATGTAGTTATATTCCAATATGTTTGGGGTCTTCATAGTAGTTACTGAAATAGTCCTGTTCATCCCCTATTTCTTACTACTTATGAAGTTGGGCAAAATTTGTTTAAATGTAGTTATATTCTTATATGTTTGGGGTCTTCATGTGTAGTTACTGAAATAGTCCTGTTCATCCCCTATTTCTTACTACTTATGAAGTTGGGCAAAATTTGTTTAAATGTAGTTATATTCCAATATGTTTGGGGTCTTCATAGTAGTTACTGAAATAGTCCAGCTCATCCCCTATTTCTTACTACTTATGAAGTTGGGCAAAATTTGTTTAAATGTGATTATATTCTTATATGTTTGGGGTCTTCATGTGTAGTTACTGAAATAGTCCTGTTCATCCCCTATTTCTTATACTTATGAAGTTGGGCAAAATTTGTTTAAATGTGATTATATTCTTATATGTTTGGGGTCTTCATATGTAGTTACTGAAATAGTCCTGTTCATCCCCTATTTCTTATTACTTATGAAGTTGGGCAAAATTGAAATAGTCAAATTTGTTTAAATGAGTTATATTCCAATTTGGGGCAGTTCATCCCCTATTTCTTACTACTTATGAAGTAGGGCAAAATTTGTTCGAGTTAAGATATATCCTCATTGATTTTGGGTTAATTCCTTTCCTTAACTTATTTTTTTACTTCTTTTTCTTTTACTTTTTTTACTTAATTTTCTTATCTTTTGTGGTTTTTTTCTTTGTTTAGTTTATTCTTTAACTGTTTTTTTTTCTTTCTTAAACATTTTTTCACTTTTTTTTTTTTTTGACGGTTCTCCTTTTTGTTTTGGCATGTTTTTTTTTTTTTATCTAAAACCTTTTTTTCTCTCATAATTTTTTTCATTGCCTTTTTCTTCTATATTTTCCTTGTTGTTGTTGTCTCATAATAATATATATTTTGTTTCCTCTTCAGCTTATTCATGGACCTGTCAATGTCTGTAAAAGTGGCACGACTCGACCCGTCATTGTCTTAAAAAGTGGCACATAATAGTTCAGAAATAAAAGTTAAGAGTTCTCTGTGTTTGGGGTTCACAGATATCAATTTCGATTGATAACGTCCCCCAGTTTCTGGCTATTGTGTGTGTGTCAAAATGGGCCATGTGACGCGTCTGGTGTGGTGTGCTTTAGCATCCACCGCTGGCTAGCCATTTTCTGGCGAAAAAGGAACATCAGTTTCCCCTGCTAGTATATAGCCTCTCCATGGTCAAGCCCTATACAGTGCCTCCTCGCGGCGACACACGTCAACTGAGGACTTTGTGTCCTCAGGCTGAACTGTAGGGGACGATGTACAAAAATTGTGTATCCAAATACACCAAACGTTGGTTTATGCTACTATTGATCAGATACTTTTTCTATTGACATTTTAAAACACTGCTTCACATAGGAATCAGCACAATCCTGTCCTGTTCTACTCACATGAAGACAAGTTAGGGTGCGGGGGTCGGGGTTTAATCACCTTGAGTTCCATCTAATTAACTTCTGTACAAATCACAACAGGTAGTCTTTTTATACGGAGGCGGTCATATATTGGCGTCATCTTCTTCGTCCGTCCGTACGTCTGTACCTCCCTTGAAACCTAGTCTCTGTAGCTGATTGATATTGCAGCCTTGTGAACGCAACTCCTCCTACATTTCTGAATGAATCTTTTCAAAACTTGGTCAATGTCAAGAAGTGCTCAGGGTGAGCTATTGGGATCACCCGTCGTCCGTCGTCAACAATTTGCTTTAAAAGACATCTCCTCTGAAACCGCTGGACAAATCTGATGAAACTTGGTATAAATGGTCCTTGGGTGGGACTCTACAAAAATTGCTCAAATAAAGTTGCTCTATGCAGAACTGTGGTTGCCATGGCAACAAAAAGAAAATATTCTTGGAAAGTTTAAAAATCATCTCCTTCAAAACTACTGGCCAGATTTCAAAATAAATTGGTACAGATGATCCTTGGGGGTAGCACTGCAAAGATTGCTAAAATTATTCGGATCCACAAAAAAACATGGGCGCCAGGGGCAGGGCTTATTTTACATTTTTTATTATATAGGAAAAGATAAAAAAAATCTCCTCTAAAACCAATGGACAGAATTTGATGAAATTTGGTAAAATATCTTTGGATGCAAGTCTACAAAATTTGCTCAAATAAAAATGATCCATGCAGAACTCTGGTTGCCATGGCAATAAATAGAACAAAAATCATCTTCTTCAAGATTAATATAAATCATCTTCCAGATTAATAATTTGCAGGGTTTCAAATGTTTTTAATTGGTACTGATGATCCTTGGGTGAAGCTCTACAAAGTATTCAAAATTATTTGGATGTAAACTCGGCAACAATAATAGGGGAGGCTTATTTATTATATTTATATTGATTTACGCAGAACTCTAGTTGCCATTGCAATGCAATGAAAAGATAAATTTAAAATTCATCTTGTTTAGAACTGCTAGCCAGATTTAAAATACATTGTTATAGATGTTTATTTAGGGTTAATTGGCTAAATTTTACTTTGTTCTTCAGACAATTTTAACAATTAATCAAAATCAAAGGAAATGTCCTTTGTTTTCACGTGACGTCATCAAGACAAATCCGCCATCTTACCATTTTACTATTTGCACTTCTGTTTCAATTAAAGATTTACAGATATATACTTTTGAGTTTAAAAAAACAGAAACACGGGAAGATTGATTCTATATTAAAGGAGTGAAATTGCATAAAGTGGTTATTTAATACAATATATAAATTCATTATTGAAGACGGAAAATATATAAGTTGTAATTTTTGCAGTTGTCGGTAATTAATTTCCTTAGTGTCCTATATGAGACAAATGGATCCATCAACCTCCAACAATCAGTTTTAAGTCACTATAAACTGTTTGGAGTCAAAGGTGTATTTTTGTGTGATTTTTCACTCCATTGTCTAAAATATTTTTATCTTAATGGAAGCAAGCACGTTTTTCAAAAAAAAAGAAATGTAATCCATCAACTTACAACCAGTTAACTGTTCCAAGTCAAGGGTGTATTTTGTGTGGTTTTTGACTCCGATTTATCTGTACTTGAAATTGTTTGGGCTGCTTTTTCCAGATTAACAACTGTTACTGATTTAACCTTTTCCTTCATATAGACTCATATTGACACTCTCAAAAGGAACCACATAAAATAGTCACAGTAAACATTCCTTGTTACAGAACAATTGTTTCATTTTAAAATGCAGATGTACTCTGGTGAGTGTCTATGGCCCTTGGGCCTCTTGTTTACCATTTCATTTCGCTAAGGGCATCTTCATTCTTGGCCCTCTTGTTTATGAATCGAAAAACAGGTGACCACGTTAATCAAGAGTGACCGTTGGTACTGGTTTGAGTGTAAATCTGTGATATTTATAGTAGTCAGTAGCCCTTTGACCCATTAAACCTCATACTTAGCATAAATTTTTTTTCATGAACCAAGTACAGTGTAACCTCTGAAATCTGGACCCTCCAAAATCCGGAAACTTTTGAAATGCAGACGATTTTCTTGGTCCCGAAATTTCCCCTTCTGTTTATATGTAAATAATACCTCTGAATTCTGGAACCTCTAAATTCTGAATTCCGTATAATAATTTTGCAAAATATTGTAAACGCTATTTTACCTCCGAAATCCGAACAGTGCTTCTAGCTCGACAGGTAATCAGACCGGAAACTGTAAGCCCTGCGGCAATTTATCCCCTTCTCTCCCTATTTGATTGTTTATTAATCAACAGTGATCGTTATTTTGACACGCGTTAGAATCACATTTTGTCTATTATCTTGACAAACGTAAGAATCACATGTTTGCGCCTCCAAGTTTGCGCTGGCGAATACATAGGCAATTAGATAGTGACACATTGTAAATGATTAAGGTGGTGATAAGTGGATTTACTGATATTTTTGCAACAAACATCTTTAACAGTTTAAGTTTAAATGCGGTATTGATAGAAGTGTAATTAGTTAGGCTACATCAGACTTGTAAGTGGCAAAAATTAAAGTTGAGAGAAAGAAGGAAAAAGACAAATAATGCTCGGAATCAACATTAGCATAATCCATTTGGCAAATAGAAAAAGAGATAGAGAAATATAAGGCAAGTAGAGAGAGAGAGAAAGAGGAAGGGAGGGGGAGAGAAAGAGAATTAAGATAACTTATTATGGGAAGTTTCATTAACATAACTGTTTTGAAAAAAAGCAAATACAAATTTAATATATATGTATAAGGTAAAGCTTCAAAGGTTTTGATGATAATTACACTTAGCAAACAATATTGTGACACTAATCACAACCAATAATAAACATCGATGCATATGTGCTAGCCTAATTCAATCCAGACTTCTGAATTCCGGAAACTTCCAAAATCCGAACTTTTTGGTCGGTCCCACAGGTGTTCGGATTTCAGAGGTTACACTGTACATGTCATGACCTTCACTTTAGGTCATTTGCTAAAGGTCTCAAGCGTATACTGTGAACTTCTTGTGCCAATAACCCCTTCACCTTAAAAACTTTTACTAATCACAAAGGCTGCTTATGAATCATGATCTTGATCTGAGGCCATTTGATCAAGACCAAAGACCAAGAAAGTTCTTTCAGCCCTTTAACTCAAAATTTGTACAAAACTGACCAGTCTTTACAATATCAAATCTAAGAAAAATACTTGTAACTTTGATGACTTAAATTGAAATAGTTTTGTTAAAATGACTTAAAATGTAATTTTTCATTCAGGGTATATAAGCATTTCCATTTGTTTATTTAAATATGCCCCCTTATCATACTTTTTGAATATATTTTATCTGCTCTATTATTTTAGTAACTACTATATGATTTTGGTGATTGTGTATATCTTGTTTAATTTTTAAGTTGTAATATTTATTGACTATTCTTTGTCTGCGATACATTTATAATTAAAAGTGTATCAGAGCTTTACTGTTTTTACACCACCCCCCCTTTCTTCAGCTGAAGAATGCATGGGCCCACGTTCCTTAAACTTCATAGGGTGATTGGTCATGGCTAGTAGATGACCCCTACTGATTTTGGAGTCATTTCGTCAAAGGTCAAGGTCACAGTGACCTTGAATGTGAAAATAGTTTCAAACCAATAACCGGAAAACACTTGGGCCAACGTTCCGTAAACTTTACAGGGTGATTAGTCATGACTAGTAGATGACCCCCACTGATTTTTGAGTCACTTGGTCAAAGGTCAAGTTCACAGAGACCTTGAATGTGAAAATTGTTTCCAGTCAATAACCGGAGAATTCCTGAAACTTCATATGGTGAATTGTCAGGACTAGTAGATGTCCTATGTTGGGGGATCGTAGTGGGGTCTTTGTGTCATTCCTTATCATACATCTTGAATACATATTGTCTGATCTTTTATTTTATTAACTACTTTATGTTAGATTTTGTTTTAACTGCGCAACGTTTAAGTACCACTGCTTATTTTGTATATCCCTGGTACGTCATGTTTGGTTTAATTTTAAGTTGTAATATTTATTGACTTTTCAGAGCTTTACTGTTTTTATCCCCCCACCTCCATTGTGTCAAGACTGTCTCTGACATGTTACAGTTGCTGTGAGAAAGCATTTTCTGGGGGTATTCTTCATCTTCAGTGTTTCTGAACATACGTAACATT
>CM037791.1:32945659-32995659 GCA_021229015.1 Solen grandis
TATCTGCCACACCCCTTTCTATCATTATAATTTTGCTTTTGTTTGTCATCCAGCTTAAACCCGTCTCCATCATGTGCAGCCAAGCCCGCCTTAGTTCTAAAACTAGTCCCTGAATCCGACTTCCTTGATATATCTCCTTTCCAAGTCCCACTTGTAAGTCCATCTCCATTCCCATTCTCTGAATCCTCATTTTTGAGATCTGACTCAACGCTTCCTGCCTGACTGGTTTCTTGTTCTAGTCCATCTCTACTAGTCTCTGAGTTCATTTCCTGTTCGCTGGTCCCTTGCCCAACTTCCTCTTCCTCCTGACTGGACCTTGCCATTTTACACTTCTTCTCATGCCTGATCAGACTGGTTCTATACTGGAATGTTTTACCACACACACATTTCTCATGCTGCTTCACCTCATGTGTTGCCATATGCTCCTGTAACAAAATCACGTTCTCAAAATCCTGTCCACATTTTTCACACGTCATGTTTGTCTGACTGAGGTGTACAGTCTCAATGTGTTCTCTCAGAACCTGTATGGTGGGACACACTTGCTGACAGTAGTTACACATGTGGTAGTTGGTCTCCTCGCTATCCAGTGGGCTGTGGAAGACCCCCTCCTGCGGGCTGTACAATGCCTCGTCTACTGGAGCCTCCATCGTCAGGGCCTGTTGATATGCCAGTTTGTCTATTGGAATACGTCGGGCCTCCATGTCTATACTGGTGCTCTCCAGCTGCAAATTAGCAGAACTCGTAGTTAAACTTCATACTCCATAACTTGAATATGAACAATGTCATTTATAATGATGATATGCACATCTTAACCCCAGCTTATTTTATTCCACAATTTTGAGTAAGAAAACAAAAGCTGTCAGAGGACAACACACTCAACAATTTAAATACACATGTGTATTTCTAAGTCAGAAAAGGGCCATAATTAATATATATATATATATATTACACCAAGAGTTATCTACCTTGATAGTTTGATACTCCTGAACATGTTTAAGATGTTTCAAATCAATCCAATTTTTGAATACTGAGATATAAACATAAAAGTACCTTGCATGCAAAACTTTAACCAAGTAAAAAAGGGGCCATAATTTGCATTTAATTCAGTCAAAAGTTATTTATCTTGGGTGTCTGATGCTAATGAACATATTCATAAACTTTCAAGTCAATACCATGAATGGTAATTGAGATATAAGCTGGATATTACTGGCATGCACATTTTTAACCAAAAAGTTGCAACATCATTGTCAATGAAAACACAAGGCTTACTGCAATAGCTCTCATATTCTTTGAATAGTCAAACTATTTGATCACTGACAGTGGTGAATATCCTCACTATGCCACCTTGACTCAACATGTTGAATATCCCACTAATTATACCACCTTGAGTCAACATGTTGAATATCCCCAATAAACCACCTTGACAAAACATGTTGAATATCCCCATTATACCTCCTTGACTCAACATGTTGAATATCCCCATTATATCACCTTGACTCAACATGTTGAATATCCCCATTATACCACCTTGACTCAACCTGTTGAATATCCGCATTATTATACCATCTTGACTCAACATGTTGAATATCCCCATTATACCATCTTGACTCAACATGTTGAATATCCCCATTATACCATCTTGACTCAACATGTTGAATATCCCCATTATACCACCTTGACTCAACATGTTGAATATCCCATTATACCTCTTGACTCAACATGTTGAATATCCCCATTATACCATCTTGACTCAACATGTTGAATATCCCCATTATACCTCCTTGACTCAACATGTTGAATATCCCCATTATACCACTTGACTCAACATGTTAAATATCCCCATTATACCATCTTGACTCAACCTGTTGAATATCCCCATTATACCACCTTGACTCAACATGTTGAATATCCCCATTGTACCACCTTGACTCAATATGTTGAATATCCCCATTATACCATCTTGACTCAACATGTTGAATATCCCCATTATACCATCTTTTTGACTCAACATGTTGAATATCCCCATTGTACCACTTGACTCAATATGTTGAATATCCCCATTATACCATCTTGACTCAACATGTTGAATATCCCCATTATACCATCTTGACTCAACATGTTGAATATCCCCATTATACCATCTTGACTCAACATGTTGAATATCCCCATTATACCATCTTGACTCAACATGTTGAATATCCCCATTATACCACCTTGACTCAACATGTTGAATATCCCCATTATACCATCTTGACTCAACATGTTGAATATCCCCATTATACCACCTTGACTCAACATGTTGAATATCCCCATTATACCACCTTGACTCAACATGTTGAATATCCCCATTATACCATCTTGACTCAACATGTTGAATATCCCCATTATACCACCTTGACTCAACATGTTGAATATCCCCATTATACCATCTTGACTCAACATGTTGAATATCCCAATTATAACACCTTGACTCAACATGTTGAATATCCCAATTATACCATCTTGACTCAACATGTTGAATATCCCCATTATACCACCTTGACTCAACATGTTGAATATCTGCATTATTATACCATCTTGACTCAACATGTTGAATATCCCAATTATACCACCTTGACTCAACATGTTGAATATCCGCATTATTATACCACCTTGACTCAACATGTTGAATATCCCCATTATACCACCTTGACTCAACATGTTAAATATCCCCATTATACCACCTTGACTCAACATGTTGAATATCCCAATTATACCACCTTGACTCAACATGTTGAATATCCCAATTATTATACCACCTTGACTCAACCTGTTGAATATCCCCATTATACCTCCTTGACTCAACATGTTGAATATCCCAATTATACCATCTTGACTCAACATGTTGAATATCCCAATTATACCATCTTGACTCAACATGTTGAATATCCCAATTATACCACCTTGAGTCAACATGTTGAATATCCCCCAATAAACCACATTGACTCAACATGTTGAATATCCCCATTATACCACCTTGACTCAACATGCTGAATATCCCCATTATATCACCTTGACTCAACATGTTGAATATCCCCATTATACCACCTTGACTCAACATGTTGAATATCCCCATTATACCATCTTGACTCAACATGTTGAATATCCCCATTATACCATCTTGACTCAACCTGTTGAATATCCGCATTATTATACCACCTTGACTCAACATGTTGAATATCCCCATTATACCATCTTTACTCAACCTGTTGAATATCCGCATTATTATACCACCTTGACTCAACATGTTGAATATCCGCATTATTATACCACCTTGACTCAACATGTTGAATATCCGCATTATTATACCACCTTGACTCAACATGTTGAATATCCGCATTATTATACCATCTTGACTCAACATGTTGAATATCCCCATTATACCACCTTGACTCAACATGTTGAATATCCCCATTATACCACCTTGACTCAACCTGTTAAATATCCCCATTATACCACCTTGACTAAACCTGTTAAATATCCCCATTATACCACCTTGACTCAACATGTTTAATATCCCCATTATACCTCCTTGACTCAACCTGTTGAATATCCCCATTATACCACCTTGACTCAACATGTTGAATATCCCATTATACCACCTTGACTCAACATGTTATATCCCCATTATACCACCTTGACTCAACATGTTGAATATCCCCATTATACCACCTTGACTCAACATGTTGAATATCCCCATTATACCACCTTGACTCAACATGTTAATATCCCCATTATACCCCTTGACTCAACCTGTTAATATCCCCATTATACCACCTTGACTCAACATGTTAATATCCCCATTATACCACCTTGACTCAACTGTAATATCCCCATTATACCACCTTGACTAACTGTTAATATCCCCATTATACCACCTTGACTCAACATGTTAATATCCCAATTATACCACCTTGACTCAACATGTTGAATATCCCAATTATACCATCTTGACTCAACATGTTGAATATCCCAATTATACCACCTTGAGTCAACATGTTGAATATCCCCCAATAAACCACCTTGACTCAACATGTTGACCCATTGTACCACCTTGACTCAACATGTTAAATATCCCCATTATACCATCTTGACTCAACCTGTTGAATATCCGCATTATTATACCACCTTGACTCAACATGTTGAATATCCCCATTATACCATCTTGACTCAACTTGTTGAATATCCGCATTATATATCTTGACTCAACCTGTTAAATATCCCCATTATACCATCTTGACTCAACATGTTGAATATCCCCATTATACCACCTTGACTCAACATGTTGAATATCCCCATTATACCACCTTGACTCAACATGTTGAATATCTGCATTATTATACCATCTTGACTCAACATGTTGAATATCCCCATTATACCATCTTGACTCAACATGTTGAATATCCCCATTATACCACCTTGACTCAACATGTTGAATATCCCCATTATACCACCTTGACTCAACATGTTGAATATCCCCATTATACCACCTTGACTCAACATGTTGAATATCTGCATTATTATACCATCTTGACTCAACATGTTGAATATCCCCATTATATAACCCAGACTCAACATGTGAACATATACCAATGGACAATGTCACCATTCCTATATTTGTGTTTAACAATACTTCATAAAATGACTCAATTTTACCCTGCCATGGTTGAGTATTTGGTTTCTAGTCAGACTTTTATTGATTAATTTGGTTGAAAGATTTTGTTCTATAACTAAAATCGTATAATTTTGACCATCTATATTAGGAGTTCCGAACCTTGTGTACATTTTTCTCATGACGCATGAGGTTGGATCTGTAGAGAGACTTGTAGTGACACAGAGCACACGCATACTGGACGCTGGGAGAAGAGGTGCCTTCTAGGTTCAGGCCATGTATACTGCGCTCGTGGCGTGACACGTTGGCCTTGAACTTGGAGATGTAAGAACACATGCTGCATTTGTGGTGTCCCTTCGGTAGAATTGTGTCTGAAATATATCTTCATCATTCATTGCCAGAATTTCTTTTCAAAAACAGGTGTTCTTTACAAATCACATATTATTGAACATGCATTTTGTTTTATTTAATCAAATTATGTTATTACAGTTAATAATGCTTTGATGTGTATTTGTTTTTAGTGTTGATTTTATTAATGATGTTACATGAGTGGTCATCATCTACTGAAATTATTGAATCAGTTAGCTTGAATGATAAAAAGAGGGTCTGCCACATTTTATATAACTGCAGACAACAAGTTTGATATTAGCAGTAAATGATGACAGAGATGATAGATACTGTTCACCTCATCATACAATGATGTTCTAACCAGTGTGTTGCCCTAGATTTATGTTACCTGGATGGCCGGTGTGAAGTTAAAAGAAATAGAGTCCACAAACCACAGAGATTTATTTCATACAAGCTAATGCATCCTTTTAAAATAGTTTAGTTATGATTCCAGATTACATCCATTGTAATAAAAATACTTTCAGATGACATTTCTAAGATCTGTTCCTAAATAGTTTGAAATGGATCATTTTAGATATGCATTTTTTCCACTAAGAGAAGTCACAAAATGTTTAGTTATGCATCTTATTCCCACAAAATTATGCTACAGAGCATTCATATACCATTTGTTGCTTTTGAAGTTAATATAATGAAGCATGATATAGCATAATGAACACAGTCAAAATGAATTGTTGATGGCCAACTAGGCTTTTCTCTTTAGATAGAATTAAAAGAACAGCAACAAAAACTTTTGAACAAGCTGAAATACCTACAGATAGTGCATACAGAGTAAGTAATTTTGCATTACTTAGGTCATATACCTAGAGATCAGTTTGTATGTACAAAGTTTTGTGGAAAAAAAAAAAGAGAATAAGAAACAAGTCCCACAACTCACCTTGTCCATTATTTGACTTAACAGATGTGCTCTCCCCTTGTTCCATCTCTGCCTTGACAACAGGGGTGGCAACTCTTGGTCTCTTCCTCTCGACTCCCTCCTCCACACTGAAACATGTCATACCTCATTAACAGATGAACACAGGTAGAAACAAGAGCCATGTTGACATGGCCATCCCCTGTCGAATGCTTGCTCATTAGAAGATGTGTTGGAGAGTAGAATATTTCATTGTTAAAAAAAACTTTTGGTAATTAAGACTGATGTTTGAAGTGTTATAGATATGAAACCCATGTGAAGACCTACAAATTCCACTATTTTGAGATCTACAGGTAAAATGTCAAGGTGATAAAAATTAAACCTGAAAAATAACAAAGGGCAATAACTAAAAATTATGAAAGGCAGAGTTATCATTCTTGTGCAGTGCACTCCTCCTCAATGAGACCTATCAACGTATGAAGTTTCAAGTTGACATCTCAAAATACTTTTTGAGTTATGCTCCGGATAAAAATTAAGTCAAAAATAACAAAGGGCAATAACTAAATAATGATGAAAGGTAGAGTTATCATTCTTGTGCACTGCACTTCTCCCAAAAGAGATCTATTTACCTATGAAGTATCAAGTTGATACCCCAAATACTTTTTTACTTATGTTCCTGAAAATAATTAAACCTAAAAAATAACAAAGGACAAAAACTCAACAAGAGGGCCATGATATATATATGTTGGATTTTTCATACTGACCTACTTTTTGACATCACATGACCCACTTTCGCACTTGTCCAAGAGTTTATGGAAACATACATTCTGACCAAGTTTCATAAAGATTGGGCCAAAAATGTGGCCTCTAGAGTGTTAACAAGGTTTTATCTAAGATTTGACCTCATGACTAACTTTTTGACCCCACATGACCCAAATTCGCACTTGTCCAAGATTTATGGAAACAAACATTCTGACCAAGTTTCATAAAGATTGGGCCAAAAATGTGGCCTCTAGAGTGTTAAAAAGGTTTTTATAAGATTTGACCTCGTGACCTTTTTGACCCCACATGACCCAAATTCGCACTTGTCCAAGATTTTATGAAATCAAAAATTCTGACCAAGTTTCATAAAGATTGGGCCAAAAATTTGGCCTCTAGAGTGTTAACAAGGTTTTTATAAGATTTGACCTCATAAACTACTTTTTGACCCCACATGACCCAAATTCGAACTTGTCCAAGACTTTATGGAAACAAACATTCTGACCAAGTTTCATGAAGATTGGGCCAAAAATGTGGCCTCAAGAGTGTTAACAAGGTTTTTATAAGATTTGACCTCAAGACCTACTTTTTGACCCCACATGACCCAATTTTGAACTTGTCTAAGATTTTATGGGGGCAAACATTCTGACCAAGTTTCATGAAGATTGGCCTAAAAATATGGCCTCTATAGTGTTAACAAGCCAAATTGATGACGACGCACGACGGACAAAGGGGGATCACAAAAGCTCACCTTGAGCACGTTGTGCTCAGGTGAGCTAAAAATTATGAACGGTAGAGTTATCATTCTTGTGCACTGCACTCCTCCTCACTGAGATTTATCCACCTATGAAGTATCAAGTTGATACCTCAAATGCTTTTTGAGTTATACTTAGAACAAAAACATGGGATGGAAGGACGGACGGACAGTGACTATTACCATATACCCCACCGCCTTCAGCGTGGGATAAAAACAAGTACTTTAAAGAAAGGGTGGAGAGAATAATAGAATATATCTCTGCTGTCTATCTACAGCCATTACTGACTATTAATTCAATAAATAGCCAGTCTGGGATGGAATCATGGTGGTAGCAGACATTCAAATGTTAACAGATATTCAAATTTAACAAGAGCTATCAATGAAGAGCAAGGTAATGAAGGTATTGCAATTTTTGCTTTCCAGTATATCATGAATATGTTCATATATATGAGGGGTATTCAAAAAATTAGCAGAAAAGTGTTCTCATTTCTTTATTTTAGATGGCAGATTTATGAAACTGCATTATGATGTAGGTCAATATATTGTCATTTTAATGTGCAAAATCTGTATCCCTCTCGTGGAATATAATATGGTTTCCGCAGTAACGTCGTCATCTTCCCAGCCCAAAATTTAGTAGTTTTGAGGAAAATGGTCTCAATTTATAGCGTTTCAACTGTAGAATTTTTACTGTATGCCCTTCAAACTAAATATACATAGCAAACTACATATACGCAATGCAGACATTTGCAATGTCTTTCATGGGATTTCTGACGTTGGACATATAAACAGACAATGCATTATTTGCTGACTGGTGCAAAAAATGAGTGTTTAGCAAAAACAGCCATCAAATTTTGTGTTCTGACTTAAATTTCCAAGACTAATACTATATGCCTTTAGTGAAACTGCTGCGAGAAAACTGATATTCAAATGATACATAATGCCTATAGTGAAACTGCTGCGAGAAAACTGATATTCAAATGGTATAAGGGGTTTAAGTAAGACAGGGAAAACATCATTGATGATGAGCGCAGTGGTCGTCAAGTGATGAAGATGTTGTCGCATAACACTGCAGTTTAAGAGTTGTTTGGCAGAGTTTGGCGCATTGCCATCCCTGAAATTATGTACAGAACAGACTTTAGCAATGGGACTGTCATGATTAGGATTAAGCGGTGTTCTTCATTCCTTATGAATGTGTAGGAATGTTGACTTTGACATCGTTCTGAGTTGGGCTGGGTTTCATTTGAAGACGTTAATACAACTGTTCGGCAAGTATGCAAGTGATTCATATTAAATTTTGTAATTTAACTGCTATTGTGTTAATTTTTACCAGTCAGAATTTTCATGTAATAAAGAAATGTGAGCACTTTTCCATGAACTTTGTGAACACCCCTCATATATACTGTTATACAATGCATCCTATAAACATGTAATTACATCAGCTTATCAAATAGCTATACCAAGATATCCTTTAATCAAAGCTTAACCTGGGTACACACAAAAGCAAATGTATGTATAAGTCTGTGATATTGATTGTGAACAGTTGACCTAGTCATGTAAGGAAAATAATAATCTAACAATGGGTAAAAGTGAGGCTTCACCTTTCATTTCAAGAAAGGTAAACTGAACAGACAAGATATATATCATACATTTACCTAAAAAATTTATCTGTAAGAATATATTGTCTTTCAAAACATGCTTTCATACACTATCTACTCAATGCTTTTGTTTGTGATCTTTTTATTTTTGTTCAAATTTTGAAATTAAATGTAATAAATAAATTCTAAAATTATCCTTTAATTTTTTCAACAAGGACAAGTTACTTAACAAAAATGAAACGGATGGTAACTGATTAATGATCAAAACAGCAGAGAATATTTCTAAATAACATCATTTCACTGGCAACATGAAAACCAGTGATCAAAGTAGGTATGCAAAATGCTACAGCTTCATTTTGCAGATGGCGATGTCTAGATTTTACCTGGTTCATGACTAATATACTGTCTTTAAATATTGTCACAAGTCTGATGCTCAAGACTTCATTCCTTTTTATACTGAAGATTGAAGTTAGAGAAGTATAGCACTGTTCAATTTTCTTTATCTCCTACTAAATTTGACAAATGTCTGTGATACAGACATCCACATGTTTTCAACCTTTTGTGTTCCTCCTCCCCATTTTCTGTGTTCAGTCTCCTCTTGCTAGTCTCCCGGGTAACGGGCACCTCTGGACTGCTGTGAGAGTCAGACATTCCACTGCCAGCAGCGCCAGACTGACTACCCTCCATGTTGTGCAGCTCTGGAGCACAAACAAAGAAGAACTGTCTGCATGAATGTCAACATGATTATCAACAATTTATCTCCTACTTTATAGTAAAAGACTGAAATTTATTCCTGAAAAAGAAATCATAATTATCACACAATGTGAATGAGATATACTCATTTTAACAAGAGCTGTCCAAAGACAGCGCGCTTCACTTTTCTGACTGCTCAATAGTTAAGTGTTAGCTGTTAATAATTGCAGTGTTAACATAAAAAAACATGTATCATAAGGTATTTAAATCAAACACATGAGGAAAGTTTCAATCCCATAACTTTAGTACTTAAGTAGAACTATGACTGAAGGTGATTAATACCCCCACAAAATGCTTTGATACAGGAGAAACCAGACTCCAGATGGAGCATAGATAAGAACCTGTATACATATTATATTGGTTATGATAGTAAGTAAGTAAATATGTAAGTAATGTCTTTATTTAAAGTGGTTAGAGAGAGTTATGGTTGCTTGGCACAGTAGTTTAAAAGTGTAAAAAGCACTGACCTTGAAACATGATATGTAGACAGCAAGTATATGTGTAGTGTGCAAGAACCATAAGTGAAGCTGTTCACAGTATTGAAGTATGCCATGTTTTTATAAGTGTGTAATAAAATAAGTGTGATCTACATGGGGAAGATGGACTGCTTTTCAAAGATCACACTTTACTCAGCAAGATTTTAAAATATTGACCAAAATTAAAGGTTTCTCTGACTGTACCCATATCATTATTCAGAATAAAAAGCAAAATTTAATGTGCATTATGTACTAAGCATGAAATGATACATGCAAACTCCAAGACAATGTATTTACTTAGTCCCATGCTGTTTGCCAATGTAATGGATGTAGTGTCCTCTGAAGCAAAAGGTGGCCTCCCATGGGAGGTACTCTATGCTGATGATCTTGCCCTCATGGCAGCCTCCAGAGAGGAACTACAGACCAAGATAGCAGAATGGAAGAAAGCCTTGGATTGCAAAGGTTTGAAGGTTAATGCCGGAAAGACCAATGTAATGATAAGCCAGCAAGCTACATGCAGGCAGCGGACAGACTCTGGTGCATACCCATGTGTAGTATGTAGAAAGTGGGTCTGTACAAACTCCATCCTTGTACCAGATGTGAATTGTGGGTCCACAAACGATGCAGTGGTATACAAGGCAGGTTGCTGACAACCGATGATGACTTTGTCTGCATGAAGTGTCTTGGTGAGCTTTCACAGACAGAGGTCACCGAGGAGGATCTAACAGAAGATAGAGACACCTACAAATCAGTGGGCTCCTTCTGTTTCCTAGGTGACACCCTGAGCAAGGAAGGTGGTGCAGAATCAGCAGTAACAACCCGTATAGAAGTGGCTGGTTCAAATTCAGGGAATATCACCATTCTTCAAATAAAAGGCGCCCCCTCTAAAAATGAAGGGCCAGGTATATGCTGCATGCGTTCGTTCCTCAATTACATATGGATGTGAGACATGGCCAATGAACAAAGAGTAGGAGAGGATGATGGAGAAGGCAGAGATGAGGATGATCCAATCAATGTGTGGAGTCTCTCTGGTTGATCAACTCCCTTGATGATGATCCGATCAATGTGTGGAGTCTCTCTGGTTGATCAACCCCTTGATGATGATCCGATCAATGTGTGGAGTCTCTCTGGTTGATCAACTCCCTTGATGATGATCCGATCAATGTGTGGAGTCTCTCTGATTGATCAACTCCCTTGAGGATGATCCGATCAATGTGTGGAGTGTCTCTGATTGATCAACTCCCTTGAGGATGATCCGATCAATGTGTGGAGTGTCTCTGGTTGATCAACTCCCTTGAGGAGATGATCCGATCAATGTGTGGAGTCTCTCTGGTTGATCAACTCCCTTGATGATGATCCGATCAATGTGTGGAGTCTCTCTGGTTGATCAACTCCCTTGATGATGATCCGATCAATGTGTGGAGTCTCTCTGATTGATCAACTCCCTTGAGGATGATCCGATCAATGTGTGGAGTCTCTCTGATTGATCAACTCCCTTGATGATGATCCGATCAATGTGTGGAGTCTCTCTGGTTGATCAACTCCCTTGATGATGATCCGATCAATGTGTGGAGTCTCTCTGATTGATCAACTCCCTTGATGATGATCCAATCAATGTGTGGAGTCTCTCTGATTGATCCAACTCCCATGTGAGGAACTGAGAAGGCTGAGGGTAGAAAACATCAGCAAGACAATTTGAAAGTCAAGACTAAGATGGTTTGGCCATGTCACAGAAGGGAGGACTCAAACTGGCTAAAAAAGAGACTTAATCTTCAGGTAGCTGGAGCTAGACCAGCAGTTGACCGAAAAGACATGGCTGTAATCAGTAACAGCTGATATGCTGGACCTAGGAATCAACGCAGAGGAAGCAAATGACAGAGATGGATGGAGAGAGACCATTGGTGGAGCATGGCCCAACCCAGGACACCCTGGAAAGGGGCCTAAACGATGATGATGATGATGATGATGATGTATGGTACACCAACCAAACCACAATACCCAATCTATTGACACTGAAACTTGATACCTGATGTTGAACATTGTCTGTGGCATTTACAATCCTTGTAAAACATTGTAGTGTGAAGTACTCAACAAGAGGGCCATATGGCCCTAGATCTCTTATCACAGTTCATCAGTTTATTTAACATAATTCAAGTCACTTGATTTTACCTGATTTCTTCCAGCAGCAACCAAATTAAAGTTTCAGATAAAAAGAATTCTTAAGTTTGTCAATCATCTGAGGGTCTCATTTTTCAAGGGATCAAAAATGCTTACACAATTATGGTATGAAACCTTGGGGTAATCAATGGTACAAAACACGAATTAATTCTAAACATTATTTCCTGGTGAGAAGAATTTTTAAACTTTCTATATAGAGTATATAAGGAAACTAGACGACCCCCTATGTGATTCATTTTTCAAGGGGTCAATTTTGTTATAGCAATTATGGTAGACAGCCATGAGGTAACAATACATGCTACAAGAAATTTAGTTTTAACCAATGGTTTCAAAGAAGAAAAAATCTTTGAAGTCTTCTATGTGGAGTTAGTATATAAGACTAGAAATGTGTCCATAGTGCATGGATGCCTCCACAATTTGGTTTATTAGATGATATTTTTGTCAGTGAATATGATGAATAATTGGAAATATAAAAGATGATTTTAAGATCAAATGAGTGCTGTGACCCTGACCTAAACCAAGTGATGTGACTTTAACCTTCAAGCTAGCATTCTGGTACTTGTTTTGCAACACGTCATTTTATCCAAAGGATCCCTTGTGCCAAGTTATTTCAAAACATGACTATACACAAAAAAGATGCAGCTCAAACAGGACTGCTTTCACAAATTTTAAACTCAATTGCTGTGACCTTGACCTTGAAGCTAGCAACTTGGTTCTTACAAATTCTGGCATCTAAAAGTAAGGAAACTCACTTTGTTATACAAATTCTGGCGTCAACAAGAAAGGAAACTCACTTTGTTATACAAATTCTGGCGTCAACAAGAAAGGAAACTCACTTTGTTATACAAATACTGGCATCAACAAGTAAGGAAACTCACTTTGTTATACAAATACTGGTGTCAACAAGTAAGGAAACTCACTTTGTTATACAAATACTGGCGTCAACAAGTAAGGAAACTGTCTTTGTTATACAAATACTGGCCTCAACAAGAAAGGAAATGTTTGTGAATATAAATACTGGCGTCAACAAGTAAGGAAACTGTCTTTGTTATATAAATACTGGCGTCAACCAGTAAGGAAACTCAATTTGTTATACAAATACTGGCATCAACAAGTAAGGAAATTCACTTTGTTATACAAATACTGGCGTCAACAAGTAAGGAAACTGTCTTTGTTATATAAATACTGGCATCAACAAGTAAGGAAACTTACTTTGTTATACAAATACTGGTGTCAACCAGTAAAGAAGCGCACTTTGTTATACAAATACTGTCATCAACAAGTAAGGAAGCTCACTTTGTTATACAAATACTGGCGTCAACAAGTAAGGAAACTCACTTTGTTATAAAAATACTGGCATCAACAAAAAAGGAAACTCTCTTTGTTATACAAATACTGGCATCAATAAGTAAGGAAACTCTCTTTGTTATACAAATACTGGCATCAATAAGTAAGGAAACTCTCTTTGTTATACAAATACTGGCATCAATAAGTAAGGAAACTCTCTTTGTTATACAAATAAGAGTGCTATTCACAAGCCAAAAATAGCAAAACCAAAAATCCAAAACTTCTCTGAAAAACTTTAAAGACTCTTTCTTGGTGTTCATCCACAAGCAGCAAATTCTACATTAACAATAGAGAAGGTTATCCTATCTTTGATCCAAAATAAACTGTGTAAAAAATTAAAAAACATTTTGTTAACATCTCAAAACAGTCTGAAGAAGATACATGTACACATGCCAGTAAGCTCAATCCTGACTGTGAGGATATCTTAGAGGTGTATGTAGAAAGTAAAATTAGTAAATCAAGCGTGTTTGATATTCCATTTTTAACAGAAACAGTTACTGTAAAACACATAGCATTTCATCTAATACAATTTTTGGAAGACAATAACCTCTTATGTCAAAAACAGACAGGTTTCCGGTCAAAACATTCATGTGAAACAGCTATGACTAGCATTACTAATGATTACAAAAATTATCAATTCTGTTGATGGCACAATCTTTCTTGACTTTACAAAAGCATTTGAACTGGTAGACAGTCATGATGTGAGCATTTGTGCCAAATGAAATTAAATTTCTGACTATTGGATTCACAAAAATGTTTTGAAATTTTCTAAATAAAGTACATAAGGATACAAGCAGATCCCATGTATGGGCCTCATTTTTCACAGGATCAACTTTATTAGAGCTATTTATGGTAAAGAGTCATGAGGTTATCATGTGTGCTAAATGGGATTAAATTCTGGCCATTGACTCCATAGAAGAATTTTCAAATTTTCAATATTGAGCTATATAAGGAAACTGGGCAACCCCTTAGTGGCCTATTTTTCAAGGGATCAACTTAATTTTAGCAATTATGGTAGACAGCCATAAGGTGACCATTTGTGTTAAATAAAATCAAATTCTGACCATTGGCTTCATAGAAGATTCTATTAAGAGTATATTAGGAAAAAAGCTGACCCAGTAGGGGCCTCATTTTTCAAGGGATCAACTTTATTGTAACAACGATGGTAGAAATTCATGAGGTGACCATACATGCCAAATGAAGTTCAAATCTAACAATTGGTTTTATAGAAGAAGAAAGTAAAATTCTGTTGGTTGCTTTGGAAACCAGAGTTCTGCATGGATTAAGTTTATTTTTGCAATTTTTGTGTAGGTTCACCCAAGGCAAGGGTTTTCTTAAGTGGACGCCCGCTTGTCCGTGCCGGGTTAAAATCACCATGGGCAAGTGATTTTTCCAAGGAGATTGCTCGTTGGGCAAGTTTATTTTCGTAAATAAAATCTTTCGGTTTTTTTTTTTATATTTTCTTTTATTTTCTACATTATATAAGGGGTGAGTTGCTTGCAAATTGTGTCTGATACATGTTAACTAAAACTCATCTTAATACTTCACATATTTAGTTTTAAACATTAACAAACACTAATTAACTTAAAGATTGGACAAATTGTTTTCACTGGGGGCAAGTAGATGTTCAAAGTAACTTGCCCCCTGGGCAAGTGAAAGTCAGATCCTTAAGGTAACCCCTGCAAGGATGAGCCATGCCAAGTTTATCACTTTCTACCCACCAGATTCTGAGGAGATGTTGATTAAAGCAAATTGTTGACAACACATGACAGATCCTAATAGCTCACCTTGAGCACACTGAGCTATGTTGAGCTAAAAATCAATAATAACATCACAAATCTGACATTATTTATTTATCACTTATTATCAAGCAATTTAAACAACTGGTGATTGTATGATATTTGCAACAGATTCCCATCACAACACTGCATTTTGACTTTTGTTCTCTTAGACAGTTGTGATGACTTGTACAAACCATTTTTCTAATTCCACCATATTACTGCAGTATGGTAATGGTTGGACCTAGGGAGGTAGTGTGTGTAAAATGACCAGATAACAACCTACTTCCAACCACCTGTTGTGAGTGATATAACCTTGACTTACTTTGTAAGCAGTACTCCCTGAACTTGGACTGGTACTCTGTTGTCTGATGTTTCAGGAAGGAATGACCCATGGAAGAGGCAATAGTGGAATCATCAGGGTCTGCGTCAGTCAGACATGCCGTCAGCAGGAGGCTCTCTTCCCCAGCGTGTGACAGCTGATCCATCTACAATCATACCATTCACACTTTGCCACTTTGAATTGACAAGGTAGAGACAGGTCTGGTGTAACAAGAAGAATTCAAAAGTTTTCTAGAAAACATTCTTTGAGCACTAGAAATGGACAAAAGGCTTTTAAGTTCAACCTCAAGTCTAGCTTCATATTTTACTCTATTCTATTAATATCAGAGAAAAGATAAAATGATACATCTATCAAATTCAAGTTGAAATGGATTTACACAGAAGTGAAGAACATCCTCATAACAAGAGTTGTCAGAGGACAGCACGCTCGACTATTCAAAATGTTTGTTGGTAAATCCAATGAAATCCATTTCAATTCTTGCCCTTCACATACCCTCTACATAATAATAGTCAAAAATGATATACTTTGACAGTCTGATACCCTTAATATTTTTAAGATGTCTAAAATCAAGCCCATGCCTTGTTACTGAGACATAAGCATAATTACACTGTGCATGAAAAACTTTAACCAAAAGCTGCAACACCAACGCTGACGCAAGGGCGACTACAATAGCTCTCATATTCTTCGAATAGTCGAGCTAAAAACACAAGAGAAACATTGGAAAGACAGTTTGAGTGCTGTGTGTGTTAAGGAGGTGGGGGAGAGAAACAATACAATTTGAAAACTGCACTATACCAGGGTTTGGATCTGGTTCTTGATGACATCCCTAAACATGGCACGGTACACGGCCGAGTCCCGCATGTTCACCAGGTTGATGTTCCGCCTCCGTGTCATGGCTAGCAGCTACTTCTAAAATACAAACAACCTGAAGCAAAGGAAACGGTCATTGGCATTTGGAATAAATTCAATGATACCTGGAAAAGCAAAAAGACATGAAATTGAAAAGCTATAGCATACATAAAATATATTTGAAATACAATAGTGAACTGGTGTGGAGCAGGCAGTAGGCAATGGGTAATGATAATGGACATTCATATTATTGTGTTCCATATTAGGACCGATCGTGGGAATTTGAATACAGGATATCCAAATTCAATGCCCTGTAGTGAACAAGCAATATGAGCGCCTGTTAACTTTTACCATCATTATACAATGGATATATATGCTTGCATGATGAGCTCCAGTTTAGGCGAGTGACATCTTCTTATATATCTTACATGAAGGAAATGCACTACAATCTTCTTTGTATAATTTTTATCATTTTATTATGGAAGTTGTCAAGACAAATAACAAACAATAACTCTACAATGATGTGTAAGCAGGAAAAATTATCAATGAAAATACTACAAATGAAATTGTATGACATATTAGCCAGTGGCGCGCTGTACAGCAATTCATACCTCTGGCTGTAAGGTGTCCTTTGTAAATCAAATAGGTATTCCAATGAAAAAAGAGTGTTTGACCTTCACAGTAAAATGATATGATCCATTTGATGTGGAAAATCATTAAAACATTTCCAAATTTCAAGCCACTTGACTTCCTCCTTTACTGTTTTAGGTTATGCTTAATACAACATAAGGACTTTCAGTCCTTTGATATCAGTAACGGGTAATAAAACTATTTTCGCATTAAATATGTGCCAAAGGAAATTCATTTCTAATCATTTGTTTTATAGAAGAGGATTTTTGAAATCGTCTATATGAAGTATATAAGGAAACAAGCGAACCCCATAGGGGCTTCATTTTTTAAGGGATCACATTCATTTTAGCAATTATGGTTGAGCACTATGAGGTGACGATTTGTGCCAAAGGAAATTAAATTCTGACCACTGATTTCAGAGGAGAAGATTTCTGTAACTTTTAAAGTAAAATTCTGTTGGGCAACAGGAGATATGAATGGATAAACCTTTTGTATAGGTTCACCCAAGGATGATCCATGCCAAGTTTCATAAATTTCTACTAAGCAGTTTCAGAGATGTATTTTAAAGCAAATTGTTGACAATGGACGACAGACGCAGGGTGATCCTAATATCTCAACCTGAGCATGTTGTGCACTGGTGAGCTAACAAAAAACACAAGAAACATGTCAAACCAGGTTTCCAAGTGACACCCATAGCAAGCAAAACTGATTTTAGTAACAGTGACCTTGACCCTGCTGACCTGAAAATCAATCCCAATCTTCCTCTTACCATAAGGTATCTACCTACCAAGTATGAAAACTGTATCTCTTTTCAAACAGGAGATATTTGATAGAAACAAAATGTTTGACATCTGCCCACCCATCCGCCAGCCTGACAACATACCTTATTCTAAGCACCAGGATTTTCTTTGAAAACCTGGTTTAAAAAATTAGCCTCAGAGGTTAATGGTCATTTACTTTTCTATTACTCATCTATATATATTGAGGAAATACATGCTTTTACCATCTTTATAACAAATGTTTCAATAACTAAATTTATCCTCTCAGGCTCTCATCACAATGTAGGTGTTGAAAAGTTGATTGTCTGACCAAATATAAGGTATGAGTAGCTGATGTGAGGAATAACTTCTACAATTACAATAATATGTGTATATAACTTGTGAATGTGGAATAGTGAAACAAGCAGGTGTGCAGGATAAAGTCACTCTTATACTGAACAACACAGAATATACTTGTCATGTTCTTAAAATTTTCTACTTTGAAAGTCTTATGCAGATTTTATTTTCACTAAGTAGAATATGATATTATCTTTATAAAAATGATGAATGTCATTTTCCCCATGTGTTGTGTATTTTAAGTTATAGTGGGTATATTCTCCTGTAATCAACTGTAATTTCAAGTTTAATGTTACAAACCCTCTATGTCACATAATGGTAATGCATTACAATGGCATGTTAATGGTAATGCATTATATTCAAAATTGATGTAATGGTTATGGAGTAAACTGAAATGTAATGGTAATCATTCTTTTACCATGTAATTGACCCCATGCCTAGTCCAGAGACCGTATACATGACTTTGAATCCAATTGTTTTTGGTTCAAATCCTGTTGGGAGACAAAAATGTATCATGATCCTCCCAGATGCAAAGTACTGGTCCAAACCAGAAACTGTCGAGGGGGATGAATTATTAGCACAAGTTGTGCAAACTTGTTTCCCAGTAGACATGAAAAAATAAGTTCAAACTACGAATACCCAAATGGTATTTCGTTTGTTTAAAGATTGTTAAAACAGATGCTCATCATGGTGACAGATTTACAACATAATTAAATTCCCAAATCTAGTTAGAATAATCGATTCAATCAATTTATGAAGTGTTATGTTTGAAAGTAATGGCATGAACCAAGACCTGTTTGGCTAGTCCCCGGACTGACCTACTTAGATCCGAGTTACGTCGAAGTCTTCAACTGCCTAAGGAAATATCATCAACTGTCTATTCTATTCAAAATGGTCCTCATTAAAATGAGAACTTTTGACCTGATCTTCACTTCATTAAAAAATAAAATAAAATAAAAACATGGGGGTAAAAACCGAGAGCGTTATACCTTCGCGGCCCCAACTGTATTCGTGCACTCTATTTCCCCACCCACCCCTTTAGTTTAGCTATTATGATAATATTGAAAGGCTTGAGTTCATTACATTTTAAGTAAATTAAAATAACAAACAAAGCCAACAATACATGTGCATATAAAATCAGTTAATATTAGATCTTACACCGGATTGCACTTAAATAATCATGAAAAACTGCTAATTGCTTTTCTCCGCTATTTGTATTTGTACGGCTGATCTGCAAGCTCATCTGCAACAACTTTATCCAATTAAGCCTCGTCAGGTTCTTGTTCAGCACTGTGTTCAATAGGCGAAGCGCTAGGTTTCGCTAGATGTCGCTTCATGAACTCTAAATTATAAAGTATTTTTCTGGTAATGCAATCATCTACAAAATCTTTCGAAAGTTTCGTAAAATTGCTAAAATTCAATTTGCCTCCGTTGTTTTGGATATCGGTAGTCAAAAACCAAGTGTTCGTTTAAAACAATTTTCGATACAGAAGCGCTTAAATGTAGCGCTTCGCCCATTGAACACAGGGCAGGACTATGTCTAGATTCTAATAGTGTGATTAATTCTTTCATTCATTTGAACTGCATCATTCGCAAACGAGTATACATCATTTTTCTATGTATAAAAGAAACAGTGGCAGGATACAGATAGTCCGGGTCCAACACACGGGGTCAGAACCATGCAGTATACAGAATACTCTCGAGTTCCCATAGCAACTCCATTTTCCACATATGCCAGGGTCTCTATATATACATTAAACAGTACTGTGTTCACGATTACCGGAACACATGCATGAAAATTTCGTTTCTATGGAATGGTATTTAAGCAAAAATTACATTGTGCTTGGTGATAATGACATTATGCTTTATGAAAATGACATTGTGCTTGATGACCATGCAATTATGCTAGGTGGCAATGCCATTGTGTATTGTGAAAACGGCATTGTCTTTGATGACAGTGTCATTGTGCTTCAAGATCGGAAAAGTTGGCTACTAGTAACACGGTGGAAAAGTTGGCTACAAGTAGCCAGCTACTAGTAACTGGTGTTACTTCTAAAGGGAAAAGGCAGTTACTACGAGTAGTAACCAGCTACCGGGGAATTTTATTGATATTTTTCGCAATTTGAATCATTAAGTGAAAGAGGCACTCTGAACATATTCACGATTCTGATATACTAAAGTCCAAAAAATAACACATTTCACTTAAATTGTATCTATCGTAATCAAATTTCATTTATATTTTTGTCTAAGAAGCAAGTAGTTTGGTGTTTCTTTTTCATGAAATCATTAACCATGAATATATTCATAATTGTCATGGTAACCTTCACGAGAATTTAATATATCAAATTTCATTTAATATCATCAAAGAGCTCACCAACTACCGTTACATTTTGATTGGACTTTCAATATGTTCTCACTGTTTTCGCCAAAACAACAAATAGCTGGGTGTTTATTTTTCATATATTCATAAACTATGGATATATAAATAATTGTCATGGTATTCCCCACCAGAAATACCAAACTTCATTTAATATCTTCAAAGAGCTCGCCAGCTACCGGTACATTTTGATTGGACTATCAACATTTTTTTTTCTCAATATTTTCGCCGAAAAAAAAAAGTAGCTGGGTGTTTACTTTCCATATATTCATAAACTATAGATATATTCATAATTATCATGGTATTCCCCACCAGCAAATACCAAATTTCATTTAATATCTTCAAAGAGGTCGCCAGTCACCGGTACATTTTGACAGGACTATCAATATTTTTCTGAATGTTTTCGCCGAAAAAAACAAGTAGCTGGGTGTTTATATTTCATATATTCATACTTTATGGATATTGTTGTGTTTGTCTTTTATAATGCTGGTCCAGTAAATACAAGTCTAAAGACAATACACATTTAAACACATTTATTCACAGTGGCTTCAGGTAACTCTATATGTCTACACTCTGACTCCCTATACTGCTATTGTAGAGGCACTTTTTACCTGGCTGATAAGCCCAGTAAAGTATTCTGAATACACTACATTTCCCTTCTTTTAAAAGGATAAAATCAATAAATAATATATCTTTGAATAACATCATTGTTGTAAGCATACTAAATTACAACATGAAATAAGAAACAATATTCATCTTTCAGAATGATTACAGCCTCAGTAACACCTGTGTGGCTAGTTGCCTCGGATCACAGGACCCTGATATTCAGTCAAAAAAAAAAAGTAAATAAAAAAAATATATATAGAGAGAGAGGTCGGGGTTTTTTTTATTTACTTTTTCTTTTTTTTTTGACTGAATATCAGGGTCCTGTGGTTACACTGTGAACAACACTGGTCACACTTCAATGCCTCTGGTTAACTTCGTAAACTTAAATATTGTGACGATACGTCGTCACGGGTATAGGTACAATCTCTGACAACTACGTCAGGGAGTCGACTCTTTGGCTCAGTGGTTAGAGCATTGGGTTATCACGCCGGCAGACCGGGTTCGATTCCATATTGTGACGATACGTCGTCACGGGTATAGGTACAATCTCTGACAACTACGTCAGGGAGTCGACTCTTTGGCTCAGTGGTTAGAGCATTGGGTTATCACGCCAGCGGACCGGGTTCGATTCCGGGCCAGGCCGTGTTTGTTACAATATGTTTTCATGTTCGATCGTAATACAACAGATAAATGTGTGTGTGAATAGCTCCTGTTTAGGTGTGTAACATTTTTTTATTACATATTTTAATTTTAGAAGTTGTCACGTCAAGCAACAAACGATAACTCTGTAACGACACATATGCAGGAAATATTGTCAATAAAGTAAAATACTATGAAGCCAGTTGCTTTACTTTAAGTGCAGCGACTTATTAATTTGATTAGTATATAGCGAACAAAAATATTACGTTTGTTGAAATAAGTTCGCCCTCATATTAAAATGATATATTACCTACAGGATTCATTTCATTTGGAAAATCAATAAAACATTTCCAAATTACAAGCCATCTTTACTGGTCATGCTTATGCTGAGCACAACATTAGGACTCTCAGTCCTTTGATTAATTATCATTTACGTTATTTTCATGTGAAATACATACAACTGATGAAAAACAAACATTTTTAACAACATTTTATTAAAACAATGTCTTAAGTCACGCATTAATCTTTAAGTTATACGATTTTATGTTACACTGTTCTTGGGTCATTTATTTTCTTAATTTATAATTGATTGCCTTGTCCTCGGGTGCAAATGTCCAATGAGAAAACAGGAGGGGTTTATCGGTATTGTTTAAAATGCATTCAACAGAAATTATTTCAGTGTACATTTTTATAATCATTGGATAATCACGTTAATAACGAATAGGCCTTTTCTGGGTAAAGTCATTCCGGTCTTTGCCTTTACAATTGTGACGATGCGTCGTCACGGGTATAAGTACAATCTCTGACAACTGCGTCAGGGAGCCGACTCTTTGGCTCAGTGGTTAGAGCATTGGACTCGCACACCGGTGGACCGGGCCGGGCCGTGTTTGTTACACAATACAAGGCTTATTACAAACTTAATTCGGCACTGATTGTCTGTTGTCAGGCCATTAACAAAGACTCAATTATGCATTTTCTGGGATTTTGAGCACCATAGTAGATATAATCACTGTAAAGTGTTGAATTTGCATGGTTGAACCGGAGTAAATGGCCTTTAAATATCGATAAAATAAGTTATTAGTTATGGATAAGTTATGGAATTGTTGCATGCAATTCATTTAACAGCTTTGATACTTGCGAGTTTTGCTCCCAGCATTTTTCATAGAGGTAGAATTGGGTAAATTTTCCACATTTGTGGACCACAATTTGTTTAAGTTTTACGATATTGTACATTATACCTATAATTGTTATAGAGATGACCAAAATCACATGTTCATCTTTGAAAAGTAAATAAATATTTGATTATCATATTTTTCATAAAGCCTATATATATAAACACACATGTTTTCATTGTTTATAAAACATGTGGCATACTGTATATTTTTATCCATCTTGAGCAGTGCAGTGGTTATGTACCTGACTGCAGATCCGAAGCTTGTGGGTTCGTCGGGGGCAAGGATTTTTCATGAATTTCACAGGCGCAAAGTACTGGTCCAATCCAGGAACTGTCGAGAAGGATAAGAGTTTAATATGTAAAAACTTGTTTCCCAGTCGTAGTGAAATAATTAAGTTTAGCAATGACCAGTATCAACTCACGTTTTAAACTCCGACACACGTTTGAAGGCTGCATTAAAAAGGGTCCTTCAGGCAATGGAGTTTCCTGACATGGGGGAGGGGGTGTGGTGCTAATCTACATGTGCATAAGCTGCGATACCTTGTGGACCACATTTTGGTGTTGACTGGAATTTCGATGTGTCGGACTTATGCCATGTACCACTCTGTACAACTTAACACTTCGGTATCGGCTGAAAGATAACATTTTGCATTGATATATGTACCTCTCACGTTGACATCCTTCTCATCACCGGAAAAACAACCTCACAGATACAGTGTAACTATTCTGAACTGTTTATTATCATGTTATATATTCTGGCTACATTTTAGTTTAAGTGATGTCTTTTGATGAGTAAACTGTTACAATTCTATGTAAACTGTGCACAATGTACTTAATGTCATATATGAAAGCGGATATTTGTTAGTTTTATTGCCAAATCATAATTTATTCAATAAAATATTTAACTGGTACAAATATAAGTTTGTGTGTGCATATACATGTATAAGAATCAGGACTGGTGGATATTAATGATTAACAAATATTAATATGAATAAATCTAGTTTATTGGCAATACATAAATTCAAGACAACAATATGTTAATGTATAGACAGCATGAATATGGTGCTAGTTTCCCATGGCTGTGAAAATTCTTCAGGCAAAAATACAGGAACATAAAATGATACTATTATCAACAAAAATAACGAGATTATCAATTTAACAATGTTATTTTAAAAATTACTTTGCTCAATGCATAATTCAATACAAGAAAATCAAGGATGCTCGCCGAATAAGCATTTGTTCTAAAAGGGCTCTTTTGTATTACAAATTTCCCATATGTCTATGTAAAATTTAAGGAAAATGATGAAGTATTTTAAGGAGAGATCATCAAAACAAGAGGGCCCAGATGGCCGTGATGTCGCTTTCCTGAGAAACACTGCCTTCATTTGTCTGTTCAAGTTACTTTATTATAGCACAGTCTTACTGAATACATAATCCATGCAGAAATATAGCAAGACTGCTTTAATTCTACAAACCAAACAGTATTTGGGTCCTAATTTGAAGGTTGTAGCTTAAAAATTCAAATGTAAGTTATGTGCAATGGTCATTTTTAAGGTCAAAGTTCAATTCCAGACACTGTTGTCCTAATTTGAGGATCATAGCTTTAAAATTCAACAGCAGATCACAGGATCATTTTCAAGGTCATCCAATGCCAAGTTTGAATTCCACTAAAAAATGTACAAGTTGTCCAAAATTGAGGGCCATACGTTACTCTGTAAGTCTATGTAAAACAAGTGAACATTGAGCCAATTTTGTCCACAGGGCCATGAATTGAACAAACTTGGTAAAGGATCATTAGACAATTACACACAACAAATTTAAGCTACAGGCCTTGTGGTTTTTGGTAAGATTATTTTTTCTCTATATGTCTATATAATATGGTCAATGTAAAATCAAGTGACCCTTGGAGTGGGACCTATTTTGATCATAGGGTCATGATTGGACACACTTGGTAGAGGTCCACTAGACAGTGCACACATCATATATCTAAGCTCTAGGCATTTTGGATTTGGAGAAGATTTTTTTAAAGATTTCACTTAACATTTTAACTTCCTGTGACCCAGATATGCAATGGATTGGAACCATATGAACAACTTTGTTAGAGCTTCATGTGAGGAACACCCCAGGCAAGTGTTTTTAGAAATGATGTCCAGGCATTGGTCGAGTACTGAATTTCAGTACTTGAGTACTACTTGAGTATTTTGGATTTGGTACTTGCACTTATGAGTTTTGCATATTTAATTTGTTGCAGTACTCGAGTAGTACTCAAGTACTTGTGAATATTTGTAAGTACAGGGATAATTTATAAGTTGGTCAAAAATACAGCTCAAATTTAATACTGATTTCTGAACTAGAAAACAATGTGCACATCATATGCTATAATAAAAATATTATGTTATAAGCAATACAATGTTTATGGCATCACTAAACTCAAGTTTGAACAACTTATCATCAACTGTTCAAATGTACTATTCAATTCAATCTCCAGGGTCAGTGAGCAGACAATTCATTGAATTTCAATGTTCAAATTGACAGTAATCTAATGCAAATAGTAATACCATAATTGCCAGTTCACAAACTTTAAGACCATAATTGGCTACAACTGTTTTGTTATGTATGTTCATAAAAGACTATAATGTGAAGGTTTAACATATTATTTTTTAAAACATTGCAGTACTCATAAAATACTCATGAGTACTGAGTAATGAAGGTTCAGTACTTGAGTAAGTACAAATACTGATATTTTTTCTGAGTACTGGCGAGTACTGGTAAAATAGTACTTGTACTCAAAATACTCAAGTACGAGCAAGAGTATCACATGCCTGATGATGTCATTTGAAATATTTCAAGTGTTAAGATTCAAAAACTTAAAGTATAATGAATTAAAACAAACCTACTTCACAGAGTGCATTGGAAAAATTTAACAATACAATCATGGCATCCAAGGTTGCTGACTCAAATCTCATTGCCAAACATAGACACTGTTTATTTTCACATATCAATAACAAAATGATATACATGATTATCAATAACAAATTATAGAGAAAATAAATTAATTTAACCCAACACATTAAACTCCTTAACTGGCTCAACTATTTTGCCACTTATTAGTTTAACCAAAACCTTGAACTAGATTTTCTAAATTCAAAATGAGACCTAATAAAGTAAGTCAAGATTTATCCAATTTGATTCTCTGATGCCCCTGAACTATAAGTCAAACATATAACTGATTGCTGAGATATAAGCAAGAAATTTGTTCCATACAATTTCTTAGGCAAAAAGGGGATAAGCACTAATGTAGGTCGAGAATATCTTACGTTTGTTTGAAGACCTTAGAGAAAGTATTAAATCAATAAGCATAGCTGGAAACTAAGATGTATGCATAAAAATGAAATGCATGCAAACTTGAATCAAATTTCAAAAGGGGCCATACTTAAGAATAAATCTTGGTAAGATTTAACTTGCTGGTCTGGTGCCCCAGAAAACATTTATGAAGTTTCAAGTCAATCCCATACCTGATAACTGAGATATATGCATAGACTAGTATGCTGCATGCACACTTTAATAACTAAAATTTCTAAGTTCAAAAAGGGCTATAATGTGTATTGGATTAAACGTAACTTTAATCATAAAGGCCAAGTAAACAAGAGCTGTCAGAGGACAGCAATCTCGACTGTTCAAAATGCTTGTTAGTAAATCAAATGAAATCTATTTCAATTCTTGTCCACCACATGCTCTTTATATAATGATTTAATATGTCAAGAATGATCTTGGTAGTCTGATACCCCTGATTATGTTTATGAAGTCTTAAACACATGCCTAGTTATTTAGCCACTATGCATGCAAAACTTTAACAAAAATATCCAAATTAAAAAAGGACCGTAATGTGTTATCCTCCTTGGTTTTCTGATGGCCCTGAACACACTCATAAACTTTCTAGTCAATACACTGAACAATTTCTGAGATATTTAAGCTGGATAGTAGCTAGCATGCAAAACTTTAATCTGTATTATATTCAGTCAAAAACTATCTGCCTCTGTAGTATGATTCCCCTGAACATTTTAAAGAAGTTTCAAATCAATCCCATGCCAAGTTAATGAAATATAAGCATGAAATTCCAAGCACTTAAAACTTTAACTAAAAAAATTCTAAATTCAAAAGGGGCCATAACGTGAAATATATTCCAACAAGAGTTATCTACCTCCATTGTCTGATGTCCCTTAACATATTAATAAACTTTCAAGTCAATACCATGAGTGATTATTGAGATATAAGCTGGATGGTAGCTTGCATTCAAAACTTTAACCACAATTTCTAAGTTAATAAGGGGCCATAATTTGTATTTAATTTGGTCAAGAGTTATCTACCTTGCTTGTTTGATGCCCCTGAACATATTCATAAACATTTAAGTCAATACCATAAATGGTTATTGAGATATAAGGTAAGATATAAGGTTTATAATAACTTGCATACAAAACTTTAACCAAAGGCTCCAACGCCGACACAAGGGTGACTGCAATAGTAAGCTAAAAAGTTACCATAATTTGTATCATATCATATTAAAATAAACATGTTAATGAAGTTTCAAATGAACATTATGCCTGGTTACTGGGATATAAGCATGGAAAGTACCTAGAATGCAAATTTTTGACCAAAATTTCTAAGTTAAAAAGGGGACATATTTTCTTTTAAGATATAATAAAAAAATTATCAATCTCACGTCAATACCACAAATTGTTACTGCAAATTTTGCTAAAAATTCA
Organism: Solen grandis; assembly: GCA_021229015.1. Classification (NCBI taxonomy): domain Eukaryota; kingdom Metazoa; phylum Mollusca; class Bivalvia; order Adapedonta; family Solenidae; genus Solen; species Solen grandis. The sequence continues at coordinate 32,973,708 of CM037791.1, forward strand.
ATAAAAAAAAAGCTGCAGCAAACATTCCTTTTTCTTTTTTAATTTTTCAACAAATCTGAGAAAAGAGTGATTTTTACTATAAGCTAAATCTCTTAAACGAGCATGATATATCTTTTAGTTATAGTCTAAAGTACATTTGCAAAATTTTAGAAAAATCTGTCAGGAAAAACCCACTGAAACACCTTTAATATTAATCGTGCATGCAAAACTAAAAACCAAGCTGCATCGCAAACACTGACGCCGAAGCAAAAGTGACTGCAGCAGCTGTCGTATTCTTGAATAGTTGAGCTAAGAATGGAATAATAATGATTCGTCAAACAATGGCACAAATATGATATCAATACCTAGCCAAAAACATACACATAATTTAGCATTAAATGGATATACATAAGTCTGTATCAATGATATTTATTCAACATTTTGGTCTGAAACAGTATCTCAGAACATATAATGATAATCATACTATACTAAGGTATGAAACAAATACGTCAACACAAAAAAAAAAAAATTATAATCATGATTACATTCCAAAGTGTGATACAAATTCCTCAGAACTTTCATATTTAGGTCATAATTAAATACCATGGTATGAATTTTAATTAAATACTATGGTATGATACCATACCTCACCATATACAAAAATGAAAATCTTGAAATGCTAACGTATGATACCAATACCTCACCACATTTAAAATCATAATCATAATTAAATTTCAAAGTATTTTAAAATTATAATCATAATTAAATTTCAAAGTATGATACCAATTCCTCAGGACACTAATAATTATTGTCATAATTAAATACTATGGTATGATACCAATACCTCACCACATTTAAAATCATAATCATGATAAAATTTCGAAGTATGATATCAATTCCTCAGGGCTTTCACAGTTATTGTCATAATAAAATACCATGGTATGATAACAATAGCTTAGTACATGCAAAATCCAAAATCATGGAATGCTAATGTATGATATCAATAGTTCACCACATACATGGCTTGATGGATATAGATCAATTTCATAACATGGTTAAGACCCAAACTGAGACTTTAGACTGAAATTTCCTCCCAGAAATCACTGGCTGAATGTCTGGGCTAAATGAGGAACAGTCCAGATACTGGGTCTACGCAAGTAGCGAGGGCAACTTGTCCCTCTCTAATGATAATGCCCTTCTTCACATACAAAGCCTGGTGTCTCCCTGTTATCAAAGTCCCGGCAAGGTGTGATCCAGTCGGTATCTGTTTTGAAAAAATAGATATGGACTCATTAAAGAAAGGACGCTCAAAAGTTTATTACCAATACTGACAATAAAGCCCATTATGTTAAACTGCTGAAGAAAAACGTCATTCACAAGCCTGACATATATTCAAAATTTAAAGTACGTCTAGTATGTTTTCTAAATATAAAAAAGGCAACTTCGATTATCATTATTTTTAAATATTTGTATCATATATGAGTCCTAAAAAGGAAAAATGTGCATCTGATTACCTTGAAAAATTCCTATGGCACGGTTTGAAATACACAGTCCAAAATCTCATTAGTGTTTTTCAACATTTAATTAATTCACATACGCTACACTAATTTCAGAATTTACAAAATTGTCAGTATATAAACAGTGTCAGATGAGTGTGTATAATTAGGCATATCATAATGTACTTGTTAAGGTCATGAGTTTTTATGGATAGTTTATCTTATTTACAAATCAGTGTTGAGGACGTTGACATGGATTGATATTCAATTTTCATTATTTATTTCTAAGATATATATGTCATTTTCCCAAGCAAGGGCGGTGATTGATTCCAGAGAAGGCACTTTGAATTACACTGTGATAAACAATTTTCACGAAGGCTATAATTAATAAGGACCTGCTGTGGTTATTATGATTATCTTTAATTATTTATGATCGTATATTTATAAATATGCAGTCCTATAAATGAGAGCCTTCATTTCAGTATTGTTCTGATATCTCGCCTCCACTGTGACCGGCTGACCCATCTCAAGGTCAGTTTTTTTCACAGCCAAACCCAATCCACTATGATGGATCTCCATGCCAACCAGATACATGTGTCATTCCTGACATGCTTGCATTGTGCTGATGTAACATCACCAGTTTAAAGTTCAAGACAGCTCTGCAGAAATACATGCCTGAAAATGAATATGACCTGATTTAAGATTTAGTTGTATTTTTGGAACAAATTCTCTTGTACAAAATGCCATGCATGTTTTCAAGTGCTGCTATTTCACAAGAGTTATTTATGGATATTATGACACTTGTCTATGGCATGCTTGGTTTCAATGTCTCACAAACAACATTTGAGTCATTTAGGACTTTACCTACATGAGACAGATATAATGCTGCCTCACTACCATATCACAGAGCAGAAAAGTGGCATGATACCACACCTGGAACTCAATTATTTGCTGAGTATTAAGCAAGGGAAATATCAGTAGGATGATATGGAAACCAAGCAACCACTTTGAGGCTTGTTTTCTGGTTATTGTAATGAAAGCACCAGCAACACAGATGAAAATAACATGCAAAAATGATCTATTTCATGATGTATGTTACCTCAGTTAGATTTTTTCCAGCAAAGTTGCAGCTACTATAATGTAGATACAAGGGGTTATCCAAAAATATATGGAAAATAAAAGCGTCTTTATAACGTATATAAGCGATTACCTGAACAATCTAAAAACCAGAATGAAAAATCAATTTAAATTCAATATAAAATCTAAAATTCTGTGAACCGATATCAATTTATTCATTGAGGTCAAATATTTACATTGTTTTCTTTTCTGACATCATTTCCATAAATTTACAGCAAAACCATATATAAACAATAATACAGTAAAGTGAAATTGTACAAAAATGACTGACACAGCAGAGACTGAAAAAATCTCCGTTATCAAGTTCTACCATGATCTTAGTGATATAAAAAATAAGGCAAGCTAAACCGGGGAAGGCATTTTCTCTCGTATTTGAATAGCACATAATATATCTCATACAATTTTACAGTGCATGTTTGCTTGATCTTATTTTCTACTGAAATTATTGCACTTTCAAATGAGACATATATTGTTCTGCTTCAATGTGGTATCACACTGGTGTACATTGGAATGATACCACACCCAGTGATATCATCCTGACACTTGGCCAATCAGTCCTGGAACTACACTTAAACAATGAGCACAAAGCACAAACTTGGGATACATACCAGAATTAGTTCTAAGGACTTTGGTATGCTGGGGACTTAACCAGTGACCTCCTGTTCTCCAGGCAGACACTCAAATAAATAAGCATCCAGGCAGCCTATTCAAAATTGAATCAGAACATGGCAATTTCTATAAACATTTTAAAAAATATATTCATATTTTGTTTGTTTGAAATTGTTTACAGATAAAAGCATAAGACCTGAACACTAATATCCTAATGAACAATTATAAAACCATTCAATGCATTAGGAAGTAACAGCCTGGAAAGGCCTATAGAACATCCCTTTTTACCATCACGTAACCTCAAAGTTTGACCTAGACCTTAGAGATACAGACCTTAGTCCTGTTCCTGCTTACTGTCTTATCATGCTGCACAACTGTGCCATTTTATTTCAAAATATCTCAATGCATGACAAAGTTATAGTCCAGAAAAAGTAAATTAACGCACTCCCGCCAACAGAATTTGCCAAATAAATGACCAAATTTTCCATTTTACTTAAACAAGTAACTGGTTATACACACAAGAGTCCCCTACCGGTGAGATGCATAATTTTTCTGTTACCATAACAACCAGAATTTTGGTCCAAGAAAAAAACAAAACTAAGTGACATGCAGAATCTCCATAATGCCATATATTCATATACATGTACCAAGTTTCATAATATTATCTTAAACAGCGTTTAATTATCGCTGGATCCAGATTTCTGGACATCCGTACAGACGGACAGATGGAGGTCAAACCTATAGTCCCCTCCGGTGTAACACTGGTAGGGGACTAATAAATTGTGGTTAGCCATATAGCTAACATAACAATACATACATTATATGAAGATCAATATCAGCACTAGTTATGACTACAGTTTCAAGAGAATCACTGGTGTTAGCTTTGTCTGTCCAGAATTTTGTAAACCCATGTGTAAGTATGTGTAAACATACCTGCCTAGACTACTGGCCCAGCCTGACCATGACTATCTGACCTGTGGTGCCCTGGCCTGCTGTGACAAATGACCTAATATCAATCTTGACCTTCACCATGATCTGATCTATATATGTGAAACACAAAATAGTTAAGGTCAGTAATTACCTGTTGTAAAAAGAGCCAACCTGTTCCAAGCAGCCACCTTCTTTAAGCAGCATTTAACCTTGACCCTGGCCATTTAACCTTGACTGACCATAAAGTTTGTTATATGGTACTTGAAAACAAATGTTCTAACTGACATTAACCAATATCCAAGATAAGACAAATAATGGGTTTGTTTTGTTTTAAGGTAATCCATTTATAATAAATTGTGATCATGGTCCATCATGCTTTATCCAAGATATGCTTCCTTCTGCACTGAAGTCTTTTTAAGCATTTGAAGGACCAGCTTATAATGTAACGATGGATGGATTACCTTAAACAATTAATTACAACAACATTCTGGCATGGTGGTCAAGTGGCAGTAGACAAAGGCTTTTGGATCAGACAGTTGTTGGATTGAACTCTAGCTGGGGCAATATTTTCTCATGATCTTCCAACTAGTAGTACTGGTCCAACTCCAGAAGCATAAAAAGGGACTTAGCATAACCAATATTATTAGTGTGTTTGTTATTTGGTTTAATGTCTCCGTTACAGTATTTCTGTCATTTGGAGATTTTGTCATTCTACTTGAAACAGATGTAGTGCTGCCACACTGCAGTATCACGCCGCACCATTTCACACCCAGTCACATTATCCGGACACCGAGCCAACGTTTCTGGAATTACCTTATATGCAAGCACCAAGCAAGGGAGTTATACCAGTACCTGGGGATCAACTTAGGACCTGTAGATTCCAGGGCCACCTGGACTTGTACCAATATTTTACATTTCTTTATAAATTTACAAATATTAATTCATATAACATTAGTTCTTAAATATTTTTGAAATGAAATTGAAATAAAGATAATCATATGAACTTACAATTTGTTGTGAGAACAGCACCACACAATTTACTTTCTCCAAATCCCATCCATGGCCTGCCTGGAACTTGACTTTCAATGTATAACTTTGTCCCTATTTTCATATTTCTGATTTTATATAAATACATTAATGTCAGAAAGTGGCTTACATGAAAGCTTGCTCTTAACATGTATACAAAACGTAAACATACAATTATAACTTGTCATCATCACGTAACATAGCCTTTCATAACATTATAAAATAACATACCGTTAAAGTATCAATTGATGTATATAAGACAATAAATTAGATGTTGCAACAATGGAGTTATAGATATAACCCCCCCCCCCACACACACAGTGATGGAAGAATTAGACAGACTAGACTACAAAATTAGCTTGCTTCCTATTAACAGCATGTATGACAAAGACAATTTTGTAAAATTGACACAAACTATACTCATTAGATCAGCTCTAGTCAGCAAATATTCAGTACATCTTTATAACAGGGTACGCTACTTTTCTGACTATTTAGCTTAAAAAATAGTAAAATAGGCACAGTCGGCATTATCACACAATTGTATATCAAAATTCACTATAGTAATGCTAACAAATATAAGGATCTCTCGATGTACAACTGAGCCCTCTAGATTTGCATTTTACTATTTAAATGGTCATTAAAATTTAGATCCTATGCGATGTCTTTCAGCAAAAATCACCTTAGTTAGTCAATTAATGGGATAAATCCACATTCTCTAGCACATCACGATACAGTGATAAGGAAGTAATTGTGTCTAGACCATAGAATGAAACTGATAGCCAAGTCAATATTGTATGCAAAATCATTTCACACAAAATTGCAGATAATATGCACAAAAAACTTGGTAACAGTCACTCCTGGGATGTTTTATCAATGTAGAATGTTTGATAATAATCATTTGGATATAGGATTAACCATACAGACGGATGAACAGCAGGTCTTTCATAAAGCTCCTTAGTTTTAAGGAAAATAATTCTAACTGGAATAAATTCTTAGGTGTTTATATATAAGACTAAAGGAGATCCTTAATACCTAAGGAAATCTATGTGATTTTAAGAAAATCTTAGAAACAAGGAAATTGTTCCTAAGGAGCTTTATAAATAGCCCAGGTCTCTTTACAACTTCTTTATGGGTGGGCAATAATAAATGTAGATAAATATTTTATCTAACTTATATCTTTAAGATATGTATAGATATTTAAAGCCTAAAGGTATTAATCTACTTAACCTCACAATTTAGATTTAAGCTATCCAGGGCTAATACTCTATGGATGTGACCAGTGTACAACGTCTTTCATTTACTTGTGTTACTCTGACCATAGGAACTACTAATGTCCAAGGGAATGTTGTCTATGTACTCTCACTATGACTGTCGGTTATGACATGCAATGACCTCTGATATATATACCATGTAGAGGTCAAGCAGAAACCACAGACTAAAGAGATATCAAATGAGTTTTACATCCAACCAACAGTATTTCAATCATTAACTGCATACAAAATAGCAATATTTCTAGAGAATCAGTATACAGATCAAATTTTGAACAAACAAACATTCATAAAAAAGTATACAGATAAAACAACAAAGGAATACCTCTAAACCACTTGATAAAAGTATGTCCATGCATATCTACACCAGTCCAGTTTTCAACTGTATCTCACTGGTACACTGTTCAGTATGATTAGGTTATACATGGTCAGACTGTTGCCATGGAGATTTTGATCATAAATAAACAGTATATTTCCTAATCAGAGAGAAAGTCACTCGGACTGGTCTGGTTTTATTTTCATTTTTTCTGTCATCATTCCACTTTTAAAAAATATATATAAATTCCATACACATTTTGAACATATTGAATTAATATCAATGCATTATATTACTATCTAAGCAAATCATATTTCATTCAATATACTGAAAACAATCAGTGATTATTTGGGAGATTTGGTGATTGAGATGAATGATTGTTTTCCACTGAAATATAGACCTATAGATATACCGACTTTGATGACATGCTTACAATATTAAACATTTCTATAATTCTCCATAATGACATGTTCAGGTATACCTATTATGTGAGGGAAAAATATCAATATTCCTAAAATGTAAGTTTCAATAAAACAAGTTATTTCTAATGTCCACAATGTTTGAAAATATTTGTTAACTTCAAATAATAGCTTCATAAAATAAAAAAGAGTAAAATGTAAATTATGAGAAAATTCTTAAAAATAACTGTCATCCTTATATCACAACTCCACTTTCATACATCAGGGAGATATACAAGTGGTTGAGATACATGTCTGTGGTTGACAAGATGTCTGACAGATAAAATGTCTCTTCTGTGTGGACTTCCTGTCTGAGGATATTCAGGGAGCTGCCGGATGGCTGTAGAAGTGTAGCATGTCAAAGTCTCTCCCTGTCACCACAAACCTGGAGGTGATGTTTGTCTTAACTGCTTCATTAAGTCTACCTTTAATCTTGTGTTTGGTGGTGAGAATAGGGTCAAGAAACTGAATCATTGCCGAATCTGTCATAGTAACACTATTTAATGCAACATATCTTAAATATTTTGCATCAGGAGACAGACAGACATTTCTATCACCAAAGTCTAAACAAGTCAGTGACAGGTGGAATAACTGAGCCATGTGGCAATCTCATCCAGAGAATGTGGGGCAGGATGTTGACAATCTCATCCAGAGAATGTGGGGCAGGGTGTTGACAATCTCATCCAGAGAATGTGGGGCAGGGTGTTGACAATCTCATCCAGAGAATGTGGGGGATGTACATTCACAGAGAATGTGGGGTGTTGACAATCTCATCCAGAGAATGTGGGGCAGGGTGTTGACAATCTCATCCAGAGAATGTGGGGCAGGGTGTTGACAATCTCATCCAGAGAGTGTGAGGCAGGGTGTTGACAATCTCATCCAGAGAATGTGGATCTTCTATATTCCATAATTTCAGTCTCCATATCCTGGTCCCAATGTGGGTGTGGAACAAAGTATACAGGTGTACCATGGACATCACATTTTGTGAGTGATGTTGTGTTGATTGTAACCTTAGTAACCCTGAAATTAAATAGAGTTAGTTTCTGTCGATGTGAAAGTTGAGACAAGTCCAGGTCATAATGATAAATATAACAGTAACCAATATCTAGTTCCTTCAGCATTGTTGCCCTCTCCACACCCTTCAACAACCTCTGATACTCTATATGACTTGTGATCCCCATATTCCTGATGTGTAACATCTCCAGTGTGGTCACTCTGTCACTGTACAGATATCTACAGCATAGTTCACATAATGGTACTGTAAGTGCCAGTGATGATAGTGACCAGTTGTCACGGAATGCTTTGTCTAACTTGGCTTCCATGTCCTGGGACAAACATTTTAAGCTAATTAGACTGAAATGCTTTACTGACCGACACTCTGACACAAGGCTGAAGCAGGTGAGGAGGTCCTCGGATAGATCATCATCTAATTCTACATGTACATATTTTATACAAGGCATATTGGTTCTGATTAGAAGTGACAGATTCTTCCAGTTAGGAGGATCATAACGATTCTGTTTAATAACAACAGTCTCCAGATGACAGTCTGGTGGTGACTCTCCTTACCCTCCCCCACACACTCACACAGCAAGTCTTGTACTGATTTAAAGTATTTCCAATATAGCTGTCTGATGTTTTGCTTCACTACCAGGATATTCTGTATCTGATGTGATAATGATGTCATGACTCTGGAGTCCATACCACTCACAAAAATAAACAGAGAATGCATGTCAAGAATTTTCTTCATGGTGTTGCATGTTTTGGGCAGTTGTGCAGACTCAGGATTCATGACCAGGTACACAGCTGCCAGGAAGTCCTGAAAGGTTTTGTGGAGGAATGAAAGTTTTTTTCTTTTCATCACCAACAGTACTTGCATAAATTTCCTGGCACAACAAACCTGCTGTTAAGCAGGAATTTATGTCACTTTCAGTAAAATTTTGAAGTTCTGCTTCAACATGGTCAAAAACAAGTTGCTCTTTAAATGTTGCTGTAAAGGCAAGATGTGCCAGAGAAAGAAGTAGTCTCTTATGGATCTTGCGGTACTGTTTTTGTTTTAGACATAAGGGGAGTTCTGACTCCTGGGTATTTCTTACTGACAATGACTTTTTTTTATTCCTTTCCCATGCATCCTTTAGGAGGTGGTTTATCATAGCACTGTATAGATGAACTTGTGAGCTTCCAGTACTTGCTTTCTCATCATGATGCCACAACATTATCAACTGTTTCAGTAGAATTGGAATGTTCAGAAAATGTTCAAGATCTTTATCTTTACGCTGTTGAATGAAGTCTTCACTGTACTTTTTAACATTTTTCTTCTTATTCAGCAGATCTACCATGTCCTTTATATATCTATCTGATGCACTCCTATCCATACCTTTAAGCTTGACTTGCCTATCCATCTTGAGTGGTCCCAGTCTCAACTCTTCTAGCTTCCATGGCTGGGTGGTGGGGAGAACAGTAAACCTCTCAAAATGGCATGTCTGGCAGGCCATGAGTTGTGTGCATGGGGGTTTCATAGGCATCAGGGAGAGTCCACTCGTCTAGACCATCCAATATGACAAGACATGAGTTTTTGTTACATTCATTTTTAATAAATATGTCTAGAAATTCTGCATCCTTAAAATACTGCTTATTGATCATTTCACTGATAATCCAATCCTTCCTAATATTCCTTAAAGTGATGTAGAATAGAAAGTCAAACTTCTTCATGACTGTCAAGAAATCATCAGGGATATATTCACTGATATTATTACTAGAATGTTCCTGAAACCAGGCCAAAACCAGCATTTTACACAGTGAGGTCTTTCCATGCCCTGCATCTCCCAGAGATGTAGATCCGCTTAAACTGTTTCTCATCATGGAAGGAAACATTGTTCATGTTTGTACCTCTGTCTTGTCCCATTAATGTCATAAGCCAGTCTATGTCTGTATCAGTATTGCCATTACTGCCCCTGTGTCATCTGTCACTATTTTCATACATGGCTGTACATACAATCTGTCAACCTCTGGTAGTGTGGCTGGCTGTAACTGAGCTATGTAGGTTTCTATCAGACAACACTTTAGTTCTGAAAATAGATGTAAAATGTTCAAATGAAGCAATTAAGAACAAGTAATAATTGTAACAGTGAACTGTTACTAAGTCTCCCAAACGAAGTTTAAGAAATAACCCAGTTATAAGTAAAAGTAAAGGGTTGGAGCCTGACCCCCTGGTGACCATTCATCTGATCATGAGGAACAAGAATATATATATAGTTTATAGGTGGGGATCTCAATTGCTTTTGAAATAAAGGTCAGAAGTAAAACTGACAGGGTGGGGCCAGACCCCTTTGTGACCCCCAGGGGACACTAAAGAAGTACCATTAAATCTGTCTCATCATGAGGAACATAATTATAAATGCTTTAGGGGTGGGGATCTGAACAGTTTTTGAGATATAGGGTCATAAGTGAAGTAAAATTTTCTATATAGAGTATATAAGGAAATTAGACAAACCCCTAGGAGCCTCATTTTTCAAAGGATCAACATTATTTCAGCAATGATGGTAGACATTTATGAGGTGACAAGTTGTGCTAACTAAAATAAAATTTTGACCATTGGTTTCCATTGTCCTTTAAATCAAACTGTTGACAACAGACGACGCATGACACACGACAACGGAAGCCAGATGCAGGGTGATACTTATAGCTCACCTTGAGCATGTTGTACTCTGGTGAGCTAAAAAGGCAGTTTACAATTTATAGGAAATGCATTAACAATAACATCATCACAAACAGAAGATCTTTTGAGCTTATTCTTTTAGACTGAACAGATTAAGTTTAATTTAGCAACTTTTGTGAAAGATCTTCAAAAGATTTCACGAATTTCTGCACAGTTGTTTAAGATAAGGTTTCTTTTAAATACAAATTGTTGAATATGGAAAACACATGATGGATAACTGACAAACTCTGTGTTCAAGTTAGCTTATAACTATCAATCTCCAATGCGGGAGATGTTGCACAGGTCTCTGTCACAGTGAGGTGAAAAATAGCTGAGTTACTGCTAAATCACAGAAAATCAATAGCATGACTTTTGGTGCATACCATGGTCACATGGTACTCACTGGTTTAATGTACATGTTTTGTTCGGTGACAGTGTGCCATCACACAAGTGCAACTGTACAGGAATTTTTAAGAAGGCCATTCACTGTATTCACAAGAACTAGCCACGTGTGAGTTTTTAACTGATTAAGAATACTTATGTGGTAGTAAGTATAGTGTTGAAAAGCCTGTAGATCTATTGTTTTTCAATGTGTACAAAGTATAGCTAAATCTGACGACAAAAATGCTATAAAATTAGATAAAAACCTTGAAAGATTGTATAACAAAGGGGGAAACTTTGAAGGCATGAAATAAACAAATTCAGTGAATTTATATAAACAGAATTATAGGACCTGATAGATCCATACATTATCTTACAATTTTTTTAACAAAACTCAAAGTGCACAAAAACACAATATAGGGAGGAATACATTTATGATGTTTCATCAATCTAGAAGTTGTGTGTGTCAAAAAAAGCATTATCAAAGAAACACAATTTTCACAGCACAGTAAGGGACTGTAACTCTGCTATTACTTGATGAATTTTTCAACAAAACCTCAGATGCACAACTTCTCATGCTGGTATGACTAGCTCATTTAGTATAAGAGATAGACGCCACACAAGACTTTGAGGCAGACAAACCAATGAATTTACAATATGCACCCACCCCCTCTAATGATAAGAGCTGTCCATAAAACAGCACGCTTGACTATTCAACTGATAATTAGAAAAAGTTGTATTAACCAAAAAGGGCCATAATTTGTTTTAAAATTGGTCAAGAGTTATCTAACTTGTTTAATGCCCCTGAAAACCTTAGTAAAGTATTAAATCAATAAGGATTCCTTGTTACCAAGATATATGTATGATTGTAAGTTGCACCAAAACTTTATCCAAGGTATGATGCCAATGCCTATGCCAGGGTGAGTAAAATAGCTTTACAAACTTCATATAGTTGAGCCAAGAATGGGTTAGTTAAAAGTTTAAGAGCAGACACTGTCAATTCTGAAATTTTTTTTCATACAAATTAAAGGGCCATAACTCTGAAGTTACTGCATTTTTCTGTTTATTAAACTTGGACAAGATATTGTGCCAATTGCAAGTACATATACACATGTACAGTAAAACCTAACTTTAAGATCACCTCAGAATTAAAACCACCTCATTATTAAGATAATTCATTTTTTTAAACGAATAGTTTTAAGTCCTGTTTTGACTATATTGGTAAAATTCAATATTATGCACACCTGGCTATTGAGATCAATTTTTTCCTGAACTAATAGTGGTTTTAATAGCCAAGTGTTACAGTTCTGCAGTTAGAAGGTAGATAGTTTTATTTTTATTGTTTTTCTTAAATTCAAGAGCCATAGTGCCTGTAAAAATGCATTAAAGTTAGATAAAAAGTGCCAAATAAGAGAGGAGAAAACTTAAGCAGATGAGAGGCAGCTTCTTTAAAGTATGTCCATATTTATCAATAAATGAAATATATTTGTTCATTTTTCATGTCTCAAAATTTTCATACTGACTTGGTGCATTATACAGAGTGTGATTCTGTGCATCCCTTGTCTACTTTCATCCCACCCTCTGTAAAGTGTTGGTCTACTGAACGTGATATAGAGAGTAACAAGAGCACCGCATGCGGGTGCCAACGCTCGTCTGTTTTTAAACCAATCCATTTCAAAGAAACAAGAGGGCCATGATGGCCCTGAATCGCTCGACTGATCATAAATGAGCAATATATGTTGGATTTTTCATATTGACCTACTTTTTGACCCCACATGACCCATTTTCGAACTTGTCCAAGATTTTATGGAAACAGACATTCCGACCAAGTTTCATGAAGATATGGCCAAAAATGTGGCTTCTAGAGTGTTAACAAGGTTTTCCTAAGATTTGACCTCATGACCCAACTTCGAACTTGAAATATTTGCATGTATCTGGAAAGGTCTTGTCAAGATGAATATGCATACCAAAAGTGAAAGTTGTATATGGAATAGTAGAGAAGTTATGGCCAACGTTATGATTCCGGACGACGATTAAAGACGACGACGACAATGCGAACGCCGGATTACGACAATAGCTCGTATTTTTTTCTTCAAAAAACAGACAAGCTAACAAAATGGCTCTTACTGTTTTTCTCCTCCTGGTATCTAGCATCTGACTGGATTGTGGCAGCTTGCTGTATATTCTTTATCTGCTGTTCTCCAGCGACAATCACAGCCTCAACCTGTTGGATGCCTTTATCTTGTATAACTCTCCTGTGTACCTCAACTTCAGTTTTCATCATCTTTCTTTGTTTATCACCTCCCAAACCAATACTGTCAAGGGCTCTCCTCTCTGCCTGTATACCACTGTTTACTACAGAGTGTTGCTGTTTCTCACCTTCTTCCAGAACTGCTTTTACTTGACCACTGCCTTCATTCCCTATTTCTTTAATCTGTTTTTCTCCCACACCAGTCAAGGTCTCTGTTAGCTGGTTGCCTTTATCTTGTATATTCTCAACAGCAACTCTCTTGCACAGCTCCACTTCAGTTTTAATCACTTTCCTTTGTCTAGCAGTCTCCAAATTAACTTCATCAAGAGCTCTGCATACTAAATATTCTTTCTGTTTTTCACCCTCTTCTTTTATTACCTCTACTTGCTCGCTGCCTTCATTCTGTACCATCTGCCTGACCTCTGTGATATTCTCATCAGTTATCTCAAATGCTGAGGTCTCCAGCTGAAAATACAAACATTCATTTAAAAATTAATATGCTCATCTAGAACATAACAAAGCTACATTAAGCTAAATCTATCACTATAGGTGTTTACTGCCCCCCTTCCCACCTCGTCTTGCTCTGCTTGTTACAGATATCAGCTGGTATGTCAGGTTAACAAGGGGGTTTTGTCATGTAAACTGTATGTAAGACAAAAACCATTTTAAATGTTAATGGCCAGTTCTATACCAAATAAACCAACCATTGGCTGGAGGAAGAAGATGACTGTTTTCAAAACTAATGGATAGACTTTTACATGACGGCTACAATGAAATGACCAGTACCAGAAGTTCTACTGTTTATTTAAAAGTTAACTTGAACTACTGGTATCATTGAAGATAATGGAATACCCCCTGCATATTGCCTTGTCAGAGAAAAGAAAGCATAGGCCATATCACCAAGGAGTCCCTGCATGCAATCATAAGATACATTTAATTATGAAATAAAGTGAGATCATAAAAATTAAGTGGAGTTATGGTTCTTGGACAAGGCACTTCAACTACTCATCATCTATCCATATTTTGAATTTAAAGTAGATCTCTTTGATAGTTTTCAAGCTATGCTCCAGATAACAAGAGGCCCATGATGGCCCTAAATCGCTCACCTGAGATAAATAGGTTGACCCAAGGAACATCTGTACCAATTTATTTTAAAATCTGGCCAGTAGTTTTGAAGAAGATGATTTTTAAAGTTTTCATATTTTTTTTTCTTTTTGTTGCCATGGCAACCAGAGTTCTATATGGATCAAGTTTATTTTAGGAACTTTTGTGAAGGTTGACCCAAGGATCATTCCTGCCAAGTTTAATCAAATTCTGTCCAGTGGTTTCAGAGGAAATGTTGATTAAAGTTTTCCCTATATACATATAAGGCAAATAAGCCCCACCCTGGTGGCCATGTTTTTTACGGATCGGAATAATTTTAGCAACTTTGGTAGAGGTTGACCCAAGGAACATCTGTATCTGGCCAGTAGTTTTGAAGAAGATGATTTTTAAAGTTTTCATTTTTTTTTCTTTTTGTTGCCATGGCAACCAGAGTTCTACATGGATCAAGTTTATTTTAGCAACTTTTGTGAAGGTTGACCCAAGGATCATTCCTGCCAAGTTTAATCAAATTCTGTCCAGTGGTTTCAGAGGAGATGTTGTTTAAAGGTTTCTCTATATACATATAAGGCAAATAAGCCCCGCCCCTGGCGGCCATGTTTTTTTACGGATCGGAATAATTTTAGCAAGTTTGGTAGAGGTTGACCCAAGGAACATCTGTACCAATTTATTTTAATATCTGGCCAGTAGTTTTGAAGAAGATGATTTTTAAAGTTTTCAAATTATTTTTCTTTTTGTTGCCATGGCAACCAGAGTTCTACATGGATCAAGTTTATTTTAGAAACTTTTGGGAAGGTTGACCCAAGGATCATCCCTGCCAAGTTTAATCAAATTATGTCCAGTGGTTTCAGAGGAGATGTTGTTTAAAGGTTTCTCTATATACATATAAGGCAAATAAGCCCCGCCCCTGGCGGCCATGTTTTTTTACGGATCGGAATAATTTTAGCAACTTTGGTAGAGGTTGACCCAAGGAACATCTGTACCAAATAATTTTGAAATCTGGCCAGTAGTTTTGAAGGAGATGATTTTTAAAGTTTTCAAATTATTTTTCTTTTTGTTGCCATGGCAACCAGAGTTCTTCATGGATCAACTTTATTTTAGCAACTTTTGTAGAGCCTCACCCAAGGATCATTCCTGCCAAGTTTAATCAAATTCTGTCCAGCGGTTTCAGATGAGATGTTGTTTAAAGCAAATTGTTGACGATGGACGACGCACGACGACGGACACCGGACGAAGGACGATCACAAAAGCTCACCTTGAGCACTTTGTGCTCAGGTGAGCTAAAAATTCATCATCACTAAATAATCAAAGTGCCATAACTCTGATAAACATTATAATAAAACATGTTGATAATATGCACAACTAGACTTGGTACTGATCAATCCTTTTAAGTTTCATCTGATTATTGTCAGGGGTTTGGGAGATAAAGTGCGGACAAGAATGTTACACATTACATACAATGTATACATATAGCATAAAATACATAGGGCCATAATTCTGTGATAAATCAACCCATCCAAACATACCTATGCCATGCATAAACAGAGTTGATACTGATCAATCCTTTGAGGTTTCATCAAATTCAACCATGGGAGATGATGAGCAGACAAGATTGTGTCTACAGACAGATGGATGGACGAACGGACAAGCTGAAGCCATTATACCCCCCCACATCTTTGTTACAAACAGACGGACATGCAGAAGGAGAAACGATCCCTATGTGTCACCTCTACTTACAGCAGGTGACAAAAACCAGTGGAAGATTATTATCTACCATGGTTTCTGAAGAACCTTAACATATTCCTAAAGTTTCATGTCAATATCATAAATGGTTATGAGATATAAGCTTGATGGTAACTTAATGCAAAACTTTATCCAAAAAGCTACAATGCCAATGTTAACACAAGGGTGCTATAATAGCTCTCATATTATTCTAATAGTCAAGCTATCTTCTCCAGGCAGCTGTTGTAAATATTTCTTTCTAGATACAACACTGCTTGGATGCAACACTACTATTTTGGCCAATGAAGTGTCTTTATTTTATCAAAATTAAAACTATTTCAGGTGGAAAACTGCCATGGAAAATAAAACTTTTTTAATTTTTCAAGACTGAACCTACTGCACATATCTCACATGACGATGGAGAATATAGTACAATCTCCAGTGCACTAAATTATCCCATTACCAGCAACACATAGAGTTTGGGTTCAGGATGGGGAGGTCACTCACTGCTTGGAAATTTGTTTGTCAAAGGTACATGTGACCATTTACATAGTAAAGTAATAAAACACACAATTAGGTCAATATTGAATGTACATTTTTCAAGTAATAAGAGATATACCACTTTGGTATGTTGCGGCCAGGCTGTAAACCCATGTTGCTCTAACCACTAGGCCACCGGGACCAGTGTTTTCACATGTCAAGTGCATACATTTTTAATTTTGGACATGTATGATTGCATCCACCCTAGACAGAATTTGAAAGTATATTTTGTATTATTGAATGATTGTTTATTAGGCTTAACATTCCGCTGACAGTATTTTAATCGTTATGAGACTGTGTAAACAAGTGACAAATTATAGTGCTACCACACATCAATATCATGCCTTAGACATGTGGCTTGATACCACACTTTGTCACATTATTCTGACACCAGGCCTACCAGTCCTTGGACTACTATTATATGCTGAGCACCAAGCAAGGACCTATACATTTACTATTTTGACTACTTATTATAATCACAACATTTACCAGTCCTGTTAACAGTGGTAAGATGTTTTATATATTTAAACTCCAACTTATTTATTCCCTTAACGTTTAACTCTTCATGATGAGGGAACATGTTGACATTACAAATCCTGCAACACTATACATAATCATAGAAAGCTAGAAATAAAATACTTTACACATTTTCATTCAATAACATTTCCACTGATGCTTTTGCAAGAAACATTTGAAGCAAATTAATTCAATTCAATTCTTTGACTGGCATTTCAAATTTCATAGGATTACCAACCATAACTAACCAGGAACTCACATAAAAAATAATGAGTTCTAACCTATACAGGGACAAGATATCAAGTTTATTTAAGAGGACCACAGCTTGTTACAGCCTGCTGCGCTGCAGCATCGTTCAGCAGGGCCGTAGTACACTTCAGTGTCGCCTTCATAGCATTCAGATAGTGTGTTAGGTCATCATCAGACAGGGACTGACTTGGATTGTGTAGTATCTCATTCCTTGCTGTTTACACTGTAACCAGAAAGCAAGACTAACAATGATTCCTTGTTCATAAATAATAAGCAAAAAAGTAATGTGAACTAGTATTGCAAATATATCTCTAAATATACATCTATCAAGTGTCCTGACATAATGTTTCCCTAAAGGTGGATAGTTTCAAACCCTCAACCTTCAGATCACAAATCATACGCTGCACCACTGGACAATGGCATCCTCCAAGTTTCTACTAGCTATCAAGAATGATTTAACCCATGAAGTGTGCGCAAAAAATAAGTCAATCTATGAGTCATATGAAACACTTCAGAGATTAAATGAGACTGTATTGCTCATAGTTAAACAAGAATTATCATTAAAAACAAGAAATGTTTGGAAAATATATATGCCCCCTCATATGACAAAATATTTATAAAGCTATATGTATGTTGTTCGACTTCACAGTGTGGGTATGTCACAGAAATCAGAGCTTACCTTGGTGAAGGTTTACAATTGATAATTATGAACAATGCTAAAAGGATGAAACTTAATCTTCACTGAAATACATGAAAATGAATTGGAGATGACTTATATAAGTGTATGAAATTTTAAGTGAAGTAACATCAAAAGATTTTAAGTACTTAAACAGTGTTTGTAAGAATTAAACTTCTAACCTTGTGACCTTGACCTTTGAGGTACATACCCAGAGTCAAAAGGTGGTTCCTATTACTTACATTAATTGTGCAATACTTGATACAAAAGAGAACTTTAGAGTTATCAGCTGGACAATACTTCCTTAATACAATATTAAAGAGAATTTGAATGTATGACCTTGTGACCTTGACCTTTGAGATACAGACCCAAAAATCAATAGGGTTTTTTCAATAGTCATAAGTAACTATTGTGAAATGTTTGAGACCTAGGAGTCAATTAGATTTTGAGTAATCAGTCAGATAATGCCTAGTTTACAGTGTGAGAATTTAACTATTATCTCATGATCTTGACCTTTGAGGTACAAATCCCAGAATCAAAAGGGGTCTTCTACTAGTCATAAGCAACATCCATACTAAATTTGAGACTTTAAGGTCAAATAGAGCTAAAGTTATCACTCAAACAAGGTTTGGTCTACCGACAGAACGACCGACGGACCAACCAACATGTGCAAAGCAATATGCCCCCTCTTCTTTGGGGGTGGGGGTGGGGATGGGGGGGGGGGGCATAATAATGGATACCCCCAGATACCGCTTCAATAAATGTCACAGTTTCTGTTATGTCAGACAGTCAGACATATGTAGCTTCTGTTGGTACTTATAAATGCTGTGAAGATATATCAAAATCTAACCAATAGTAGCTGAGAAATAGCGCAAATAAAATATATTCAAGAAATTTGGCATGGGGGGGGGGGGGAATAACTCAAAGAAAATTGAAGCAAGCATGACATGCCTACAATATGAGCAAGTAGACTTAGCATTTATAACTGCTGTGAAGTTAAATGAAAAGTAGCTATTAAAATATTGAACAAAATATATAAAAATATAAAAAGGGCCCAAATTCATATAAAATCAAGCAGGTCATGATGTGCCAAAGATATGTGCAACTAGACTTAAACCTTATTAATATTGTGAAGTTAAATCAAAATCAGACCATTGGTAGCCTAAATATAGTGTGGACAAAATATATTCAATAAATACAACATAGGGCCATAACTCATATAAATCAAGCTGATGATGTGCCAACATGTGCACAACAAGCCTTAGTACTTGTCAGTCTTGTAAAGTTTGATCAAAATCCGAGAAAAGGCAGCCGATAGATAGGGTGGCCAAATCTCGTCTACAGATGGACCGACAGACAGACAGACAGACCGACAGATGTGGCTCCAATATAGCCCCTATATATACTTTGTATCTGGGGGGTAAAATTACGGTTTCAAGAACATGTAAATAAATACTTTATTCCATCAGTTTATCTCTTGAAATTATATGGAGGGAATAATTTAATTCAAGTGTCCATTTGACTTGCAGGGATGTATGCATCCTAGTAAGCTGCATATTTTTGCTTGTTATGAACTGATCTTGTTAGATTCATGTATTTATCAATGTTTAATTGGCTAAAATATCTTTCCATTATATCAATATACTAGTATATCGATTAAATATACCTAAGGAAAAAAAAAAAAAAAAAAACCTATCTTTAACTGTCAATCAAGGGAATAAGAGAAAGTGACCTCTTAACTGTGGTGATTGCTAAATAAGTTTTAACCACTTAGTGCAGGTGGCCGCTAATACAGGTTTAACTGTATTCCTTTTGATCTGAAAAAAATCTCATACATTTTTTTTTTGCCTTTCGCGAAGTCTGATGGATGAACTAATCAGTGGAAGGACTGATGAACAGACATATAAGCATTGTCAAATACCCACGGCCAATCGATATATCTTCTATAGGCCGCTGGATTTTACGGCTAGATTTTGCTGTTTTAGGGTGTGTCAAATTATGCTATTTCTTTGGTCACATGATCATCACAGTCATTATAAGGGGCCGATTTATACAGCTGCCAGACCGCAGTCACTTTTTTATTGTTATGTGACTTTCAAGCCTCCATGCCAAAGAGAACTGCATTTATGAGGTCAGCTTCTTCAATGGTTGATAATTTAATCAACAGCTACTTTATTACAATGGTTTGCTTGTCTATTTCCGTACAGCATGATGTCATATAGTGAAACAGAATAAGTCAGCCGGGGATATCCGACAATGACAAATAAGCAACTCCCACAAGTTTTTCATAGGGGATATAATAAGAATGTCACAGCATTCCTGTGTCCTCGAACCAGAAAATACAAACATACTGATGCTCTGCAATACCTACACCTATGGACAAAATAATTGGACATCACTTAAAACCTAAACTAAATCTTGGATCAGACTTTGCAGTGGTTATTGACGAAACTCTGAAAACATTTCACTTTAAAAGCACTTCTTGATTCCCTTTATAAAATCATCTGGACCATGAGCAACACTGCTGACTGTTAAGTTGTGCTGGCGTGTAATGTTCTTCATATTAATCCCAATGTTAACCAGTCCACTTAAGTCTGTGTCTGTGGCAGATTTAACATTTTTGTACCCTCCTGTGTTAGGCAAAAAGTTTTTTGCAACCTCCCAGTGGTCTGTTACCCACTGGGAGATGTCTGAATTTTTCCAGGAGGGTCCCTTAAACCGGTGTTCTGACACTATAGCGTCAAATAAAGTCCCACATGCACTAATGGGACAGAATCGTCACATATTCCTGGGACCTCTGGAACAAATGCAGTTTGGCCTTATTGAACATGATGATTGATGATGAGGCAGCAAGTTGTCTGCTGTACACTGACCACAGTTCTGTGAATGCTGACCAAGTTGACTTGATAGTGATGAATGAAACTCTCTAGCTTCATTGTCAATGAATGATTCTATTCCTCCTTTTGTATATTTGAGGCCCAGACCTGCCCGGACCCAGTTACGGTAGGATTGGTCCCTTATCTAGGCCTGGTGAGGATCAGCCATCTCTGTCTAATGTCCAAGTCTTCACTGGTTGATCCTCTCCTTTCACCTAGAACAAAATATTAGAATATGATTTTGTTATTCCAGTTTTATTTTTAGTACATTACACCTATTATTTTACTTTACAGATAGCCCGAGTTACGGCAATTCCCTTATTTATGCTATGTGAAACTAAATTGTCATATTAAATACATCTGTCATACATATTTGAATATGGAAAATACACTTAACATATATGGAGCTGGACATTAATATTATATCAAATGCCTACTCCCACAAGGAAATCATTTATATTGGTGGTGATTTGTTCGTTGTTTGTTGGGTTTAACATCCCACCGACAGTATTTCCGTCATTTGGAGACAATGTCTCCTTGAGACAGATACACTGTAGTATCGTGATATAGAATGTGGCATGATACCACACCCAGTCACATTATCCTGACACCGGGCCAACCAGTCCTGCAACTACATGTACCTTCATATGATGAGCGCCAAGCAAGGGAGCTATAACTATATATATAACAGAACCATTTTTTACGACTTTTGTATGGTGGTGATATG
>CM037791.1:32995759-33040918 GCA_021229015.1 Solen grandis
GCCCAGTGCAAATTCCTATTTTTTTTTCTATTCCATGAAGAACTCTGGTTGCCATGACAACAAGAAAAGATAATCTTTAAAATGCTTTTTTTTTTTCAGAAATATATAGACCTACAGATTTGATATTTGGTACATAGCATCAGCTCATGTTGCCTCAACATCAGTATAAAATTTGTGCCCCTGGGGTCACAATGAACCACGCCAAGAACTACACCCAGATTTTCGTATAGAACTTTATAGGGAACTCTTGTAAAATCTTCTCTTCCTAAACCACTCCCTGGATTTTCACCAAATTTCACTAAAATGATGCTTACGTTAGCCTGAGGCTAATTCCTATTCTTTAATGAATTTCATGAGAACTTGGTGCCTTAATACTATCAACAAATATGTGCATCAGGGTTTACATGAGGCCACTCCCGGGACCACGCCCAGAATGTGTATGGAACTATATAAGGAAAACGAAAAATCATTACTTCTGAAACCATTGGTTGGATCATGAAGAACATTTGTTGCCATGGCAACCAAAGGGCATATCTTTAAAATGCCTTTTGACTTTACCCGCCAAAGTCGTCAACTCTAACAAAGGAGGTTTAATTAGCAAAGAGTAATAAAATGACTGACAACTCTAGAGATCACACACACACACACACACACACACACACATATATATCCCCAAGTTAATTTGTCAGGAAACAAAGACTTCACTAACATTAGCGAGGGAGAGAGGAAAAACTTTTTTTTCTACCGATGTGAACGAGCTGCTTTGATACAATACACTGTCGTTCACAGATGATCGACAGAAATGAGAAAAGTGAACCAAACTTATGTATATAACTATGGAAATACTTTTAAGTTGTTCAAGTTGTTTGTACTTTTTTTCAAAGTAAAGATGTGTTTTAGCCATTTTATGGGTATCATATAATAGATGTATCAGAAGTTAACCCAATTCATTTTGTTTCATTACATTTGATGTTTCACCAATAAAATGACATGAAATTTACTACATTAATATTGTTATTAATTTTAAGATAAAAAAAGACTTAGTAATGTCCTCGTAAAACTGCTGCTATATAGGGTATAATAATAATAATAATAATAATAATAAAAAGGTTTTGTTTTCTAATGCTGGTGACCCCTGTTTTTTTTCTTCTTATTTTAGTAGATCAGATAATATGCTATCAATATAAAAAGAATCATGAAATTCTAATGTTAGAAAAGAGAAATATGATACTGTTGCGATCGTTTTAGGCGTAGTTATTACTGACATTGTGAAAGCTTATAATAATAAAAATTGTAGAACCCGAAATATGTTAACATGTCCGAAACATTGCGATGAACAACTAAAGCATATATCTCGGAAATTAAAATTGAACCGTTTAAACAAATATAGACATCAGAGCTGAAAATTTAGTTATAAATTACTTAGATTAAGAAAAAATTTTTTTTTTTCAAATAATTATACATCTCAACGGATTAAATATAGGTCATTGACAAAACTATAAAAATGATTATGACATTATGATAAAATAACAATTCAAGTTTTAATTTCAATAACATGAATAGTCTGGTATTATAATTTAGCACTAACTTGGTATACATTTTTCTTTATATTTTGTTTTTCACCTACGAGATACGAACACCTATAACACCGTCCTTTATTTATTTAATAAAACGACTCCCTTTCGTTGGAAAGAATATAAATAAATAAATAAATAATATAAATAATAAATCTGTGAATTACAGGTTTTCCTTCTAAATTTGACCCCATTTTCGGATCTCAAAAATAAAATTTTATAGGAGTGAAGGGTCACATTCCGGGGTCCGCCCACAGAGCCGAGCAGGCAGACGGACTCAAATTAAGCAACGTTATCAGTCAGAGACGGCAGTCAGATCTGCACAATGCAGATTTATCCTAACGTTCGCCGAGTGCCAAGTCAATCGGCCTTTACCGTTGTACTAATTAGGTCTTCATTAAAGCATTATCCTAGTCGTGGGGCTCTCGTGCGAAGGGTTCTTTCCTTCATACTTGACTATTCTATCTTAAATTTCCTTATTATATATAAAAAGAAATAACTCCACTTTTTTTTTTCCTGTCGCTTTCTTCAATTAAAGGCCACTGTCACTCATACACAACTTCCCATTTTCAAAGTCTCTTCCACTATGTAGTGCTCTTGCATTTCTTTTCTAGTGAAGCCTCTTCCTTGTTCGGCGAACAGTAGGGAAAATTTGAATAATGCAGACACTTACATAAGACCATTCTCTTATATCCAATAATTCACACTCAATATGCCTTATTTGGCGTTGTAAACTTAAAGCCCATCAAACATGTTTTCACTCGAAACACACATAAACACAAGTGCCCTTAGCACTATGTTTTGATGTAGTCAATGGATGATCCAATTTTGAAAAATTTGAGCCATTTTTTCTTTTCATTAGTCATTTTATTAGCCAATAATATTATCAAAACGCGAATATTTTTACACAAGTAAAGGACTCGTGTATTCGTGCATTACATTAATACAGACGTTTCAGTGCTTAATATATAAATAATTACAACATTTCTTTTAAAGAAAGTTGATATCTTCTGAACTTGTGTTTTTAACAAAATATTTTCATATTGATCCCATATGTCATAAATTTGGAAGTTATCATCTTTTTTATACTAATGAAGTATTTAAATTGTTTTTCTGGTTAGTAATAAAAAAGTTGGATCCGATCTCAGTCATGTGTAATCATTTGCCATGCTTCCTTTAAATGAAGTGAACAGGAGAGGTTGGCATATTTAAAGAATGAAACATCAGGAAACCTTGGTTATCTCCGTGAAAGGTCATGATGTCCGAAATGTAGCGGAACCATTACATGAACTTTACCTAGTTCCAATATAATGGATTATTCTGCGGTTCTAGTGCCAGTGACCAAGTGCTATTTTTTTTGTAAACCAAGTCAAAAGTTCACTTATCTATTATCCAAGTGTTTTGTTCGATACCATGCAAGTCAATTTAATATTAGTACAACTTTAAACATTAAAAAAATGCATTGAATAGTTTGAAAGTCAATTTGAGTAGATCTGAAATCTGTGTAAATGTCCATATATACATTGACGAAATATTCATCTACTCGTGCAGTAAGATGTTTCCATGACCCCTCTCTTTAAAGGTTAATTAGACAACCCAGGACATCAAACCTCATACTGATGTGTGCATACCAGGAGACAGGCTGGATGCGGATACATTTTGCCCTGACTGGAGACACAAACATGTTCGTGACAGGTGTTGATTCGTCTGAATTACCGGTGAATAGCTGAGAAAACAACAAATAATGAATAATTTTGCTTAAAAAGATATCAATTATACAGATAAGATTTTTTCCCTCTTAATCATATATATCAGCTCCATGGTGTTTTACTTCTGTGTCCTCCGTTGTTTCGTATATACAGTAGAACCTGTTGTAGCGGCCACCTGCATAAAGCGGTCAACCTTAATTAAGTGGTCAGTTTTATATCTACCAATATAGCATTTTGTTATCTGTTTAACCTTTATTTAACGATCACCTCTGTTAAGTGGACACATTCTCTTGTTCCCTTGACTGACCGCTAAAGTCAGGTTTGACTGTACACATCCTCGATGCCTAGACTATTCATGCTCCATGATACCGGGGATGAGACATACAGCGAGGACAGCTTATCAAAGTGGAGGAAGATACCGAGTGCACACTGGCACCTGGATGGGACCACCGATCTACAGCAAGTTTGTTTTTTGTTGTTGTTTTTTGTTTTTGTTTGCTGGGTTTAACGTCCCACCAACAGTATTTCAATCATTTGGAGACGATGTCTATTTGAGACAGATATAGTGCTGCCACACTGCAGTATCATGCCGTAGACATGAGGCATGATACCACACCCAGTCACATTATCCTGACACAGGGCCAACCAGTCCTGGAACTACCCTTATATGCTGAGCGCCAAGCAATGGAGCTATAACAGTACCCTTTTTTACGACTTTGGTTTGTCGCGACCGGGGATCGAACTCACGACCTCCCGCACCCGAGGCGGATGCTCTAGATCTACAGCAAGCTTCCTTACATTCAACATATGATGAATCGAATCAACAGCGGTGAGGGGCCAAATTAATGAAAGTAAGTCAGTCACACATCCCATATATACAATAGCTTTATGAAATACATTGAATGAAAACAGTATATACAATCATGAATACATACCTGTTCACTACCATCTGCTGATGCTTGTATGTATGCAAAGTCGATGCAGTTTTCGGAGTAAAAAACATAGTACTCTTCAATCCACTGTTCAAATCCCTGACTGCCATCCCGTCCCTGTGTGACCACGCCTGTTACCAGTTTATTGCCGAAAAGCTCGACCTTTAGTTACGAAAATAAGATTAAATCATTTGCCCAAGTTTTGGTAGTTTTGTCCTACTCTCTCGTCTACCGAAATTATTCTGTTAAACATTTGAAAAACAAATCGTATAAAATTGAAGCAATGGCTTGATGTAGAGTATAGTATACATACGTGTTCCAGAAAGAAGTGTTTTGGGTGCGATTGATCAGATCATAGAGTATTGGCTATTACCAAAACCTGAATCTTGAACTAGATGTCTCTGATAACGAGACGGGGTGTGAAAAGTTGGCTAGGCCTTTGATATTTAATACTGAGCTACAAGCGAATTACATGCCAGCTATGAAATCGAAATTCAGAGAATATCAACCCAATAATAGACCGATTTTTTTTTAACTTCGATCTAAGACTTGGCTCGAAATCGAAATTCGCCGCCAGTTCTATATTAGCATTTATTCAGCCTTACTAATTTTATGAATTCGTTCGAAGTATTTTTTGTATATTTCGATTAATAAATACATGATTTATTTCCGTATTTCAAGTTTACAGATTCATTCAAACGTATTAAAAAATGAGTTGAAGCGAGGTGACGCCCAAAATGGCGCCAACCCTAGTTGATGTTCATAAGTAAGATAGTATTTCATAGCACAGGAGCAAATACCTGTGCTTTGCCTAACGAATTGATCAATATAGTGACAATAGCTCCGCATGGCTTACGATAAATGATCCAAAATTCAAAATATGTACAATGAGAATATACATTGTTTAATATTAGTAACTATTAATCATTTATCAGCACTCCCTCAGCCCCACTCCGCGTAGGTTCGAATCCCGGCAGGGTCATTCGGATCTTCATGTGAGGAAGCCTTCCAGCTGGCTCGCGGTGAGGTCGGCGGTTCTACCCGGATGCCTCTGTGCATTCGGGGTCTTCCTCTACCTGTAATTAGCTGGACGTCGCTATATGACTGAAATACTGTCGAAGCGACGGTAAATTCAAATAGTCAATAGTCATGTTAATCAATTATCGTTGTTTAAACATTCGACCCATCGTTATTAACATTAACGTCAGACAGCAAATGACATGTCAATGTTAAACAAACGATCATAATGACAGCAATTAACCGCCATCACATAAAACATGGATCCAGCAAAAGCTGTTGGCCAACCGCTTTAACAAACTTGTTTTCTATTGACCCAACTTTAAAAGTTTACTTGCACTCTACACATAACAATATACAAATGTACATGCATGTGACTAGAGGAACAATGCATAGATAATATACAACCATTTAATCAGACCGTGTGTGAAGTTTATGACATACTTATTGGTGAAGAGAGTGAAAGGGGGGGGGGTCTGTTCTGGTTGTGCTAAATTGAAACTAAACAATGCCTCCAATTAACTACATAGGGTACATTGTCATTTCAAAGCATCCTTTGCCATCTTCCGGTTTCATTTGGAAAGTTATGGTTGCATAGTCAAACGTTTATCAATGTTTTATGTTTATCAATAAATGCAGTATTTATCCATTTTATTCCACATAGAAGGTTAGATGTTAAGCAATCTGCAATACATTCATTTTGGAAACTCATTTACATAAGCCAGAAGCTCGCTTAATAAGATTTTCATTAACTCGTTTAGTAAAATTTAATATAAAATGACATTTCATTTCAGATCCACCTATATACTGAATACCTCAGCGCAAAACATTTTGCACTTCTTTTTTACATTATTCAGAAAATATATGAACACGCAAACATATAATCAAGTGTAGGGTTACTTTACTTGATTTTTGTTAAAGATTATTACTTACAAGACAATATATCTTTATTTTGTAAATGGCCAAAGACGAACATAACGATATATGCCAATAAAAGATGTATGTATGGTCATATTATGTTCTCTCACTAAAGCAGTTGTAGACAACTGAGTATTGTAAATGGCCGATACTTTCAGGTAAACAAGCGGGTTTTTTTGTTGTTGTTGTTTTTTTATTTTATTTTTTATAAACTGGAACTACTTTGGATCCAATTCATCAGGATTATGTCATAATGCCTCCACATAAATTCTTAATGAAAAACTTAACAGATACGGTCAACAAAATTTCAATTTTAGGCTTAATATATTCACGCTAAAACTAAATGACGTTGTACATGCTTAACAATCGTACTACATCATTTACGTATATAACTATATTGATAGATAAAAGTATACATTTTTAATGTATTTGTTAAAGGCATTTGTTATCAATAATCATATATATTAAAGAACATTGAAAACTTATACAATGCATCTAACATATCTTTGTGTTTAATATAGAACGTTCTCCTTCTTGTCCATATTTTTTTTTTCGTTGTTGCTGTTGTTGTTTTTTTGTTGTTTTTTTTTGTTTTTTAAGAAGTATCAACTTTATTTAGAATTACAATTCTGTACTTTTATGTATAAAAGAATTAGCACAACCATAATGAAGACGTACGTCATATAGTGGTTAACTATAATGGGTTACTTTTGATTTTTTATTGGTGAAGAAAGTTATTGCGTCATAACACGTGACCAGTCAAGCACAGGAGGTCATCACAAGTTCATTCAACTAAGCACGAGATAACCCTGTCGGATGCGTACACACCTGTATCCATTGATGGTGGTCAGCCACCGCAGCAGACCATGCTCCAGCCCCGGCCGTATCATCCACGCCGTTCAATCTTGCCCTGTAAGGTTCATGGGTGCCTATGGAAAACGGGTTTCCATATGATGAAGATGCCGTTATGTGACTGTCCGGCACGCCGTGTGCTCCGGACACGAGAAACTCCTTGCATTTCGCTAAAAGGTAATCAAAAATAAAAAAAAATAGAAAATTAACCAATAGGTTACCAAAGGTATGGTAAGATTGTTTAATATTGAGCACCTATATATGCAGATAGTATTTTATGAACATTTTTGGTCAACAATGGGATTTTGCTAAACATTTCTATTAATATTATGACTATAAAGTTTTAATCGTTGTTACCAAATATGCATTCCTATTGTTTAATA
The DNA here is from genome assembly GCA_021229015.1 of Solen grandis. Classification (NCBI taxonomy): domain Eukaryota; kingdom Metazoa; phylum Mollusca; class Bivalvia; order Adapedonta; family Solenidae; genus Solen; species Solen grandis. The sequence continues at coordinate 33,003,145 of CM037791.1, forward strand.
GGTACACATAAACGCTTTTCAGCTGACTTTTCAAGGAGATAATCGAGAGAGAAAAAATGTAAACGACATTTACCTTATTACTGTAAAAGCTCCATACAGGGAGCAAGGTTATATCACAGATAAACAACTTTTTTTTAATTTTCGCCCACATGGCTCTATAAAAAATCACGAAGAAGTGCAAAAGCACTACATTATTGCTTTTGACTAAAAACAATATGGCGTAATGTAAACATAAACAGGAAATGACGTCATAACAGTTACCTTGACGTATTAAAATAAGTATAAACAACAAACCTGGCGAATATGTGTACCATTGAAAAGGACAATTTAATAATATCAAAATATATCATATATCTCTATACGTATTGATTTGTACAGTATTTCAGTCATTTAAGGACATTTTCTACATGAGTCATATATAGTACAGCCTCAGTCCGATATCAGGCCCTAGATAAATGGATATAATGAAACCGTTACATCCAGTCCTGTAACGTCCCTTACAAACAGAGCGCGTGACAAGGGAGATTACTAATATATGGTCTGCAGCGGCCATGTATTGGACCTACCCCTACAGCCGTTTACCGGACAGACGCTCAAACAACTTTGTCACCTGGGCGCTGTTAATATAGTGATTATTCCTTTTTAAAGCTAATGTTAATCCCAAGGTTAAATAAATATAATGATAAAACTAGAATGAAAAGCATCAAATAAAATTGCCATGTTATCGTTACGAAGGACTTAAATCCCGGTAGGGACTTCGGATTTTTCATGTGAGGAAGCCTTCCAGCTGGCTTGCGGTAGGTCGGTGGTTCTACCCGGGTAACTCTGTGTACACGGGGTCTTCCTCCACTTGTAATTAGCTGGACGTCGCTATATGATTGAAATACTATCGCAGCGACGGTAAACCCCAATTCAACAACAACAACGAAGGACTTAGCAACTCATTCATCTAAGAGGGAGAGGGGGAGAGGGTAATACAAATAGACAGCATTGTTAGACCACATTTGTAATAAGTCTCATTTGCAACACCTGTTACAAATGAGATCACAGGTGTTACAAAAAAATGTAACGAAATGCTGTAGAATCATTCATTTTCGTGGGGTTCTAATTTTCGCCGATTATCGTGGACGGTTTTATCCACGAAACTTTAATCCCCACGAATACGGTTCATTTGATATACCCCCCCCCCCTTCCCCTCGTTTTCAAGAACATGAATCCACGAATATATATACCTACGAAATTGACTTTATACTTTGTACGCCTTTGAATGTGTTCGATGCCGACAGTCATTTGTAAAATAAATATGTAACGAATATGGTCTATTACAGTTTGTTTTTTTTTCGTCGTAGATGTATAAAATTGATTTAGACCTATATCTTCGACTAATTAAATGTTGGTATGCAAATGAAGCCAGAGTAAATGCAATTTTATCATTAGCTCCTATAGTTTATTTTTGGGATATTTAGAATGGGGGTTTCAGGTTGTATATATCTTTCAACTTGATATAACATGTTTCTTCTTCAGTTTAAACATGGAAGGTAACACAGTAACGAAACTTAAACACTTCTAAGTCAGTTTAGGAATGCTGCCCTGGAAATATGATTTAAAACAACTAAATAAGAAGCAGCACGGAGCTACATCTAGGTTTTCACGTCTCTGGAAGCAGAGTTTCCCCTAATTTGTAAAAGTAGACTCGGCCTTCAAGGGAGGTAACTACTGAGGAAAAGTTGTACAGTTTATTGTGCGGAAATGGAAATAATAATCGGATATACACGATTTATGATCTTTTGGTTTCACTTGGTTACGTATAAATTGTCTTTACCCTAAAAAAACAATCAGTAAGTGCATACAATTTTAATGCATGTTGGTAGATTAGCTTTTTTTAGTTTGTAAATTAAATCCTTTTTTTTTTATTTAGCTACGCCGAATATCTTTTTTAAAGATATCTCTTGTTTTTCCTAAAAAATGTTATGTGGAAAGAAAATGACTTCGGCAGGTTCTGCATTTATACAGGTACCCCTATTGTTCTTCACATAGTCAAGGAGGACGCGTGCAAGATTAGGTGATTCAGTTAACATTATGAATCATCACATGTTAGCTTTCCCGATTTCTGCTGCGTTTTCCTTTATCAACAGATAGTTCACTAATATCTAACAAATGATGTTTATTTATACTTCAGAACAGGTATGGACACTGTAGTCTGAACCGAAATCATTTTTGGTGCAAAAACATGTCAGTCTAACAATTAAGAAGTAGTCAGCTTGCATAACGAGTTTTTTTTTTTTTTTTTTTTTTTTTTTTTTTTTTTTTTTTTTAACAACGCGATTAAGGTTTTATCGTCTTATTTTAATTAGAAAAGTTCTTGTCTTCAAGGCAAGACAGCGATTTATCGATAAATTTGTACATAGATACATCATCTAGAAAATTATACAGATATACAAATGATTTCTTGTAGAGAGAGAGAAAGAGAGTTTAACAAGTTGGCACCCACGCACAAATTACAACGATTTCTTGGAATATATTTAGTTTCTGTATCAATCGGGAAAAGATGAATATGAACTGTTAATCTCCATGCTCACTTTTATTGTTTGTTTGTTTATTGGGTTTTTCGTTTCTCCGACAGTATTTTGAACAGTCATTTGGAGACCATGTATATTTGAGACAGATATAGTGACGTCACACCGTAGGATCACGCTGAAGACTTGTGGCATGATACCACACCCAGTCACATTATCCTGACACCGGAAAACAAGTACTCACAACCATCCGCTCCCGTGTGATACTCCGTTAAAGACATGCCAAATACTGATAAACATGAATATAAATCATTAACGATCGTTTCAAAGGATTTTTTTTTTGCCAATTTAAGTTACATTTTGTTCACCTTTATAAAGCTCTTAATATTAGAACAGCACATCACAGAGAAAAAATGACTGATAAAAATAAATCTTATAGATACACGTAGCCTATTATTTGCAATCATATTAAAGGGGGTTAGGTAACAAGTTATCAGGCATTTTTCAGATCGTCTTTTGGTTCTGTAAGCAAAAGAAACAACACAACAAAATGGCAATATTTTAATAGATAAATTCTATCTTTATTAGCATCAATTTTATTCAAAGATTGGTAGTTTGAATAATAAAAAATATAATAATTCAGATTCCATTCCTGCTTCTATCAGTGCCTGGTACATTTAGCCCCCTAATAGAAGTAACTTTACTCGTGCTCGGCGCAAAAATAGGCTTGATCTAAATGATAAATAAACATTTCCAGAAATGTAAATTATAGACACAAAAATGCCATAAAGAGGTTCTTAATACGAGAGTTATAAGAAACAAAAAAGGAAAAATTAAGGATAAATTATTTTGACCCCCCCGCCCCCCCAAAAAAAACAACAACAACAACAACAACAACAACAAAACAATGAAGTAATATTCCCCATTTTTTTATTATTTTTTTATACTTAACTTGATTCGTAAATACGGACCCGGAGCGCTATATGGGTATTAATTAGCAGTTACGTGTACTTACACAGAACGTTATTTCCGCTGGACACAAGATCTGGATCGAACTGTCCACACCCGTCACAGTGGTGGTGGGTGGGTGAATAAACCACTCCATAACAGCTGGTCGACTTGAAGCACAAGTAGGCACATTCAACATCAGTACCAGTTGTGGACGAGAAGACTATGGAACTGTCAGAACACTTGTAAGAATCAGTGAGTCTGCGTAGAGTTGTACCAGAACCACCAGCTGAACAAGACGTTGGTATGAACAACATAAATGCCATTGAAGGATAAAGTAAAAGCATAATGGCTGTGTTGCCGAATAAATGTAGTGACAGATGCAATTGATGAAAATGTCCCGACATTTTCCAAATGTTCCAGCTTCTCTTGACTGCTCTCTTCTCTCCTTCACGCTCGATATAAAATTGAAAGTACCTGAAATCAATGCTGTCATTTTTTGCTGCCGTGGTTGGCATTTTTGATTGAATGGGAACTTTACAGTATTGAAATAAAATGTCAGTTCAAACAGATATACACATTATAACATAAAGAGAAACAAAGGGAGGGTTCGGAAGCGGAACTTATAATAGATCAAAGACGTGTGTGCATTATTTAAAATGACAGGTGACAGCTTTTATAGTATTATTAGATTTAAAAAAAAAATGCTGATGAGGATGACATCAGTGGAAACTGCTGATGTCATTTTGTACAGAATGGGTCTCCAAGTCCAAATCAATAATTTCAGTAAACCTTTATTTACATATGCATTGGTCCTTAAATAGAAGGAAACTTTAGCATTACAGAAAAAAAAACTCGTTTACAATACAAAAGAATACATCAGAAACGGCTGATGAATTTATACTTGTGTTTATATTTGTTTCATGTGGAAGTGTACTTTTAACACATTTAAACACACAGTTTGGTTTACCTATTTTGACGAGGTATTACACGTGTTTCTCACACCTGATTAAGGCGGTTTGTACCTAGGTTTGAATACGCAAAGTGTTGACATACTAATGTTAATTTACCGAGGTATACATTTTTTATTTTACCTCGATATGAAATTCAGCTTTAAACTAACATCATTTCAACCCCCAAACCTATGGTGGCTATTTTCTGCCATTTCGTGTGGCGGATTTCGGGGCGAAAAGTCGAAAACACGAAAAGTCGAAGTTTCGGGGCGAGATTTCGCAGCGAAAACACGAAATCTCGCCCCGCCACGCGAAACATAATATTTCGACTTTTCGCCCCGAAATCGAAATTTCGTATCTCGCCCCGCCACACGAGAAATCAATATTTCGTCTTTTCGACTTTTCGCTTGGCGCCCCGCCAACCCGCCAGGCGAGAATTCAATATTTCGCATTTCGCCTTCCGGTACGCATGCGTAAATTGATTGTAAACACATGTTAGCGAAACAAATCAAAGAAATGTTTTCTTCTTTAAATGGAAATGTTTATGGTGATAGTATCCTTTATAAAACAGTTCAAATTACCACATCTTGTGTCCAGAGCTATATATAAATGAACTATTAGATCTTGAGGGATGTGGACGAAGAACTAGTGAGAGTTGCATTCATAACCTGATTGCGTTTCTCATCAGTATAGAAAACCAAGCCATTGAGAAACGTTGCACGTATTGCACGTTACATGTACATGTGTTACGAAATGATATTTGTGTCATGTCGACTCCAACCTTACGTCACACGCAGATGTGAATATCAAACATGTCTTCTGATTCTTTCTCCCGCTCTCTTCGCTCTTTCTTTCTTTCTTTCCTCTCTTTTTTTTTCATACCCTCTCCCCACCCCCCTCTCTCTTTCTCTCGCTCTCTGACATACTCTCATCCTGCTTTCTTTCAAGTCGTTATATACACATATACTACATATTAAACTACGTTTCACAGATTAGACCGTTTGAAAAATTGTAAACGAAAAGAGGGTTTATGGTTTTAAGAGTATTGGTATACCCAATATGATTTATATAATATGTCGGCATGGAAAAAACAACAAATAATTTACATATATTTATGCCTTAACGGTTGACAGAAAGTGATTTAATTCGTGAATACTTCTTTGCTGGTTTTTCGTACACGGAGATTATCGGAATATTGAATGGCGTTCATGGTGTTGAAATCAGGTAACTATCCTTTGTGAGTTTTCTTGGCATTTGTTTATAAAATTCGCGCAAAACATAAATGGAATCATATTATTAATGCGCATTTATTAATTTTCTTCAGGCATGATTCTTCTCATTTTGAATTAATTTATATGAATTAAAGTAAGGATATAAAACATAGTGGATTTGTATATTGAATATGTATGTAGATTATAAGTATAACATTTCAGTTTACGGCAGTTGCACACTCAACCTATTTCGTCATGCCACAGCGACCCGTCGTGAGCAAGCTTGATGCGCAATTGAGGCCTGTTTTCGTTAATCTATCAAAGCATTGGTTGCCTGCAAGTACAGTTGTAGTTTTTTTTTCTTCAGATAAATCAAGCGCATTTGTATTTAATATTACAGTAAATGTAATAACAATTCATGTATTTAATTTCCATAATGCATACATATAGTAAGAATCACCAATCATGTATCACTGTGTGCATATGTAAAACAATGGTCTATGCGTACTATAAACAGTAACACAAAGTAGTTCGATTAAATGCCTTCAACATACAACAGGTTTACAAAAAACTGGTAATTACTCTCCGCAAGTATTTATCAAAATACAATTATGCGTGAAATGGTTGATACGTAAAGGTAAGATGTCGCATGTGTGTCATGTAAAAACATCATTTATTATGTCTGAATGTGCATAACTCTATATATATCCTTTAGAGAGAACTTGACGGAAGTGGAATGGCTCTCGGATATAGGAGTATGACCCGTAGGTTGGCTTCTTCACGTGGAATTGTTGTATCTAGGTAAGCTACGCGTTAATGTGTTTCCGATAAGCAAATCAAACCAATACAATGAGCTGGATAAATAGAATATTCTCATTATGTAAGATATGTAGGTTGAAATATCAAATTCTGAAGAGCACTATTTTTAAGGTACAATTATCCAAATAAAATGAATAAGTATAAAAATACGTACCTGATATTTGTATTAATAGATTCGACAATAGGGTGATAGAATATGACCTCGATCATGGATTAAACATATTTATTAGAATAAAATAGTTGTGTTTTTTTTCTTCTAAATTTCAAGTCATTGGTCACATACGAAGATAATTCGAAAGTTATTATTAAAACTTTTTTTTTAAAACCAGACATTATTTTTTGGACAGGGAAACGGTATCGTCAATTTTGCGAGAATTAGGTCGGAAGGTGTTGCCAATAAAAGACACCGAGTGATGAACCGAAGGACATACATCATCAAGGGACCAAACTATCTCATCCACTTAGACGGATATGATAAGCTTAAGCGATATGGATTTCCGATTCATGCAGCGATAGACGGGTAAATTGCACTGCATTTTATATAAAAGTTGAGGGAGAATGCACACAAGTTACTGGGACAGATAATCTCCCATACTTGCACATAAAGGTAGATACAAGTTTGAATGGTCTACGAGTAGCTGATGTCACGATATTGAGACGTTATTTGTGATAAGACTATTACTTCGGACTCAAAATGTCGTATAAAAATGATGTTTAAAAAATATTAACTAACCCTGACACACATTCTAAATTCTTGCTGTTTTAGGTAAGATTATTTCTTACACGATTCAGTCTTATAATCATTATATATTCTTACAAAATGTGTCCGTAGGTAACTGTCTGGAAGATCTCCATGTTATGGGTGGTATTTCAAGGTTATTTATATGACACGTAAATGTTACACCAGGTGTCCCACGTTGTATACAAATGGACTGTGGAACGGAGAACATTCTGGTTGAAGGCATACAGAAGGCTTTCAGAATGGACCACACAAATGACATGGTAGGAGAGAAGAGTGTGATAAAAGGGTCATAGTATTCAACCAGGTTAATTTGTGCTCCACGAGATTGAGAATATCAAACGGATGCATTTTCCTGGGACTATTATTAATTTCAATTCAATATGTATATTTCTATAGAACATACCTTTGTATGATTAGTAACTGATTAGCGTTTATTTGTACTCGCAGATATGTCGAAATGCTTTTGTTATAATGCAGTTTATATTTTGATTGAAATGAAAAAAATATCACTGAATATCGATTGTGTCACTTCAAATGCTTAGATGTTAGTTAACAAAATACATTATAATGATCTAACATGATAAACAAGCAAAACTAAATTTGAATTGAAATGTTGATATTTAATATCTATATTAAAGGCAATCTAATTAAAGTACATCTCCTCAATATAAGCTCCCCTTTGAGAAGATTGGTTCTATAGTCAGATTGTATTAAATGTATATTTCTCTGAAACTGACACTGTTTCAGAGAATAGAAAGATGGTGGCGATCTGGTAGACAAAGTGGCTTCCAGTATTGGATTGAACTCTTTGGGGGTATGGAAAGTGAAGGAATATTATCAACTGCTAACCCATTACACATGCACGTGAAGTTTACATAGTTTTTGTATATGGTTTCACATTCAAAAGAACTACATTTGAACAATATCCAACATCATAATAGATAATACTATCTAAAATACTTCGAAACAGCACTTTTGACAACGTTTGTCATGACACTATTCAGCTAAATAAACAAGAAGCCCAAGAGGACCTGACGCTATACTGGGGATAACAGGTCAGACATGGTGGGCTGCTGGAAATCTCTGTGCAACATATAAAACTGGAATTATATGCTTTGAAATGTTGCTCTTTTCTGGCAAATCAATGTTTTGTGTACATATACCATAATACTTCTTTTATACAATTCAATTTTAGGTAAATACTTAAAGAGAGATCCATTTTCATGGTTATACTGTTGAATTTACATGACCCACCAACGTGATGGATATGTTAAAGGATAAGTAATCAGTAAGTTAATCTGATTTACATGCATACGATCTGGTATGAGGTGCAATTACATAAAAAATATTCATTAAATTACTATTATTTGGTGAGCTTTGCAATTTTTCTTAACATCTTATGGAATGTCAACACACATTAAATTCTTCTTATCAAATAACTAAATAATGTTCTTGATTACTTGTCAAATAAAGTTATTTTAAAAGAAATGAACCTTAAAACTATGCATTTCTCATTATCAGACAGGGATAAAAGTTCCAAAAAGGGACTGTCACACTTAATTCAAAAGTATGGGAGGAATGTAGAGATAAATAGAAAGTAGAAACAAATGATAAACATTTCATTTGGGGGAAAAAAGTAATTAATGCATTAACTAAAGAAACATTGTTTACATTTTGAGTTGAAAATAAAAAAGTTTTTATCATCGCAATTTCTTTTTTCTGTAAGAATGCCATCAAATCATTTAATACACATGTAACATATTGGAAAGTACATGATGGTTAGATTTCACTGAAGAGTAGTGATGTCATGAAACTGTAACTGTAACCAGTAAGGTGTTCACGTGAAGGTTAAGGTTAATCTTTGTACATCTTTGTGAAGAAGTTGCCTTAGGAGGTATGTATTTTAAACAAAAGATGTCATTTTCTAAATGAAAGACGCATGCAAGATGATTTCTATATAGACATCAACTTGTTTGATGGTAAGTCAAATGTAAGTCATGTTCAAGGTATAGTGTATATGAATATAAGCTAAATCTGTCACGGGTTTTTAAATTGGGAGAGGATGCAACAATTTGATTCTTAGGTACCTCCCTCATCCCACTGTGTGGATGTAGGTTTCAGTGTTTAACAACTACATGCATTGTCATTAAATCAAGAGTAAATATATGTATCAAGATCCCATGATGGTCAAAAATCTACTGTACAGACAGGCAGAAAGGAAGATTATGCATAAGCTATATCCCTCATTCTTAGGTCGAGGATATAAGTGTCTATTTTTATTAAAAATAAGAAGGTAAATACAGGACTTCTCACCTGCAGTCAGTCGTTGTTTCAGTGTTCAGTGAGACTGCCTCAGCTGCGATTTGCTCGTCCTCACTGTCGTATACATCAATTTCAATGGGACTGAAACCAAAGAACCACATGAACTATTACTAAAAATGAAACTTCTCAAAGACCTAAGATATTACGTAGATATGCAGAACTTTATACAAAATGCCCCAGTGACTTCTCCATTATATAAATTTAATGGATGGATTTTTTTTCCAGCAATTACTCGCTCATCTGGTATTCGAATGATAAACACTGCACCTCTTTGACATATAGCTGTCACCTTTAGGTAACTAAAAACTTTAAGTGCTCTAACATTAAGCAAGTCCTATCACTGTAAAATATGCAATAAAGAGATGACAGAGGCACAACTATGAATATGTACATGTTACCAAGGTATTATTTGATGTCATTAGCAGAAATTCATGTTTCATGTGATATTGTGCATTGTTGTTTATGTTGTGCATGTCACTTGTCATGTTTTGTGTATTTAGTGCATGTCAGTAGTGAGTGTGTTTGTTTAGGAAAAGTGTGCATCATGATGTGTCATTTTGTGAGTGCTGATCGAGTGTATGATGGATAAATCAGTCATGTGTATCGTTTCTTTCTTACTTTTTCTGCTCTACTCGTTTTCTCATTCTGGGTTTTGTCCTCGGACAGGGAAGTTAACATTTTCTAAGGAAGATTTATATATTGAATTTATTTAACAGCCTTTATTGTTTACGACCGCCCGGTTTTGTTTTTATTTTAAATCAAATACATTCAAGAACCTGCAACCGGACTCCTTATTTATTTAACCCTGGTAACATACAGCTAAATTAAATTAAAAAAAAAGATCTACATGTAATCCTTAAAAACAATAAAAAAAGTAGAGAAATAGATAAATTGTGGAAAAGCATACAAAGTTTACTGTTATCATTGTGTTAGTTTAATATATTACGAAATGACTGTTTACATTTCAATATTCAGAGTTCATAATCTGAAAAAGACTAAGGAATCATTTAAGGTGCTGAACTCAGACTGGTTCAAAATTGTTGTTTCTGATATGTATTTAAAAAACAACAACCTTGAACTGTTCATATATATTGAATATATCCTAGTGTTTCCTTGTTTAAAAATAACACGGGATTTCTCTACACAAGCACCTTGCAAGTCATGTTTTCACATGATGTGACTATGTGGTAAATGATGAGCACTATTTATAGATCTATTGGGTATTAATACCCGGTAGTTAAAAAAAAAAAAATCTACCAAATCTTAAAATTTAAAAAAAATTCAATGAGATTTATGCAAAAAGCCAAAGGAAATAGCCTGCATTTTAGCTGTCAAATCAAAATTATATTATAAGTTATTATACATTTCGCTGTACAATACAGGGTAATATATGGATGAGTATAGAACATGACATTGTATTGTCAGACAAGCCATCATGCTGTGTACAAGTTCAAATATTTTCAAGAAAGTAAGAATCAGATTCAAAAAAGGGGAATAACTCAAGAATTAGATTAGCTAGAGTTATGGTTCTTAGGCACTGCTCTTCTTCACCTCATAAGTTTTCCATGTTGCAAGTTTGGAGTCAATCCTTGCAACACTATTGAAGTTTTGCTCCGGACAAGAAAATGTGAATCAATTTCAACAAAGGGCAATAACTCGAGAAGTAGATGAGCTATAGTTATGCTTCTTGTGCACTGCACTTCTACACCTCATGTTGTAAGTTTGGAGTCAATCCATGTGACACAAGTTAAGCTCAGACAAAAAAGTGTGACGACAACAACGCTATTGACAACGCTGGACAAAGTGATCTCAATGTATCTTCCATGCTACGCATGCGACACAAAAATCTCAAATTTCTGCAATGCATGTGTCAAGGAACTGTGTCAATGTCAGCTGGACTAAACAATAGTTTGAGTGTCAGCCATGTGTGTACATGGTGACTGATTATTACAGATGTCAGCTGCAAACTCAAACTGTCATTCAACTCTTAAAAAACACCTTGCATTACCATAGAGTAAGTAAATTCAATTATATTCCTTGAAATATTTAGACAGTAATTATCCTCCTGCATGTACATTATTAGGGCATGTGCTGCTTTTGTGTAAAGTTTCATTAGTATCAGTCCATTCATTTAGGAAGAAATGCGTTTATAAGACATATGGACAGACTGACAGACAGGGTGATTCCTATATACCCCCCCCCCCCCAAACTTTATTTGCAGGGGGTATAATTAGAGCCTTAAATTCTCTTTCTCTTCCTGTGTCAACTGATGGTTCTATTTATAAGATCAGATTCTGATTTCTTTGAATTGTAATTTGTATGTATGAATATAAGGCTATAGTAGGAATCAGAGACGGAGATATAAGAGACTGGAATCATGGAGTAAAAGAAGAAAGATATGTAATGTAAATTGTTAACACCAATAACTGAATTCAAGTAGCTCAAACAAGGTTGTGTATGTCTGTTACAACACTCAATTCTGGTTTACAAGTTCTCATATCATAAACTGTTTTACTCCATCTCTGGATTATATCGTTTATGAATATGGTCTGGTCTGTAGTTTTGTTATCAATTGAGTAAAGAAGCTTACTTAGTAATCCGTGCAAACAAACCCCTTCCATAGCTCTATAAAGATTGTGGTTTAAGAGAATAACAGACAGATGGACACCATGCACTAGAGTCAAAACTGGAAGCTACAAAAACATGCATGTAAGTTAAAGAGAGACAGGCAAGCTGATTATGGTATACTCCAACTAAGTTGTGGTAGATATATATATTAAAGTACCTTGTTATATCGCCTCTTTGTTCAATGCTGAAGGACGTTGGTGGTTGGTCTGTTTCTTCTACTGATGCTGATGCTGATAATCTTCGTTGCTGAAGGAAACAAAGTAAGCAATTTAGTCCTTACTCAAACAAATATCAAACCATAAAGTTATTAATACATATGTGCATGACATTATATTTATGAGGCAAAGTCCAGATGTTGCTATCTCTCAGACCCTCACTGCCATTGGTTTAATCCTGTCTGGGTACTTCGGATTTCTCATGTGAGGAGACCTTCCAGTTGGTTCAATTTGTGGGAACAATATGTGATACCTAACTTGAAAAAGAGAGACATCTCTGAAAAATATTTTCTGGATTTATCAGTAAATTTTGACAATAAGACCACAGAAATAACACATACCAGAGATAGAGTATGTCTGACTCGTTGTCGTCAACGAAATTGCACAGTAGGAGTTCCTGCATCGTTGAATGATTCTTCCTGAATTGACATTTGAACTTTAGTATCTTGATGAAGAAAGTATATAAAAGGATCAAATTTCATTGTCTGCAAATGGCCTTGTTTTCTACAATATGTTTTGAGAACGAATAATGGTTCTTGCAAATTCATGAAGAATGGTTCAGGGCCTTCTTGGCTTGAGCAGTTATGGCCATGGACTTGCAATCTCTCAGCCCCTTACCGCTGTGGGTTCAAATCCCAGAATTGGGAACAGATTTTGCACATGAGGAAAGCTTCCAGCTGGCATGCGGTAGGTCAGTGGTCAAAAATTCTTTAAATGTCACGTGATGGTAAACCACAAAAACAAAGAAAAATTCATATATGTAAGGGTCACAAGTTCAATCCATACAGGAAGTTTGATACACAGTAAACAAAAGTGATTTGCTTAATCCTATACATGTAAAACATACATTTGCAGCTGCAAGACTGGATGGGTGTGTTTCAGTTGTTACAACTGCCTCAGATCTAGTGGTGCCAGGCTCCCTTGCCTCAGGACTGCATTCTGCTAGCTGAAAAGAAAACAACCTTGAAATCTTGCCTGATCAACAAGACACATCAATAGGAAATGCCCTGGAATCCCCCACTTCCTTCATTTTCATTATATATATATTCTCTAAGAGAGAGACACACACACACACACACACACACACACACACACACACAGGAAACAGTGAACTGATTATTTATTTAATTACTCATAAAAAATATATACATAATTATATTAAATTATCTTCTTTAAGTAAAATTAACAGAGGCTGACTCAAAGCATACTATTGTGATTCAAGATTTTTTGGTCTTTTAAACATAGTTTTGTTTATTTTAAGGATCCTGTAATTGCAATGGAATACTTCTATATCTAAGAGACTGATGCAGCATTTTTTGTAGAATTTAAAGCTAAGAAACTAAGAGGGTGAATTTTTTTGTCCTTGTGGACTGAGGTATGATATATCTAGTTTGGTCAAATGTTGTCTTCTGTGATTTGATTTGTAATTAACAGGCACCACAATTGATCACATACCGGTAATATACATACGAGTACAAATAAAGTGAAAGAGATACTAATATATAAGTTTGGTTAACCTTAGATCTATACTAACCTTTGGATATGAGTGAAGGTACAGCCTTATAGGTGTTGTGCTCACTGTAGCCAGAAAATCTCTGAACAATAGTTCTTCACCATTTTCATATTCCATTTTTATACGCATGCCAGTACAATTAGCTAAAACGTAGTTCAAATTGAACAGTTGCAGTCCCAGTACAATGTTTTCTCCATTTGGGAAATATCTATTTACTATGACACTTTCAAGTGACTTCATGGTCTGGTCCTTTGACACATCCATGATTAATATTCCACCATCTCTGTTCCTTTGTATTTGCTGAAAGGTAGATGACAGGTGTTTGTTCTTCCAGCCCACCTGTATACGCCTTGTAGCATTAGGGACCCTTCTGCCAACTAGGGGTCCTGGTTTGATAGAAAGAATAAGAAACTTGAATCTCAGTTGTATATGGAACATAAACCAACTATGTTGTAATGAATCTATTGAAAGGGGTAAAACACAATTCAACCAATGTACCATTGTAAAGCTATTGACGAGGGCAAATTTGAAAAAGAAAAAAGCTCATATACAAATTAATTTCCATGAATTTTGTTTCTCGAGATTTTTGTGTGTGTTCATTTATTTGTGTTTTTAACGACAATGAGCCTGTTATATTAATTCATTTCTATGTAAACCCATATAACAAGTTACATATCTCTAAAAGGATATTTACATGTGAGTACTGGCTAGTGGAACTATTTCCACTTGTACCAGAATGTCTCCCAGTCAGTGATATCAGACCAAACTCTTCTCCATATTTCTACATAGTCTCATTACAGAATCAGAAAGAAAAATACACAAATAAAACTAGAACTGCCATTGTAATGGCGCAAATACCCAGGTCAGAGACATGTAAATGTGTTGGCTCAACAAGGAAAATAAATAATATTAACACATACATAAATTAATTTGGATGAAAATTAAGTATGAAAATTTACAAAGGGCAATAACTCCAAAATTACGTGAAAAAAGAGTTATGGTTCATGGTCACTGCATGCCCCCTCAATGAGATCTATCGACATATGAAGTTTCATCTTGATATCTTTTATACTTTTTGAGTTACGGCTCAGACAAAAATTAAGTATGAAAATTTGCAAAGAGCAATAACTCCTAAATTACGTGGCAGAGAGTTTTGGTTCTTGGTCACTGCACGCCCCCTTCAATGAGATCTATCTACATATGAAGTTTCATCTTGATATCTTTTATACTTTTTGAGTTACGGCCCATACAAAAATTAAATATGAAAATTTACAAAAGACAATAACTCCTAAATTACGTGACAGAGAGTTTGGTTCTTGGTCATGCACCCCCCTCTTATACTTTTTGAGTTACGGCCCAGACAAAGAAACCGACAGACGGACGGACGGACAGCCAGACAGACAAGCTGAATCCAGTATACCCCCCTTACAACTATGTTGTGCAGGGGGTATAAAAAAGTTTTAAATTCATCTGATTCTGACATGTTGGGATTATTCAAATTCTTCTTATTAGAGTTTTACATATCTTAATGAATTCATAGTACTGGCATCATGCCCTGGTTTTATGTAGGCATTAACACTACAGAATATTTAAAGCACATATTTTGTGTGAATCAAAGATACACAATGATAAAACTTCATGCAAAGAATGTTTCCATAAAGTTTGAATCTTTGTGTTTGTGATTCCATAATCTTATAAAGATGTGTATAATTCTATGTCATTAATTTTTCCATTCTTATTATGTTAACTAAAAATTTACTATGAAATTTAACTTTTCAATGAACCCCAAACCATAACAGTTCAATATTCTACATGTATTGTATTGAATGATGAACATTGATCAAGCAGCTAAGAATGCCAAAACAACAATATCTTTAATAGCATATTTAATAAAACCTGCAATTAAATCATAAAAGGTTATCATTTCATAAAACTCTAAATGCAAACCATTTTAATAGATAAACAAGGCAGTCAATGTGGAACTGCATTTTATTTGAATTGACTAAGTGACCCTAGCTTTTACCAAAGATGCATTATAAGGAACTATGCATACAAGTATTCTGACCAAGTTTAATGAAGATTGGATGAAAACTGATGAATTTATGAGAATTATTAACAATGGCAGGCCGCCCACTCGCCTAGTTTTTGCAATTCTATAAGCCAGATTTTTTTTAATCCGGCTGAGTGTGAAACAAACTGTAATTTGACATAATGTTTATGATACTTTTCTTTTCCACCAGCTCTAACATCCATCTTCAGCCTGGGTTTTACTTAAAATGATTCATTTGCTTAGGTTCCTGCCTTAAACCCCAGAGTTGGATGATGTGACTAGAACCCAGTTACTTTTCTAATGACATAAATAGCTCTTACATTCAGTCAAATGAAGGATACCTTTTTCCTGCCTTTTCTGTTAGCCTGGAGCATCTGTATCCTCTGCACTGGAGCAAGGTTGTCTCCTGATAAATAGCACAATTATTAAAGATTAATCTATTTCAAATTGATGATATTTTTTCTTGTTATAAATCTCATGCTTTCATATCAAAATTATAAGAATTCATAAAAGGAATACTGGTACATACTGGGCTATTTTCAATTGAATTGTTTATTTGCATGCATGTGTATTCAGACTATTGTTCTCATTAAGTAATGTATATTCATTGGATTTTTATTAGTAATTAATGTACAGATTATTTCACAGCTACTTTTATGTACCTTTATATTTGGTAAATGTCATTAGTCTATCTGATTGTTCTACTTAATTGCTTTTTAGTGATAGGTTTAAAGCATTTTTGGAGAAAATTCTGATGACAATCTATAGAGAAGTCAAACTTAGACCACAGGAAATCAGACACAAAGGGAATTGCAGGGAGATGAATGAAAGGGGGGTTGACAGGAGTTATTTGGATATGCAACTTCATAACATCCCCTGTTTATTCTTGTTGATAACCAGAAATACAGAAGGACTACTTCTAATTTATTTTGTCTAAGTGTGATCTTTTCATGAACCTTACAGATGTTAGAAGACCCTGGACCCTCTATAGATCTACAATATTTTAGGCATATAGGCTTCAAAGTAGAACCACCAACCTACTGCAGACCAGCTGGAAGGCTTCTTCACATGACAGATCTGAAGTGCTTGGACAGTTATTTGAACCCACAGCAGTATAGGTACCACATGATTTAGATTGATAGTAAACTAGTATATATATTTTGAATTCAAATAGATCTAGCCTAAATTAAAGCCAGAATTATCTGTCTAAGGATAAGTCATTATGAAAGAATCCAACTTTCCACAAAGTCTCTCTCTCTATCACAGAGTTATTCACACATCAAAGATCTAGAGATCAGTTTGTGTTTTACCCTCTGTTCACTGAAGTTCCTCTTCAATGCTTGAAGTCCCAGCTCATCGGGGATAGCATCCATGATTAGCTTTTGAGTAGCTAGCTAGCTCTCACCTAGTATATTTATCACCATGAGGATATAGATTTTTTTTATTATTTTTTTTTATAATCAGGGTCACCCCATTTATTTTCCTCGTCAATAGGTGTGTGTGGGTCGAGGCCATCCCACTCCACACCGTATATTATTAGACATCAGATATATACAATTTATGCAATTTATTATCATTAATAATTTATAGGGTCTGAAAAAAAGAACAAAAAACATTGAAATACAAACAGAAAAAAGAGGGGAGGGGGAAACATATTCACCAAATATATATTTCTATGGATGAGTTGTCGTGATTAAGATTTCAGTTTCTTTTGTTTTGTTTTGGATTAAAAGATTATTTATATATATTATTATTATAGATTATTTAAGAATGTTTTATCATAAGATCTATATAGAAAATGAAAATAACTCCCATACTGGTAAAAATTATCTACATAATACAATAAATGTGTGTAGGCTAATATTTATAAGTTACGTACAATTTAAATCTATTTGAATACATCTTGTCTGGCGTCATATATCTAGCATCTTGAATTCAATATGAACAATAGGGGCTAAAATTAAATGGTCCTTTACGATGTCAACATAAAAGTAATGTTGACCTTTCAGATCTATCTAGCACCTTGATTACAAGAAATAACCCATAAAATCGCTTACCGTGCAGTAGTTTCAACATAAGAATTAATTGGACGTTGGAAAGCGTCTGTGCCTGCACAAGGTGTCTGCACATGCGTACCGGAAGGCGAAATGCGAAATATTGAATTCTCGCCCGGCGGGTTGGCGGGGCCCCAAGCGAAAAGTCGAAAAGACGAAATATTAATTTTTCGTGTTGCGGGGCGAGATTTCGCAGCGAAATGCGAAATATTGGATTCTCGCCCGGCGGGTTGGCGGGGCGCCAAGCGAAAAGTCGAGAAGACGAAATATTGATTTCTCGTGTGGCGGGGCGAGATTTCGGGGCGAAAAGTCGAAATTTCGGGGCGAGATTCGGGGCGAAATGTCGAAAACACGAAAAGTCGAAATTTCGGGGCGAGATTTCGGGGCTCGCTGCGAAATCTCGCCCCGAAACTTCGACTTTTCGTGTTTTCGACTTTTCGCCCCGAAAGCTCGTCCCGAGATTTCGACATTTCGCCCCGAAATCTCGCCCCGAAACCCGCAACACGAAATGGCAGAAATCAGCCACCATACAAACCAAACCAAACCACGCAGACTAACCCTAACTCTAACCCGTGGCATTAACCTAACCCAAATACTGTAAAAGACCACCGGGTATAAATTTTTACCGCCCCCCCCCCCCCCCACACACACAGTTGCATGAAATATGTAAATAAATGAACATATGCAAAAATACTCCTTCATAGACAGAATATCCGAACATATTTAAACGTATTATGTACAATATAGGCATTTTTATCAACAATAAATAAAAAAAAATGAAAATAAAGAGAACGTGTATTGTCATGCAAACAAACTGGCAGTCTCTCTCTCTCTCTCTCTCATATTTATGTTTTTCAATAAAGAGTACACAGTACTATTGTTGTACATGTAGCATGAAAGTAATTAAATCAGAATGTCACTTTATATAATGTTAAATAATTATAGAAATATAATAATTAAATTTGTAGATAATATATCTAGGCCGAATTCACATTCATTCAAATATTGTCATCGTCAAGTTCAAAAATATACGGACGAATAACTGTCAATTTATAAAAGAAGAGATGGTTATCCGCAAAATACGCCGATTAGTTTGTATTTATGTTCATTGGCCGCTAGACAGTATATTATATTTTATTCGCACTGACTTTATCATACGTATTTTTGTAAATGACCAAAGGCAACACATGCCGATATTCCGATACACTTTGAACTTGCTATTAATATGCAATAAAGTGACGAATCTCCCTCTCTCTCTTTATTCAAAATAGAAATAAAAGTTTCCACATCAGGTTTCATAAGTGAAATAAATACTTTCATATAATCTGTCTCAAGTAGACATCGTCACCAAATGACTGATGTGCTGTCGGTGGGACGTTAAATTCAGCAAACAAACAAATAAATTTGCATATAAAATGGACACAAAAGCGCAAAAACACTATTTGTAATATACAGCAACTACATGTATATATATAAAGATGATAAGGACATACTGTCATACAATACGTATTATACACAGGCATGACAGTAGGATACTATCCTACTGTAGTGATAATTAACATGACTACAAATGTATTTATAATCTTATGGTGGCATATTTCTTCCAGCCACTTATCCACTTAGCTATGTCGGAACTTTTCTGAAGAAAATGTCACATATTCAGTTATTATCTGGCAAGTAGAAAATTTTCATGTTATCCACTTAGTTATCTTAACAGGACTATACTGTTTGTTGGTGCCCTATGTTTGGAAACGTATATGGTACACCCTGATGATAAGATTAGGTCGACTTTAAGTAAGTCGACTTTTCATGATAACAAAAGAAAATTAACTCTACCGGATGTCTATGTTAACTAATCTTTCTGACATAAGTTAGTGCAACATTATTTTAAAACATAACATGTCGACATTTGCTATGTCATCTTAACCATATAATTTTTACATCGATCTTCCCCGACTTACCCAGTTCTATAAGCATGTTGACAAAAATCCTTTATGCCATTCCTATATCAATATTTTTGTAAAAAAGAAATAAGTCGACTTAACGTGATACTCAAGTATCTGGAACATATATTTCCCCAACTTGAACATTTATTTTCAGCTTTGCGTCATAAGCTACGACGATAAAAATATTTTTTTTAATGCTTCCTACCGCCATAGGATACTTACCGTTTGGCAAAACTGAAGCTATGCAACGTATACAGGTAATAAAATTCTTAATTAATCTCTATCTTTATTCCAAATGTGTTATAGTACTTGTTAATATTTTATGTTGCATTATCATCCTCTACATACGTTTACAGAAAGGATTTTTATTAAGAAAAAAATCTTTAACTAAATCAGAATTGTTAACACTTTCAAGAATGAGTTGCCAGAAGGGTTGTCAGTGCATAGACTGTCGACTCCTTTTATACAGTTCTGGCAGATTAGACCACCTCTGTAATGTAACAGTAAGACAATGGCACAAGAGGCGTTGCCTTTATCTTAAACTACTACCAAAATGGTTATCTTTTACTGAACGTTCATGCATTTTGTTGTGATATCATATTCATCCCTTAATAATGTGTCTTCTGTCTTTATGCAGGTATGCCTTTTCTTGGCACTGACACTATTCGAATCCATGAAGCGGTTCTTCAAAATGGAGAAAGAGATGCTTTGATTTCTTTTTATCATCGACAAGGTTATTCCCATTAGGACATATGTGGATTCTTATTATTGGTGTACAACACTGTTGTCAGCTTAAGCCAGATGAAGCGGATACTCAGAAGGTTAGGACTGAAAAGACGCGGTGCTTCGTCTCCTTTACGAGATGTAATACGCACGATAAGCGCATTATATAACAGAGGATTTGCTGACTGTGGTTATAAAACAATATGGAAAATGGTAAACACAACAGACGTTAAAGTTACACAAGAAACAACAAGACTTGTCTTAAAGGCTATTGATCCTGTGGGTGTTACTCTGAGATCTGCACGTCGCTTACGTCGCCGAACTTATATCAATAAAGGTCCAAACTTTGCTATACATATTGATGGTTACGATAAGCTGAAACCTTTTGGTGTCGCTATTCACGGAGCCATTGATGGATTTTCTAGATATATTTTATGGTTAGAAGCATGCCACTCGAATAATGACCCCCGAATAATCGCTGGCTTCTTGTCAATTTCCTTAAACGTACAGGTCGCGTTCCGCGTCTTATACGTGCTGATGCGGGGACTGAAAATGCCACTGTGCGTGATTTACAGACAGCATTAAGGTACGACGATGGAGATAACATGTCTGGAATGAACAGTTTCATAACCGGAAGGTCAACAGCTAATCAAAGGATCGAACGTTTTGGGGTCAATTTAAGACATAGTTTCGCAGTGTCTTGGAGGAACTATTTCAAAGATATGGTCGAACGTGGTTTTCTAAGAACTGGTGATCCTGTACATTTAGAGTGTTTACGATATGGCTTCGTACAATTAATTCAACGTGACTTAAACAGTTTTATGCAAACATGGAACTTACATCGAATTCGACAGCAAAGGCACGCGGAAGTACCTAGTGGTATACCGACTGTCATGTATTACCAGCCACAGGCATATGAAACTCGAGATTATTCTTATCCTCTCCCTTGTGATATGCAGACGATCAATTGTTTACAAGAGATGTATACTGTAAAGAAACCTCAGTTTGGATGTTCAGATGAATTTATCCCGATACTTGAATGTGTGTGTGAAATCCCGAGACAACAGCTGCCTGTTCCAACAACAGCTGAAAGTGCCACTTCTCTGTTTCAAGCCTTGACCGAAAAACTAGATGACTATTAAAAACTTGACATTTGACTCTGGATAATCCAATAAGTTTAACGTTTTAACTATGTTCAGCAAGTGCTAAATTTCAATGTCTGGGATGTTCCCTGGCCGTGTGGAAATTGTATAAAGCCATTCACTTCAGTGTATAGATTATTATTGCCATTGTTGGACCTAAAGTTGACTGAAAATGTTGATATTAAAACCTTTAGATTATTATGTACGAAATAAACAGTTATGTAATGTTTGCACTGTGTTTTTTCGGACAATGAAAATAACCCTTTTATAATTTCTTTAAAAATCATATCATATTTTTCTATAACCATGACATACACCGCATACCAAATTTATAAATAAGACAAAAAATGTATTGTTGTGGCTTATTTGGTTTTGTTAAGGTACTATGATACCTCTACGTAAAAGTAAACGTAACGGTAAAGGTAAGCGTATCGGTAAAAGAATTTGAAGAGAAAGATATCGTTAGACCTTCTCTGGACGTAAAAGTAAACATAAGAAAAAAATAGAATAGAACAGAACAGAACGAGTTTATTAAGACTTAAGCATAATAGCCCATTGTCATACACATGCATTCATAAAAGAATACATACATACATGGCATGCACAAATTTAGTACATCTTCCATACAAAAATGTGAAAATAATTAAAATACTATATGTTAAAACAATATTTATTAATACCCTTTTTTAGTAGTGAGAATGCTGTATAAGCTCTTTTTCTTCTTGATCATTAGTTAAGACTATAAAAACGAAGAAATCCATATTAGTCAATATTAAAAAACATTCAGTGTATTAATTCTTATACTGAAGATCTTTTTTGCAATATAGTGACAATCTATTTATTTAAGACGTAGAAACTAACCGTTTGTCTAAAGTTTCACCAACAAGTAAAGTGACAAAGTAAATAAATCATCCCCGTCTATAATTGCACACACACACACACACACACATCCACACACACACACACACACACACTGTCGCCGACATAAAATCAATCAGGTAGACGTCACTAGTTGACGAAAATTATAACAACAGTGTAACGAGTGGTCACTGTTTACTGAAAATGGTAGGTTGACCAGGATTGACGAATTGACGATGGTCTGTTAAGTCGCTATATACATTGTATTCTATATATCACATAATATCTCAAGGTACCAGCTGCTTGTATCATCTCACAACCACATATACCTCATTTCACTTGTATGCGTTATATTGTTAAAAGTCATTAATTGATAAGATATGTACATATTTCTGTGAATTGTTTTCAAATAAAAGGTCTAGATAAATAATACACTTTTAATTTATAGGTAGAAAAAATCATGCGCAGATGTATGAGAGGAAATCAATGAAATTACTGAATGGTTAGAATGTGCAAGTTCCAAATTTCTTTGTTTTGATTTCCAGGAAATAATTGAAAACATTTGTTAAACTTATACAATTTCAAGGAGATCTAGTGTTTTCTAGGCATTGTATGTCAATTCTTTCGGTTAATCGTCATAAAAATACACCAAATAAAGAAAAATAATCAAGAAACTTCTGAAAATTGACATTTGTACCTTACAAATATGATTTTGATTCTCAAACTTATTGAACTTTCCGTTCAATCAAAACAGTAAACTTCACATAAATGAAACAGGATTATAGCGATTTCTTGGTTATACGAACAAATTTTCAGGTCCCGATTTGTCCGTTTGTTAGGTGTTACGTCCAACCGACAGTATACATGTATCAATCAATTGGAGACTGTGTACTAATTAAGACAAATATAGTGCAGCTACACTGTAGTATCATGATGTAGATATGTGTCATAATACCCCATCCAATCACATTATCCTGACACCGGAATATGCAGTCCTTAACTTACCCTTACATGGTAAGCGCTACTTATAAGATCTTAACCAGTTTTAAATTATGGTATGCCACGAACGGGGATTTGAACCATTGACCTTCAGCGTCCGAGACGGACGCTCTAACTCGGTCACCGGGGAATGTTTATTTGCTTCAAACAAATGAAATGTCTATGACAATACATGCATACATCTTCGTACATACTTACCTCCCCGATGGACGAGTGGTTAGAACATTCGCAACGTATTTGTATAGCTTCTTTGCATAAAGCTCAGAAAATGAGGATAGTTCCAGGACTTGTTGGCCCGGTGTCAGGATAATATGACAGGGTATGGTATCATGCTACATGTCCACGGCGTGATAATGCAGTATGGCGGTACTAGATTCTCTCTAGTAAACCAGGGTATCTGTATATACACTAGGATGAAGAGACCCTGTGTAGACATACCGGTAGTCCCTAAATGACTGAAATGCTGTCTGTGGGACGTTAAACCGAACGTATATATATAAATAGAGTTTATTCTAAATGACCTTATGCAATCTTTCATAAATCAAAGACGCCGAGCATGTTTTTGAAGCACTTTTTTTGGATAAAGCAAAGCGAACGTCAGAAAAAACGGAATAATTAATGATGATAATAGGGACTGGATCCGTGTACTCGATAAATAGTTTGATCTCGGGCTTTTTGTCGCACAGCTGATAAACGAATAACTTATGTCAGCGGCGGATATAGCGAGTAAGCGTGTGTGTGTGTGTGTGTGTGTGTGTGTGTGTTTTGGTTAACCGTCGCTGCGACAGTATTTCAGTCATATAGCGACGTCCAGCTAATTACAGGTGGAGGAAACCCCGAATGCACAGAGGCACCTGGGTAAACCACCGACCTTCCGCAAGCCAGCTCACACACACACATGAAAATCCGAATGACCCTGCCGGGATACGCGAGTAAGCGAACGCATAAAACTCAACTTCCAAATTGTTTGAAGAAATTTGGGTCTATTTTTTAGAAAAGAAACCATTGCATACCCGCTAACAACATTGGGCATGGCTTGACTATTTGAGTTTATTGTCGCTTCGACGGTTTTTTACTCATATAGCGACGCCAACTAATTACTGGTGAAGAAAGACCCCCAAATGCACGGACGCATCCGGGTAGAACCTACCGTAAGACAGCTGGTAGGCTTCCTCACTTGAAAATCTGGAAGATCATGCTGGGTTTCGAACTCACGCGGTAAGGGGCAAAGTAAATGCTAAAGTCAGCGACTTAACCTTCTCGGCCACGTAGGCCCCGCTAACAACTTGTAGCCACCGGTACAGTATTGTACGTTTTTGGTATGACGCCACCGTGGTCAAACCCACGACCTCTCGTTTCTCTAAGCGAACGCATGGCTGCTGGAAGTTTCGGTAAATGACCTATTCGGTAAACTGTTTTTATAGTTATTGGTTTGGACATTTCGGTGAATTTATTTCTGATAGTGCTTACCTAAGAGTAAGTATATCATACTTTAACGTATATGTGCAAATAGATTGTTAATGCTCGGGACTTATCAGTTTGGCAGCTCACTCTCCTTTCTTTATTAAGATCTCATTTTACTTTTTAAATTCACAAATAGATATATATCGCTGAAACAAGCATTGAACATTTCAAAATTATGCTAGTCGTATCATGTTTGGTGCCATGAACATGAAATTCAAAGTGCTGTAATGTAATGCCGCCAATTCGCCCATATCAAAAATGTTCAATGGGAGGCGGCCAATAAAAACGCCTCTTGAACACCTTAAAATCGACAATGTCCGCACATCTCTCTCCCACTCTCTAAAGCGATACGTACGAGTAATAGGTTTACGCAATTAAGCTTATATAATTATCAAGCTCCCATAATATTGATTATTCTACCATACGGATAAAATAAAAAACAATGAAGCTTATGACATGCCAAGGATATATGAAATTTATGTTGATACTTATAAATGTTGTGAAGGTATATTCAAGAAATAAACTCAAAGAAAATTGAAGCAATCATGATACATTTTAAGCCGATAATTTAAATCAGACCACTGGTTGCCTAAATATAGTGTGGCCAAGATATATTCAATAAATATAACAAAACCCCATGACTCATTGAAAATTCAGCTGATGAAGATTTACTAACGATATGTGCAACCCGGTAAGGTACTTATTATTGCTGTGAAGTTAAATCAAAATCTAACTAAAAGTAGCTGAGAAATAACGGTCAAAATACATTTAGAATAAAACAAAGGGCCATAACTGATTTAAAATCAAGCAAATCATGATGCGCCAAAGACATGTCCAACTATGCTTGCTAATTATTATTACTGTGAACCTATCCGAACTTAAGGTAGCTGAGAAATAGCGTTGATAAATATAAAAACGGACCATAACTCATTTAATATCGAGCGAATATTGGCTTGCTTACGATATGCATACTAGGCAAAGTACTTACTCTTCTTGTAAACTTCTATGTTAAGAGGGCCAATATGGCCCTGTGTCGCTCACCTGAGTATGATTGCTGTGTTAAGCATGATGATAAAAATGTGGAATCTTAAGTGTTTTTTTCAAAAATTTGACTACGTGACCTAGATTTTGATCCTACTCATTCTAATCAAGTTTAATACAGACTGGTACCAAATTGTAGCTCCCTAGAGTGTTCACACGATTTTTTCTCAAATTTGCCCTGGTGACCTACTTTTTGACCCCATGTGGCCCAGTTTCGAACTAATCTAAGATATTATGTAGACAAACACCCTGACCAACTTTCTTGAAGATTATGCCAAAACTATGGCCTCTAGAGTGTTCACATGTTTTGTTTTTTTCTAAGATTTAACCTGGTGGTCTAGTTTTTGACCCAACGTGACCCAATTTCGAACTTATCCAAGATATCATGTAGACAAACAGCCTTAACAAGTTTCACGAAGACTTTGCCAAAACTAACCCCATGTCATAAATGAAACACGATGTTTACGCATACCCATGTACATGCATAAGGAGCTCGTGAACAACATACTTGGTCCTAAGACAACTCCAAAGTTGACTGTTAGCGACCGGTTGCACATGGTTTGTCAAACTTAACGTGCGTGAGCTCAGTGCATGACATTGTACACGAGATGTCACATTTGATCCTATTTGAGTTTTTAAATCAACTTCTTACGTTGCCCTCGGGTGTTTTAAATATTTCTATTAAAAGTGGTTTTATTGAGATTCACGATTTTTCTGGTGGCATTGATGACAGTATCATTCCAATAAAGGCACCCTTTGACTGTATCCCTCTGTCACTGTACAACGCTGTCTGTGATGTTACTTACATCTACTTTGGCTGACCTGGGGTCAGTATCTCGACACTATCGTTAACTTTGCGTTTACGAAAGCGTTTACGATTGCTGTAAGGTTGGTTTCCGAGAGTCTAGCGCGAGTAACTCGAAGGCTACCTTTTGGCGTTCGTTCGTTGCTCTCTCGTTAGTTATTAAAAATGAGCTGTGTAATTAAATTATGCCCGTAAACAACCGTGTTTATTTCTTAAAAACTATAGAAAAAACAATCTCGTTTTTACATAAAATATAACACGAGGCAATATAACCTTCGACCATCATAGGACATCCTCGCTTTATATTTGTATTAGCTATTGACTAATACTGATGTCAGATGAACATATAACAATGTGTAAGGATAATCAAAGCACTGAGAGTACTGCCACAAGCGACTGTCCAAACATATGAATAATAAAGACAACCACTTCAGTATTTCTTTGAATAACATGCATGTATAAACAAGGGAATACATCATCCTAAAAAGTTATATAGGTCATTGTTCATGGCCTCTGTCAAAGTATGATTGTATGCCCAAATAGACTAAAATAATAAAAAAGGACTAGTTGTGGTCAACATAACTGGATAAGTCGACATGGGAACTAAAATTTACTATGATAATTTCAGTTTTCATATTGTCATGATCTGTACTTGTCGTCTAAAGCAAAAATTGACAAGACAGTAAAATCCGACATGTCGACCTACAGCAAGTCATAAAGCCGTAATCAACGAGAATAGTCAACATAGCAATTTTTACAAAAAACGTTATTATATAGTTATGTTGTTTTATTCTAAGACGACAAGTCGAGTTCTGTTATTCAGTAATAACCAGATAAAAACGACAAATCAAGTTCTGTTATAACGTTATGATCAAATTATCATATAATTCTTTATATTTTTTTGATGACTTTGCGTGATCATGTCTTCCTACAAGCTCACATCTTAGCATGAAAAGACATCATCAGGGTGTACCATATACGTTTCCATACGAAACGTTTAATGGCTTTGATAATTCATTACGTTGTACATGCATATGTCAATTCTGAGACTGCTTCAAAAATACCAACGCGTGTGCTTCGGTCTTGTCCAAAAAAAAAAGTCGTGTCTGTACGACACTAATATCAATTTTATACAGATGTTTTCTGGGTTTAAGAACAATAATTTCAACAAAAATAAGCAAGGGGGGGGGAGCAAATTACAAACTCGTTGTCTAAACCATCATGGTGCACTTCATGTATACTGAAATATCAGCTCAGTATCTCAGACTCTAGGAACAAAAAGGAAAACCTCCATTATTAAAAAATGACAGATTTGCCGAATTTACGATGTGTGTAGCAAATAACTTTTTGTCCCGGCCCATACGTGCCGGAGCATAAAAACAGAAAACAAATGCATACCTTCATTTTTATACCAAGACTTAGTTTATTGCATTGTTTTCTGGTACAGCAATCATGAGCTGCGTTTAACCCCCGGCTTCCCTTTTCTTCAGAATCTCCTGGAGATTTGTCAAACAGTGCACCAGCTTCGACTCAGACGCCATGTGTTCCGTCCTTTACAACATCGACTGTTTTCTCTTTAAATGCCTGTTTGAAATGTATAGCAAATCAAAAACACAATTACAAATGACAGGAGTACTGCAAAAGTTAGCAGCTACGGTTTTGTACACGTATGCTCAAGGTAATATGATTATTACAATTTGACCTCAGCGAAAAGCCATCTCGAGGTGAAGGTCAAAAAGTACAATAATGATGAACAAACGTAACGGGTTGCTTTTGTCATTTAAAACGTTATTGACCTCGAAAAAGCTACATTCCTAAATTTATTTAAATTCTGTAAAATCTTTCACCGAAGAATAAAAAATGTCATAATTATTTTGTACATTATGTATAGTGTAATTATGAAGGTCAAGATTAAAAATAGGTTTAATTTCGCTAATGTTAAAGTTGCAATACTACACAAAATCAATGCAATAAATACTGACAATAAGGTGGAGGTGGAGGATTAAAGGATTAGCCCGATTGATATTGAAAGAAAAATTAATTCGCACCCCCCCCCCCCCCCCCCCCCCCCCCCCACACACACCAAAAAAAAATCGAAGTTCTGTCACGTGGTCAAAATCATACACTTATTATAAAATAAGACACTTTCAAAATATTCAAAACGATGCCGGAGGTCGTGAACTCGACCTCCTCTAAAACCAAAATCTTAGTATGTTGTCAGAGGGACGTTTTAAACCAAGCTAACAAACAAATCTTAAAGCCTCTATAAAACGAGATCTAGATATAAATATACATGCAAATTATAGTACATGGCTGCGGATCCGAAGGTTGTGGATGCGAACCCTGTCATGGATTTTTATTGGCCTTCCAAAGTAGTGGCCCAACCCTGGAACCGTGGAGAGGGAAAATATTATTTGTAAGAACAAGACTTCCAATCGGCTAAGATAAAGACCTAATTAATGTAATGAAAAATCTATAGACTCTTAATATCTCGATATATATTATAAATCAAAGCGCTGATAGCGCTGAGAGAACGGGGTTTTTAAAATGATGATGTCGCATTTCCTTTGTTTTTCAAAGTAAATTTAATATTTCCTTGGAAGCGATGCGAATGAATCAAATTTTATAAACCCACTTTTACCTTCCTTGAATACTATCGTTAAAAACGATAAACCCAACATTTGTCTCAATGGATTGCTAACAATAAACATATCGCCACTCTTCCGCTCCTCTTATTTATGTTTGATGTATATATTGTTGGCTATCGCTGTAAATTCCAGCCAGTCAAAGTTCGAAATATCTCCGCATGAGATTGCGAATTGTTTCCTGCGTATTTTCTTCTTTTTTCTTCTCGTTACAGTTTATGAAACATGGAATCTCCAGCATTGGTATTCAATTTCGGCTTCCAAAAACACAATCGTACTGAAATAAACATGAAAATTGTCACCATTTAGTGTTGAGAGAGGAAACAAATTTTAGACTTTTTTCTCAGTGAAGTAAATAAGAGGGAATAAATATAAAATTTCTAAATATAGCCCCGAATTGTTGTAAGATTCATAATGTGTGCAATTCTGTTCAAAAATGGTTTGTAGGCCTATTCGACATATTGAATTGTTGTAAAGAGTTATCAAGAGCATAGCCCTCATTATCTTTTATCATTCTATACAACGAGACAGACTCACTAATTATATTGCCTAAGTACTAACTATCCAGGATCTACCAAAGCTGTTACAGTGATTTTCTGTTAACAATGCACGGTCCCGTGAACATCATAGAAGCAATGTTTTTCGCTGTGGAT
The DNA here is from genome assembly GCA_021229015.1 of Solen grandis. Lineage (NCBI taxonomy): Eukaryota > Metazoa > Mollusca > Bivalvia > Adapedonta > Solenidae > Solen > Solen grandis. The sequence continues at coordinate 33,033,392 of CM037791.1, forward strand.
GCGTTTTGAATTCATCCACTGGATGAATTTAGGGGGGGGGGGGGACTTTTGAAATCAAAATAATACGGACTTTCAGTATTGGGACTCGACTATGTGTATGTCTATAATTTCATTCGTCGGACATGGCTGTAAATATAACCAAAATAAATAAACACATAAATAAATAAATAAATAAATAAATAAAACAGTAACCAAAAAGGCAGCAATTAAAATAACAATACAATACAAAACGTTTGTTTTCCATTAAAAAACAATTAGCCTATATTATTTTGGATTCTTACGTTATAATTATAATAAAATGAAGGAGTATATTAAGCAAAGTACAGTGACCGATTACTGAGTACCACAAAATGATAAAACCATAAATTCAAAAGACTATGTCTTACCACATATTTCGAAAATAACATAAACATTATAATTTAATGATATTTCAGCAAATATCTAATGGCAAAAATGGAGTTGGACTGGTGTAATTTTACAAAGTGGTGAAGGTAATTATTTTAAAAATTTCGTACCTAAACACGGAGTCCGTAAGTCGTCAATGGGATCCCAAACTCGTCAATTTTATTTCACCTTTATAATAGCGCTTTTTTCATCAAAAGGTATGTTTTAGTTGAGCCTTTTCTATGACTTTATATTCGAATACAATGTATTTGTAAATAACGTGATTTTATACATAGAAATTAAAATATATTTATCTTTTGAAAAATGCCAGCCTACAAACTTTATGAAGAAGAGAGAGAATAGGATCGACGATGTGATTTCACCCTGGAATAATCCAACGTTACTTTAAAAAACATAATGAACCTAAATGTTTAACACACATCTTAACTTCACCATACATAGATCTGAAAATGCCTAATAGTTTCCCATCTACACCTTGTTTAATTAGCTTATACCCTAGGCGATTCCTGTCAATGCAGTCGTAGGCTTTTCGAAAATCAATGAAACATCAATATAATTTCTTTTTTGATTGTGGGAATGGGAAGTTGTTCATCTTTATCTTTATATAGAAATATTAAGACTATTTACGAAATTATTATATATATAAATTGAGAAATACTACACATAGAAATATTATTTTTTTTAGCTAAATAGCGCCTTTCATCACATAGATTAAACATAGAATTAGGTAGACATAATAATATAGAAAGACAGAATAGGAAATGTACGCACTGCGATTTAAATGAGATCGAAGATGAATTTCATTTTGTATTTAAATGCCCATTGTATAGCGCCATTCGTCATTTATATATTCCGAGATTTTATACAACTAATCAAAGTATGGCAAAATTTATTTTATTACTTCAAACGAAAAAAAAAGTCATTGTTAAAAAATTTGGCTCTGTATTGTTTGGAAGCTTTCAGTATTAGAGATCGGGGTACAACATAATAGAGAAATATACGTGATGATTATGAAAGTTTATATCCGAAGATGTTATATCCGTCATGTGTGTGTGTGTTTGTGTGTGTGTGTGTGTGTGTGTGATTTAATACTCATGACTATATATGCCATTTAAAGAACCTTAGGCTACCCTATAAAAGTAGTATATAGCTACTTTTTTATGTATAGATGTGTGTGCGTTTAAGTATGTGTATTTAGGCAATTAGTTTTCGTATGTATATTGGCTATATGTATTAAAGACAAAATAGTAAAATATCATCAACTGTTTAAATTATATTTGATTTGTTTATTGTAATTTATATTAGGTTTTTTTCTTCATCTATTGTTTATATTTTGTTTTGTTTATTTTTTTATTTTTTTGTTCGCTTTCACATGAACAGTGTTTTTGTGGGGGTTTTTTGTGTGTGTTTTTTAAATAAAGTACTATAGCTTTGTAATTCTAAGTAAAATTATAAATAAGGATAAAAAATGTGTATCTCTGGGTACATGTGTCAAAACATCCAATTTATTATATTTATATCTGTGATGTATGACGATGAGCTTATGTTTGCTTAAGTCTAAACCATCGTATGTAAGTTTTCGGATTTCAAGGATCGCGAGGCTGTGCGGAAGCAGGCATTCAACTTAAAGGGACTGCCGTTCTTTGTCAGTGAGCAATTTCCTCCTGAGGTTAATTAAAAAAGACCTAAACTGATTCCAAAACTAAAAGACGCAAAACAAGAGGGGAAAAGAGCCTGGATAGCGTACGATACGCTCTATATCAACGGCGTGCCGGTCGGGAGTGACTAGGAGTCCCCGGGGAATGGTTTGAAAATACGTGTTTGGAACTGTAATGGATTATCAGATAGCAAATTTCATAGTGATTTATTCATAAAGTCCGTTAAAGAAAACGATATAATAATTTTAACAGAGTCATGGACTAATGAACATTCAAAAATTGATATTGAAGGCTACCACTGTTACAATTTTTATAGAAAATTTATCCATAGAAAAGCAAAACGTCATAGCGGCGGTATAGTGATATATGTAAATAATAAAATCAATAGCGGGATCTCAATTGTCAAAAACCATTTATACCTGTGTGGTTTATATCTTTGGACTGACGAAACAACTATAAGTAATGTATACGATGCCGATTTGTTTGAGGTATTAAGTGAGAATTTATGTCATTTTGAGCAATAAGGGAAATTATCTTAGCTGGTGACTGGAATTGTAGAACAGGCGAGCGATCAGACTTTATTCAGTGCGATGTGTTTAACGACGTCTTAGACGCAGTCGATTACACTCCAGACACCCCCGTGGGTCGGGCCTCCGCAGATAAGTCATGTAATGCACGTGGTATGAAACTGCTCGAGTTTTGCAAAGCTACCTCATTTCGTATAGCCAATGGGCGGTTAGGTGATATTTAGAACACTGGGTCATTCACATACTATAGTCATCAAGCATGTAGCACCATTGATTACTTGTTACTACGCGATATCGATTTCCCTATGATAACAACTTTTCAAGTATGTCCTTTCAATGAATTTAGCGACCACGCCCCACTTCTATTTACCATTAAGATCAATGCACGTGATTCTCACGAGCCGGACTTGACTTGTGATCAAGAAAGAGAAACCTTCTATAAATGGTGCACGGAAAAGATCAAACTGCCCGCAGCGGTTACTTCCCCTTATCTGTACAGTATGCCGAAGAATGAAGGGGAGATAACTGCGTGGAGATTGGGAAAAGATGTCCTCGCTGCGCAATAATATCATCGGCAACCTAACCGAACTAAATAATTTATTTTTAAATTTTAATACTTCGGGAGAAACAGATATAAATAATCTTGTCGACTCTTTTGCAAATGTTATTTATAAAAGCGCTGAGCCTTATTTAAAACAATCGTTTAACCCAAAGTGACGTGAACACTATGATTACGACTGGTTTGATAATGACTGTTATCATATTAAAATGTCATATTTAAAAGCGTTAGATGATTTTAACAAGTGTAAAAGTGTAGAAAAGAGATATGTGGTATGTAATAAAAAGAAAGCATTAAAAAATATTGTTAAGAAGAAGAAATATAAATATAGATTGCAAAAATCCAATGAGCTTACCGACTTGCGTAATAAAAAGCCCAAGGATTTTTGGAGATATTTCAAGAGAGATGTTAAGCAAGTATCAAATAATATTGACATAGAGAGTTTTAAAGAATATTTCACAAACTTATTCAATGACATACAAAGTACCACGGATGAAGAAGTTGAGGGTTTTTCCAATAATTCTGATTTAAATGTAAATAATCCTTCTTTTGAATGCTTAAATTCTCCTATAACACCAGAGAAAGTGCGAGTCGCAGTAAAAGGATTAAAGCGAAATAAAGCCGCATGTCCTGTAGACAATATTTTAAATGATTTCTTGATAGACACATTAGATATTATTCTTGGTCATTTAACAGATCTTTTCAATATTGTTTTCTTACCCGGATGCTTCCCTCTAGCTTGGTCTCATGGATTCATTGTTCCAATACATAAAAAGGGTGATCCACACAACGTTAACAATTATAGAGGCATAACACTTATAAGTAATCTTGGAAAATTATTTACGAGCATCCTCACAAAAAGAGTTGAATCATGGGTTGAAGATAATGATATTATATCGGATGCTCAATTACAGTTGATGCAATTTTTAGTCTTAAAAATATTATTAATTGTGGCCTTACTTCTAATAAAAGATTATACTGTGCTTTTATAGACCTAAGTAAAGCCTTTGACTCAGTCTATAGAAATGCTCTGTGGTTCAAAGTTTTTTAAAATTGGATTAAACGGCAAAATTTTAAAAACGTTTAAATCTATGTATTCTGTTGTTAAGTCGTGTGTAAAACAATGCAATTCTGTTTCAGTTTTTTTTTTATATATATATATCTATCGGCCTTAGGCAGGGTCAAAATAATTCCCCGATATTATTCTCATTATTTTTAGATGACCCTGAACTATACCTGCAAGACAGAGTAAACTGTGGCATAGATATTTATGACTTATCTCTTCTTATTCTATTATATGCTGATGCAATGGTTATTTTTGGCAATTCCGTGGAGGACTTACAAAGCAACATCAACCGATTACATGAGTACTGTCAAACTTGAGGGTTACATGTAAATGTAGAAAAAAAACAACAAAAAAACATGGAATTCCGAAAAAAAGGAAAAATAAGATTAGAAGAAATATGGTTTTATAATAATCAAATGCTGGAGGTGGTTGATAATTTCAATTATCTAGGTGTGGTTTTAATTATACCGGCTCTTTTGTTTTAAATAATAACTTCATAGTTGGAAAAGCCTTAAAGGCTATGAATATATTAGTGAAAAATATTAATAAATACGGGGTTAATCCAAAGATTTCTATTCAGCTTTTTGACGCATTTGTTGGCTCTATCCTGAATTATGCTTGCCGTGTTTGGGGCTTTACTAAATCAAAAGAATTAAAAATAATTTAAAATTTTAAGTTAATTCGGAAAACAAAGTGCTTGTACTGTAGCAGTGTATGGCGAATTAGGTCGGTACCGATTTGTACACATTATTAAATACTGGTTTAAATTAAAACATTCTAAAAATATTATCCTTTTAAAACTTTATCATAAACTAGAAGAAGACAGCAATAATGGTGTAAAAAAACTGGGTATATAATGTAAGATGCTTACTTGAGCAGCATGGGTTTGGTGAAATTTGGTTTCATTCAGATAATTTTAAAGAAAGAACATTTATATCTATATTTAAGCAGCGTTTAATTGACAACTTTTATACAGAAATGGCGGTCTGACATTAATAAAAGTCCTGTTCTTAGTGTACTATATTCTAATTTGCATAGTACTTTTGAATTTTCAAACTATCTGAATGTTTTAATTTGTAAGAGCAACAGAAAATATATTACTAAACTTCGAATCTCTGCTCATGATTTAAGAATTGAAACTGGCAGATATGGAAATAATAGAATACCTCGAAATGAAAGACTGTGTTTACTTTGTAATTCTTTAGAAATTGAAGATGAATATCATTTTTGTTCTAAAATGTAGTTTTCTTTCTGATATACGAACTAAATATATTAACAAGTATTATTATAAAAAGCCAAGTAAGTACAATGTATAAACTTATTGAATTATTATGTTGTAATGTAAAATCAATACTTATTAATGTCTGTAGATTTCTTAAGTATGCAAGTGAAAGACGTAAACAAGCATTATTACAATTCAACACAAATGTTTAGATATGATATATATATGTTAGTTAAATTATTCTCCGCATTTTATTATAGGGTTCTATGTTACAAATAATTCATCCCGCATATAAATATTATTCCAATGCACGTAAGGCTACCTTTAAATAATCAATTTACACATTCTCCATATGCTGACTTTCTTATTTATTTATTTATTTATTTATTTATTTATTTATTTGTACATTTTTGTGATTCTATTAATTCACTTTTTGTTTTGCCTTGTTTTATGTGACCATGTATATATGTTTGCAACGAATTGTATTTTAGACGAGATGCTGTATGCATAAGTCAAAAAATAAAAATCTGTTCTGTTCTGTTCTAAATAAAATTTCTGTTCTGTTCCGACACACACACACACACACGGATCAATTAACTCGGGTAACCCTTTTATTACCCCCTGATTGACCCTAAACAGGAAATTACATAATTATACCAAACCAAAAAGTTAATTCTCATCAGTAGATATGTTAGAGATTTTACTAATTTAGAATCATGGTCTTTGTGGAAACCCAATGCAGATACAGGATTTTAATGGAAAATAACAGGGATTTTGATATGAAGGTTTGTAAAACGTTAATTAAAGTTACTCATATTTTTGATATGACCAGGACCTTTTTGTCAGTATCATCAAATATTGTTTTTAGAATAAATCCTGATATGACTTTTGTTTTCATAATGCCCCCCCCCCCCCAATCACTATTCATTACATATAGTCACCAGTAAGTCCGAATGAGAAATATAATATCTTGATATTTTTATACGAATGTAAATTAATTAATTGAGCTACACATTAACACCCTTATTCGTTCATTGTCATCTTGGATTTAGCTTGAAATTAGTTACAGTTACTGTGAATTTTTCAATAAGATACAGTGGGGCTTGCGTTCATGTTGGCATATTTTTCGTGTATCGTGTGTGTATCGTGCGTTCCGTTTCCGTGTATCGTTCGTGTATGGTGCGTGCGTTTATCGTGCACGATTCTAACGTGTTTCGTGTATCGTGTAACGTGTTTCGTGTATCGTGTAACGTGTATCGTGTAACGTGTTTCGTTTATCGCATCGTTCCTTCCGTGTGAATCGTTCCGCACGATATATTTTGAGTTCAACGCTTCCTTAAAAGCCAGCATTAGAATTTCAGCTTTTCAAAATCAGTTAAGTGCTTACTCACCGCATGGCAACATTTAACTGTAGATTACTTACGTTGTCTGTTACAAGTTAAGTCTTATATCGATTCATGTTTAATAAAAATAATGAGTTAACTACGTAGAGTGGTCTCCCCTGTATTGTGTACGAAGGGAGATCACTTCACCTGCTGTAAGATAGCCAATTAAATCGTATTATGCGGTTACCAATGACGCTTGGCGCGAATAAATAATTGTTCAAAGCATAGGATCGTTATAGATCTAATAAATTCAATGTGTAACAACAATTATTTGTAATTTCGACACGATTTAGAACATGTGACTTCCTATTATAGAACATTCGTTGTTTTTTTTTTCGTGTGTGTGTGTATGTGTTAGTTTTAATGATGGTTTTATTTATAAATTTATTAATTGCCTTGTTCACTTGGGCGAAAAAAACCGAGTAAATCGATTAACCTCGCTACCGTGCCTATCTGCAATCGTTCGTTTCGTGCGGTCCGTGTATCGTGCATCGTGTATTGTGCATCAAACGTGTATATGCATCGTTCGTTTATCGTTCGTTCGTTCGTTTATCGTGTAACGTGCGTGTATCGTGCGGTTCGTTTGCGTTTATCGTGCGTGTATCGTGCGGTTCGTTTGCCAACATGAACGAAAGCCCCACTGTATATAGTGCTGGCAGAGTTTTGTCTTTTGATGACGTCATAGCAAAGGGAGAGAAGTCAGTC
>CM037791.1:33041018-33057540 GCA_021229015.1 Solen grandis
CACAATCTTCCGGTGGCTGAGTGGTCAGAAGCAGGAGATCGTGGGTTCGATCCCTGGCCACAACATACCAGAGTTGTTAAAAAATTGTACTGTTATAGCTCTCTTGCTTGGCGCTCAGCATATAAGGGTAGTTCCAGGACTGGTTGGCCCGATGTCAGGATAATGTGACTGGGTGTGGTATCATGCCACATGGTCTACGACGTAATATTGCATTATGGCAGCATTATATCTATTTCAAGCAGTCCCCAAATGGCTGAAATACTGTTAGTGAAACATTGAACCCAACAAATTAAACAATAAATCAAAAGGTTATCCTGTGCTTTAGACAGGTCTTATTGTCCTCAGATAAAAATGATGTTTTGTCATGCTTCAGGGTTGTAGGTTTGAGTACCAGCCAGGAGACACCTTTCACCTGGTCTGTCCCAACAGTCCGGATGAGATTCAGAGTCTTATGACTAGGTAAGTCAGTTGAAGGAACAGTCATGTATCATGGTCCCTTACACTTGACTTAGTCTTACGTTCCCTAACATGTTCAGTCTTTAATCTGTAGCTTATTGTATCCGCATTTTATTCTATGTTGGTTAAACTTCTACTCGAATCCTGCATACCAGCATTTTGCCATATCCCCCAAATCACAGAAGTTGGGACAATATATTAATTACACTTGTTGTGTCACTTCATGTCCCTGACATTACATGAAGACAAGAATGGGGGTGGGGGGGTATTTATTACCTGAAGTGATAGTACTAGTTGTATTTTGTCCCTTCACATGCATTCCCCCTTTTCTTTAAAATTCTCAGTGCAGCTAACAAGCTACCGTTACTTCAGTTTAATTTTAAACAATGCCTATTGTTTAACAGAAGGTAGCTGTGACAAATTTATCATTGGCACTTGATATTACACCGGTACACCATACTACATGTAACAAATGTTGAGTTGTGGAAAGTTACATGTTGGTGTCAAACTATGAGGTCAAGGTGACTTTTTCTAAAAAATTAAGGAGAGAAAAAAAACTTGAAGGCTGTATCAGTGTTCATGGAGGGAACTTGGAAAAAGCAGTCTTGCACAGAGGGAGTTATATTCTTCAGTGAGTGTTGTATTGTTGTATAAACATGTTGTAAATGATGTTACATAATGTGGACCATAATGAAGGTTGGTTTATGCCAAATATATTTACCGCTTGAAATAAAGACTTTGCTTACTTTATACTTAATGGTACTAATTGTTGCTCTAGGTATTAATTCATGGGGATGAAAAGTTGCAGTAATGACTGAGTGACATGGGCAGATTTCTTTTTGAGATAAGAATCTGATGTCTGCTTAAATGTTTGGTGTAAGATCTGGATGCATATTTTACTTTTTTTAACTTAATTATTCATCTATATATGCCTGAAGATACCAGCATAACTCTGTAAACAGTTATTTTATCAGAAGCATTGCATTAATAGATTTAGGAATCTCTCCATATGTAGCTGCTGTCAGGAACCTTTGAAGTCTTTCCTTCAGTATGGTATTTAATTTGCCTTTTAACCATTAGCCTTTGATGTGTTTTTATCTCAAGACGTTTACAAGATGGAGTTGTGATGATCTTAGACAGTTTGATAATTATTGAAGACTGGTAAGGCCAGATTTATTTAAGCAATAATTTCTGCTTTTCCAACATAATAACTGAAATAATGTTCTGTATGTAAAATGCTTTGTGGATTTAGCCCGAAAGCATAACCTCTTATCAGTCTGCTCTTATGTTTGCTCTTATGTTTGCTGCTTTGCCCTGCAGGTTGAAGGTTTGGGACATGTGTCATGCCCCCTACAACTTGTCTGTCCTGGTGGATACAAAGAAGAAGAATGCTGCTGTCCCAAAACATGTGCCCGACCAGGGCACACTACACCATGTGTTCATGTGGTGTCTAGACATTAGGGAACCACCAAAAAAGGTATTTAAACATGAAGTACTATTGATCAACATCCATCTTGAAAATAAGGGGGTACACACTACATAAGATAGTGTAATGAATCAATGGCTAGAGACTGTTTTAGGCTGTATATGTTACAAATGTATTCTTCAACTGAGCAAATTAGTTTATCGTAATAATTGTTTAAAAATGAATGTACAGCCATTCTAAATGACTCATTATCTGTATACAATGCAGGTCTTGCTTGATAGTGTGATTGTACATTTGTTCTTCTGTTTGGTGTATCTTCTATTCTGCACTGTTGTCAAAAGTAGGTGTACATTGATGATGATTCTGAAGTTGAAATTGAAGAAATGACTCATTTAGGTGCTATATAATGATTCAACCGTAAAACAGTCAAAAGGCATTTGTATAACTTTTAACTTGTTTCCCAATCAGTTTAATAGAAATAAGGTAAAACTTGATTTTATCAAGTCAGTCTGACAGATAAAAAGACATAAGAAAGAATTCCTATTGTGTGATGAAAGTATACATTTACACCTGGTATGCATACAGGCTTTGCTGCGTGTGTTGGTGGAGTACACAAGCCAGGAACCGGAGAAACGTAGACTGCAGGAACTATGCAGCAAGCAGGGTGCCAGTGACTACACACGCTATATCCGGGAACCAGGCCTCTCCTTTCTGGATGTGCTGAACCACTTCCCGTCATGTGAGCCTCCTTTACAGAGAATTATAGGTAAGGGTTTCTTACTTATACCTTTCAATAATGGCTTTTGTGACCAGTGTTAAAGCAAATTAGTAATAATGCTGTAATAAACTTCAAATTTCCAACTCAAAGCCTTGAAGAACTCAATCTTTATTAAATTTTAATCTATAGAAAAGAAAGTTGGAATATGTAATGCTGCAATGTTTTTTTTTCATTATGTCTCCCCATAGGAGACTCAGAAAATCCAGTTTAGATTCAAAATAATTTTACATTGCATTGAAATCAGACATAATTACTTTGAAATATACCCTGATCGGAAAATTGTATTTCAATTGTTTATAAGTGTCTTTCCAGTGGAAATCATTAATAAAAAATCTGGTATGCAGGAGGATTTGACCAAAACTAGGGTATTTTTGGTTAGCCTACTGTACCACTGCTTTATTGAAAATTCCACAAATCTCAAGGATGGAAGCTCTGTCAATCTCTTCTTTATAACAATTGTACTCTTTTTAAGATTATTTCATGGAGATAAATAGGTGCCTGCATTTCATTCCTGTTTCTGACTAATGAAAACCACTTTAAATCTTAAGTTTCTATCTATGTGATAGTATAAAGTACAGAACATTTTTAAAGTTTTTGCAGATGCAGATTGTATCAATTTATGTAATTAGTAACATGGAAGGTTTGCCACATGATACAGCTTATGTCTGCTGCACGTGTTTCAGAGCTCCTGTCCCCACTCAAGCCCCGCCCATACTCTATCTGTACATCCCCGCTCAGGACCCCAGACTTGGTAGAGTTTGTGTTCAACGTGGTGCGGGTTCCCGACACAGATGGACGCACATACACCAGGAACGGAGTGTGTACTGGATGGCTGGAGCAGATAGCAGACAGGGGTCGTGACCTTAAGGGTGATGAAATCACACAGGGTGTGGCTAAACTCAGTATAACAAAGTCTCCACAGGTACTTACCTTTATATTGGGTCTACAGCGATTGTTAAACAGACATTTAGTTTGATAAACTATCTGAAACATTTATTCATATTTAACATAGAGTTTATTTTTGACAAATCCAATCACTTAAGTTTTAAATCTTTTGACAAATTACAATTACAAAAATTATGGGGGGGGGGGTGGACAAAGGGTTTTGACATAATGAGATTTACAAGGCTTTAAAGTTTCCAGAGATTCTGTTTGAAATTATTGTTAATTCCACTAACTATAGGCAGCAAGCCTATTAATTTACGGATTTCTGATTCCCTCATCATTGTTCTCATAACATTTCAAACATGTTACATTTGGCAGATAGCAGAGATTATCCATTTGTGTATGCCATATGCGGGTTTCCCAAAATTTTTATGCATTATGAGAAGGAACAACCAGCCAGAAACACAGGCTCGAAGTTTGATATGATTTGCCCCAGGCAACTTCAAACCTCTGTGATAAGCCTTTGGCTGCTTGTTCTGGTACTCTGCTTAATTTTTTAATAAAAAACACACCTGGAAACCATTTATTATTATTAGCCCAATTATTATATTGACCTTCACAGTTCAGTTGGTAATTTAGAAGATGTAGCAAACAACATATGACTCTTCAAAAAAAAAAAATGAAAACTTGATGCAATCTGTTCATATAAATACACAAAGTATTAAACAAAACTTGCAAGCATGTGTCAACAATTTTGGAATCTGTATTTAAACTTTAGGGTAAGTTCATTCAACAGTACTTTGTTATCATACTAGGGCCAAGACTCTAACAAAAACAGCTGGTGGTTAAGCAGTGATTGATTAATAATAAACTAGGCGAGCCATCCTTTTAAGGGATTTTAGTTTTAATATATCTACATGAAAATGAAACTTTTTCTGAGAATTTTTATTAATTTATTTTGTCAAAGCTTTTTCTATGGGTTATATGATAAACTGCAATGAAATAATCAATCAGAGCATTTATATTTGGCCTTGTATAATCTCAGTCAATATTACCATGAATGTGCTTAACACTGTGGATTACCATTGCCAGGTACAGATTCGACCTCAGTCCAATCAGACTTTCCACCTGCCTGATGATCTCACAACTCCACTGATACTCATAGGGCCAGGCACAGGTGTGGCACCATTCATTGGGTTCTTGCATCACAGGGCGGCCATGTTGGATCAGAATCCAGACCAGGCCGGAGGTGAAGTGTGGTTGTTTTATGGCTGTAGACACTCAGCCAGAGATTACCTATACAAGTGAGTGGCATTCACTATATAAGGACAAGAAAGCAAGCTGATATAAAGCTGGTCCTCTTTTTAGCTATTGATATTGGCCCATTAGGTCAGGAGTTATGCCCCTTTTAATATTAAAAAATGCTAGTATTCACTCTCTAGCGTCTTCATTTCTGAAGCAATCAATTTCAAACTTTCATAACAATGTTTATAACTATAATCTCTATTTGGTTCCCCTTTTTTTAAATTTTGCTAATGTTATTAGCAATTATCTCTTGGCCAAGTTCAACATTGGCTGATATTGGATGATTAGGTCAGGAATTATTGCCCTTTAATTAATAAAAAATGCCAGATTTCACTGTTTACACTTTAGCCTCTTCATTTCTTAAGCAATCATTTTGAAGTTTCGTTGACAATAATCTCTCAGTCAAGTTTGACTTCAAATTTGACCTCATATACTTTTTAGTTTGTGGAATTGAAATGATCTCATGAATTATGTATTCAGTACAACTTGGCTATAATTTAGTAACTTGAACAGGCAGTGAAGACAATTTTTCTCAGGGGAGTGTCTCAGGGCCATCTTGGCCCTCTTTTTAGCTCACCTGAGCACAAAGTGCTCAAGGTGAGCTTTTGTGATCGCCCTTCGTCCGGCGTCCGTCGTCGTCCGTCGTGCGTCGTCCGTCGTCAACAATTTGCTTTAAACGACATCTCCTCTGAAACCGCTGGACAGAATTTAATGAAACTTGGCAGGAATGTTCCTTGGGTGAGGCTCTACAAAAGTTGCTAAAATAAAGTTGATCCATGAAGAACTCTGGTTGCCATGGCAACAAAAAGAAAAATAATTTGAAAACTTTAAAAATCATCTCCTTCAAAACTACTGGCCAGATTTCAAAATAATTTGGTACATATGTTCCTTGGGTCAACCTCTACCAAAGTTGCTAAAATTATTCCGATCCGTAAAAAAACATGGCCGCCAGGGGCGGGGCTTATTTGCCTTATATGTATATAGAGAAACCTTTAAACAACATCTCCTCTGAAACCACTGGACAGAATTTGATTAAACTTGGCAGGGATGATCCTTGGGTCAACCTTCACAAAAGTTGCTAAAATAAAGTTGATCCATGTAGAACTCTGGTTGCCATGGCAACAAAAAGAAAAAAAAATGAAAACTTTAAAAATCATCTCCTTCAAAACTACTGGCCAGATTTCAAAATAATTTGGTACAGATGTTCCTTGGGTCAACCTCTACCAAAGTTGCTAAAATTATTCCGATCCGTAAAAAAACATGGCCACCAGGGGCGGGGCTTATTTGCCTTATATGTATATAGAGAAACCTTTAAACAACATCTCCTCTGAAACCACTAGACAGAATTTGATTAAACTTGGCAGGGATGATCCTTGGGTCAACCTTCACAAAAGTTGCTAAAATAAAGTTGATCCATGTAGAACTCTGGTTGCCATGGCAACAAAAAGGGAAAAAAACGAAAACTTTAAAAATCATCTTCTTCTTCAAAACTACTGGCCAGATTTCAAAATAATTTGGTACAGATGTTCCTTGGGTCAACCTCTACCAAAGTTGCTAAAATTATTCCGATCCGTAAAAAAACATGGCCGCCAAGGGCGGGGCTTATTTGCCTTATATGTATATAGAGAAACCTTTAAACAACATCTCCTCTGAAACCACTGGACAGAATTTGATTAAACTTGGCAGGGATGATCCTTGGGTCAACCTTCACAAAAGTTGCTAAAATAAAGTTGATCCATGTAGAACTCTGGTTGCCATGGCAACAAAAAGGGAAAAAAACGAAAACTTTAAAAATCATCTTCTTCTTCAAAACTACTGGCCAGATTTCAAAATAATTTGGTACAGTTGTTCCTTGGGTCAACCTCTACCAAAGTTGCTAAAATTATTCCGATCCGTAAAAAAACATGGCCGCCAAGGGCGGGGCTTATTTGCCTTATATGTATATAGAGAAACCTTTAAACAACATCTCCTCTGAAACCACTGGACAGAATTTGATTAAACTTGGCAGGGATGATCCTTGGGTCAACCTTCACAAAAGTTGCTAAAATAAAGTTGATCCATGTAGAACTCTGGTTGCCATGGCAACAAAAAGAAAAAAAATATGAAAACTTTAAAAATCATCTTCTCCAAAACTACTGGCCAAATTTTAAAATAAATTGGTACAGATGTTCCTTAGGTCAACCTCTACCAAAGTTGCTAAAAAAAATTCCGATCCGTAAAAAACATGGCCGCCAGGGGCGGGGCTTATTTGCCTTATATGTATATAGGGAAAACTTTAATCAACATTTCCTCTGAAACCACTGGACAGAATTTGATTAAACTTGACAGGAATGATCCTTGGGTCAACCTTCACAAAAGTTGCTAAAATAAAGTTGATCCATATAGAACTCTGGTTGCCATGGCTACAAAAAGAAAAAAAATATGAAAACTTTAAAAATCATCTTCTTCAAACTACTGGCCAGATTTTAGAATAAATTGGAACAGATGTTCCTTGGGTCAACCTATTTATCTCAGGTGAGCGATTTAGGGCCATCATGGGCCTCTTGTTTAAATTTTTATGAAACCAAGTGTTTGCTCATTCTCTGTCAGCATTATCTTCCCTTGGTATTTGAAGCACAGTCAATATGATACCAAAACAGGCATATCCTGGTCTTGACTTTGTTGAAGGTTGTTGAACAAAAGTTAATATTGAAGGCAAGGTTTACATGCATTTGTTGAGCATTTTTGTAGTAGGGGTATAAAATGGCGCTTGTACTATCTTGCCATAGAGCTAGCTTTTGTGGCGACGTGGTAGAGTGTCCGATTTGCATACCGAGGGTCCCGAGTTCGATACCAGCTCGGGGCAGTAGGATTTTACTTGGTTACATTTGGCGCCCAACGTAAATAACTCACAGTTGTAGAAGGGATGGCACCCTTAGAAAGTCCCACAGACGTTCAATCTCCAGGAATCTGAGGACAGATTCTTGAAAGGAGGGGGTGTATGTAGTAGAGGTACAAAATGGCACTTGTACTATCTTGCCATAGAGCTAGCTTTTGTGGCGACGTGGTAGAGTGTCCGATTTGCAGTAGGATTTTACTGGGTTACATTTTTGTAAAACAAACATGCATTTTTATCTTGACATGGTTTGTGTCTCGTTGCGTTAGTACATGAAGTATCTAGGCCATTCTTTCATTGCTATAATTTAGTTTCAGTCTGACAAATGTATAAACACTTAAATGAGAAACACAATTCATTTAAACATTTTATGCAGTAGTTAATGTTATTTTTCAACTCAGCATGGGGTTTATTGTTCAAAAGATTTGGTTTATTCTGGAGTTTGGTGTGAAAAAGCCCCATGGAAAATCTATCATCCATTCTACTGTAAAAACAACAGGTTGCTTTCATGTTCCTGCATTATCAAAGTATTTTGCCACAGTAATAATTTATAATTATGACACTAAGGTATACTTGTATGAGAATAACAAATTATAAAAAGAAATGACTGATGAATCTTATAAAATATGCAGTACAAATGTATGTATTAGACCCCAGCTACATTCTGTGTATGGTAGACTTCTATTATGGGATCACAATGCATTGGCCATCAAGCTTGTTCAGGTTCTTGGGCAGTCACACAATCTGCATTAAAAATCTCTGACCAGCAACTTATGAGGAAGTCTATTAACCCTTTCCCTCATATAGACTCATTTTGACACACTCAATATGTACCACATAAAGCCTGATCTGCAGAAAATCACAGTTAAACCTTACCAAATTTAATTTTAAAATCCTCATTTCCAGACCACTGAGGAGCAGCGAACAGCATAAAACCTGATCAGCCTGCGAGTTACTCGCAGGCTGATCTGGTTTTATGCTGTTCGCATAGGTCTTTTCATGGTTTCCTCTATGAGGGAAAGGGTTAATTTACTTTCGGGTTATCTGCCATCATTTGTACTAGGATTCAAACTTATTTGAATGTTAAATTTATAGTTTTGACAAACAAGATCGAGATATTTATTGATAACAATGCTTATCTCACAGTGCTATCTCAATGTTTTTTATTTATCCTTTCAGAGTTTAATTAACTTAAAATCACTGCAAACTAGCGTATTCTGTCAACATCATTGATGATATTTTTTTAATTCGAGGAAAGAAAATCATATTTGTAGATTTGATAAACAGGCATAATACATATGCTATGAAATATCAAGATATGTTTATTCCATTCTGACTGCATATTTGTATCAGTTGTACATGAGACCTCATATTCATTTACAACAATTTGTCTTTGTGACAAGTATTGCAAGAATTCATCTGTCTACCAGGCAATGTTATGAGTATTGCCCATGTATAAAGTGAAATGTTAATCAATTTACCTTGACTTTCCAGGGAAGAATTGGCTCAGTTCCATCAATCTGGCATATTGGACCAGTTATGTGTGAGCTTTTCACGTGATGATCAGGAAGTGGCTGCTCCCCGCTACGTCCAGGATAATTTGCGGAAAAAGGGAGCGGACATTGTGCAGCTTCTGGAGAATCAAGGAGCAATGGTGTATGTGTGCGGGGACGCAGCCAACATGGCCAGGGATGTGAACGAGACATTTATAGAAATATTCTCTACTCATAAAGGTAATTAGTTTGCATTGTGTTTTTTCTTATTCTTGAGATTATTGAGATATGGTTAGTCTTTCAATGAACACAAGGAAAGTAGTTATCATTCTAGGATAATGGGTCTTTTGTTATGGCAATGTAGGGGATGATGCAGTTTAAATGATTTATTGATTGTCAGATCTCAAGATTGCAGGTTAATAATATTAGTTTTTAGCTTGTCTTTTTTTTTCAAAGAAAAAAGTTGAGGTATTGTCATCACTCTTGTGCCATCTTCACTGGCGTCACCATCTTCGGGAAATACATTAAACTTGGTCATAGCTTCTAAACTATTAAACTTTCAGCCACCAAACTTAAAATTGTTCACTATTACAAGGGCTTTACTCTATTCTGACCAAATTTATCTCCTTTTAAAACAAAAAATCAAGTGAAAAACTTAAACCTTGACCATAACATCTAAACTATTAAAACATTTGTCATCAAACTTCACATACTTGCTCACTAGGGCTACATTCTTATCAAGGCTGTAACTTATCTCCTCCTTTTTAAAAGAAAATGTAAGCAGATGACTATTGGCATTCGCATATGGTTCTCTTGTTATGTAGACATGTCTTTGGCAACAGGAAACTTTTTGAAAACAGGATTTATATTTAATAGAAAATGAAAATCATGAAGATAGTATCTCAAAATTTTTAAAAAGGCATGTCTTAATTTTTATTTTTGAAACTGCTATTAAAGCTTCAGTGTGGTTTGCTACAAGTGCAGAGTTTTCTTTTTATTTTACTTAATGTTTTTGTGACGTTTACAGGGATATCTCTAGATGAAGCTAAGAAGGAGATAATGCAGTTGAGGATTTTGAAACGTTACAAGGAAGATGTGTGGACATGAACACAGACACTCTCACAGTGTTTGGCATGATCTCACAACAGGCAGCTTGTACAATAAACCATCTACATGTAGTCAAGGCCACGATAGACATTTCAAATACTATTGAAAATTATTTGTAGTGTGTAAAAGAGATTTCTTAGATATCTCCATAACTTCTCAAAGAGTAATGAGCAATATATGATAAGATGTGTCTTTTCAATATGATTAACCATTTAGAAACCAGAACAGACTGAAGTTAACTCACTGTCTGAACAAGTTTTACATAATTATTATCTCTCATCTCAGTGGTCACTATAATAAACAACAGTGTAAACATTGTTTGGCCCGTATGTTACTAGCTGGCTGACATGGTTTATACTAGATGAGCCGGCTGACCTGATTTTATACTAGACGAGCGTCATTAGGTCAAGGTGCCTCATTTTGACATTTTGTTTTACCGGTACTGTGAAAATTTGTTTACCAGTTCTTAATATAACCAGTTTAGATTGCAAGGTTTTTAATGATACTTGAACGCTGTTAGTTGGTGTACTGATACGTCATCAGAGAACATCATGGTGATAAAATATTTACTGGGTATGTCCAGATGGGAATATTTAGACTTGAAATATTTTAGGAAATGTATTTTTAGGAAATGTATCATTTTAAACTGCAAGAATGGTCAGTAGTTTACTGTACATTGTTGTGTGAACGATATGGATAGTGTCAACTTAAGGTGTCTGGTCAGTAATTTATATCATGAGAAGTATTGTGACAGAATTTGGAATATAAGTATCTGATATAATAACAAAGGTTGTAATTTCTTTTAGAGTCCGTCAGGTATATACAGTATGGGATCCCTGAGTCAGTGAAGTCAATGTCAAGGCTGCTGTTCCTTTAAAAAGAACTTGTTAAAAAAGAGTTGCTGTGACTAAAAGTGATATTGATGTTTTGTAGCTTTTTACATATGTGAACAGTTTTCTTGTTGTTTTTGGCCGCATGTGCAGAGATTTGAAAATTAAGAAAAGCAATTCTGCGGAAAACTATGGACTAACATAGATACTATGAGTGGGAGATTCCAGTTTAATTCAGAAAGCTTTGCAAACAGGTCTTTGTCTAGGTTGAAAGTCTTTTATTTTATCATATGAGTATGCTTAAGTAGCTGTTTCTGGTTTCATATAATCATCACGATATAATCATCACGCATTTTCTTATACTTAATGGCAGAATGACTTCACTACTCCATATCACGTGTGTTTAGTCTTATACATATTGTGTTGATCTCATACAGCTGGATTAAATATATTTGATGTAACTAACTATGATTGAAAATATATATTATTTACTGTTATATTGATAAAGTATGAGAAATACACACATTAATTTTGTTATTTTCAGCTATTGTTTTAATCTATTTTCTCAGTGTAAGATTACAAATAGTTTGATTCATTCGCAGTCATCCAATTTTTAATCGCAGTTTACTGAGTTTAGGTCATATGATAAAAAGTATCTGACTTAAGTCATTTATCAACCTTTAATAAACTCGTTCATGAAAATGTTTCAAAGCTTGCTAGAAGCTCACTTTATAACATTTTCATGAACTCATTTAGTCAGATTCTGTATATATGTACAACTGTAAATAAAGATAAATTGTTCTATTTGAAGATGTATTTGAAATTTAAATCATCATTAAAGGTCACAACAACAAAAATAAAACTATTAAATACGAACAGATGAAACTCACCACATAAATATGTCAAAATGAACAGAATAAAAAACTCTGCCTTTTATTAGCTTAACCTTTTTGTCACATGTTGGAAATGAAGGTAGGTAGATGACTATTTCTTTCATAAATATTTTTCATGTGATTTCAAGTGGTCTTTAATTTGTGTTTACAACAATTTCGGTGTAATTCAACTTAACTTGTTGCAAGGAAAATCCTTTTTGCAGTCTTAAGTTTCACAGTCACTGACTTAACAGCATTTATCCCTGGTCTTCGGGCTGATAGTATCCATCTATGGATCTCCCTTTGGAGTCTTTCACTCTGCTTATGGCAGCCCACATTATAGCTCCACTGATTTCTACTGCCCCCTCAGGTACCCATTTATACCTGAATGGAGTGAAACCATACCAGGTAAATTTCATGCTTGAAGAAATTAGCAGTGTAACTGGCAAGATTCGAGCCCGAGATTGCTTGATACCAAAGTGTGTGTCCTACCACTGGACCATTGCTCCCCAGAATTATTTTTTTTTTATTATATTTTTTTTTCCGTTGAGTGCAAATAACTTGAAGGTAAATTATTTAAGGTTATGACTTTAAACTTCAAATGTAAATAGATGTTGAGGAAGTGCATTGACCAAGAACCTTAACTTTACTTGGACCAAGTTTTTAATTATCTCCATTTATTTAATACTCATTTACTATACACTTGAAAACTGTACATGGCGCTGACTTAAAACTTCATTTACGTATAATTAGATGACAATAGGTAGAAGTATGGTGACTTAGAACCATAACTCTACCAGGTACAAATATGTGATTATTTCCCTTCCTTTGTTAATCAAATAATTGGACCAGATAGAGTTATTGTCCTTTTATTTTTATTTTTTTATTTTGTTGGGAGCTTAACTTACTAAAATACAGGTAAGGACTTGAAATATTAAATAGATGGTGAGTAGAATAGCAGTGATCAAGAACCAGATCTACCTGGTCCTTTTTTTTAATAGTGTCCTGTTTTTAATGATTATTTGACTAGAGCATTACTCATTTATAATATGGGATAAAGAATTGATATTTTACACTCTCCACAAATGAACGCCTTTCAGTTTGACAATTATTTGACATGTGACCCCTTTTGATGGGGCGAAAAGGTGTTTGGCACGGGTCAGGTTATTCAAGAGCATTGCAATTTAAGCTCTTTTCTTTGGGTTACATATAATAGCCAGGAAGTAATTCTTATCACTGAGAGATTTGTGCAAA
This sequence comes from Solen grandis, assembly GCA_021229015.1. Lineage (NCBI taxonomy): Eukaryota > Metazoa > Mollusca > Bivalvia > Adapedonta > Solenidae > Solen > Solen grandis. The sequence goes on from CM037791.1 coordinate 33,054,300, forward strand.
CATTTTAGTAGCTCAGCCAGTAGATCAATCGTCCTGTAAGCAAGGGGTCCTGGGTTTGAGTCCCAGTCTAGCTGCACATTGTTTTAACCAAGTTACGTTTATATGTGGGTGTGTTTAGTTATTGTTATGCCCCCACTAAAAATGGGGAGGCATATAGATTTGCCTTTGTCTGTCCGTCCGTATGTCCATCCTGAAACTTTATGACACTCATAACTCCAAAAGTATTTGTACTAAAAACTTGAAACTTCATGGATGTATTATTCAGGAAAACTTGTGCACCTGGGTATTTTTATCGAACCTTCATTGAAATTGACAGAGTTATGGGCCTTTGTTTTGTTTTAAATATGGTACTATTTCATACTTGTGGCGCACGTAACTCTGAAAGTATTTGTGCTAAACTTCATTGATATATTACTCAGGACATGACTTGTTCTCCTGGGTGTTGGCCTTTGTTTTGGAAAAGTAAGTCAGTCCTCTATATATATTTATCCCAAAGAATGGTTTATGATTGTATGTATAATAATTATTGTCTAAAATGAAACACAGAGGAACATGCATATGTTGTTTTATACATGTGGAACCCAGTACCTGTTTTTAATAGAAGGAAGCTGCTGCATTTTTTAATGACTTCGCCTCTTCAATCTTACCGAATTCTGAAAAGGGACGTGATGAGAATCAATGATCTGCATGCATATGTCGGTTACTGTAAATAAGAGTCTACATTAATTATGAATGCGCATTTAAAAGCTTGCCTTATTAAAAGGAAATTAATATTAGATATATACCTCTTTGAAATTATAAAAATGTGGTAGATGTTTTAAATCCTAATTTTTTTTTTTCGGTTTATCAAAAACACACACACACACCAGAGAGAGAGAGAGAGAGAGATCTATGGTGGCACAGAGATGTAATGTGTAGGTTTTAATTTTATCTCGTGGGAAGAAGGTACTAAATCGTGGGAAAGACAATTACTGTGTCTTGTATTTTATATGAAAATGAATGGGAAGATAACCTTAAATATTTACCTATTGAATTTGTGACCATGGTTCATCAAGTGGACGTGGTTTTGAAGTAAATGCAAGCCTTTATTTTGGAATGCCAAATCTACATAAACTCAAATATTTGAAGATATCTTCAAATATTTAGAGATATCTGCAAATGAATGATTGATATCAACAAATCATTTAAAGATATCAACAAATGATTTGGAGAAATCTTTAAATGAATTAATGATATCATATCAACAAATCAATTTTTGATCTCAATATATAGTATTATTGATATCTCCAAATCATTTGTTGATATCAACAATTGAATTATTGATATCAACAAATGATTTGGAGAGATCTACAATTAAATGAAATGAATACTTATCTGTTATTGATTTGAAGATATCAACAAATGAATTGTTGATATCAATAATTTAATTTATGATATCAACAAATGATTTGAAGATATCTACAACTTAAGTGATTTGTAAAGATCAACAATTGATTTGTTGATATCATTAATTTATCATTAAGAGATCTTCAAATATTTGAGTTTATTTAGATTTGGCGTCCCATACTTTATCGACTTGAAGCAATAGAGCCTATAACTCAAGTCAGTGGATGCTTGCATCTACTGAACTCTTTTTAAGCATTTGAAGGACTATGATTATAATCTAATGATGAATGGATTAAAAATGCCAGTTTTCATTTTGTTTACTCTGTCATCTTCATTTCTTCAGCAGTGTTCCTAACTCATGTGAGCGATTTCAGGACCATCTTGGTCCTCTTGTTTTAAGAAAACTTGAGTAACAATAACAGCGCCCAGCTACATACGCTCCGCGACGTTCTAGATGTGTTTCGCTAAAATTAAGTACTTCTCAAGATAGTTCATGTTTTCTTATTGTTATATGCAGCGTCCTTCTAGATGTGCTTCTCCTCTCAACATTGAGTGCCTTATATACGACAATTGTCAAGATATTTTACGTTTTCCTTCTAGATGTGCTTTTTTTTTTATAATGTTAGACAATCTTAAGCTTATGACATACATAGTTCTTCTAGAGAAGATCCTCTTAACATTAAGTATCTTACATCCTGTCATAATACCGGTACATGTATCCCAAACAGCGTCACTCTAGATGCTCCCTTCCACTCTCTAGATGTGCGCCTCGTATCATGATTAAATACTTTTCAGTATTATATATATATATATATATATATATATATACAGTGTCCCTCGACGCACGTACTGGCGCCGCAAAGTAAACTGGTTTCGTGGGCATTCGTGCGTTAACAAGCATTCGTATCAGTGGGGAATTCCCAATTTCTTTTTCGGTTGCTGTAATGGAGCGTCTTGGTTTGATCCTCGTCCTCACGACCACGCTGCTGTTTATAGATGTAGGTTGATTTTTTTGCCGTATATATGTGTGTGTATGTGTGTGTGTGTGTTATGTTCCTTTATTTATAACCTTATTTAGTTCTAAATCAAACACCATTTTGAAATAATTAAATGATTATAATTTGTTTTTATAATTTCACTTTTAGTTAGTCTCTACTGAGATCCGCTCCGTTGTTGTTGTTTTTTTCCTACTGGCCTCCGATGGAGGAATTTTACGTGTGCATCCTAAAACAATCGACTTGAACGGCCGAACGAGGTAGAGATCCAGCGGAGGCCAATACGAAAAAAATATCCGGAGCGAATCTCATTAGAGACTATCCTTTCAGTTTATATATATATGTTTTGCTTGAACATTATAAATCTTACTGCCAATCTAAAATCGGCGTATATATATAACCAACTCTGACGTCATCAGCCAGGCATATATTACCGGTAAATGTGCAAGCCTGCACGTTGGTGCGCATGGGGTCAAAGTTCAGTTATATCGCACGTCTAATTGCATTTTTGAACATTTTTGATTAAATTTCTGCAGAAAGATCGCCGATATGATTATACACCGTGAAGAAGCCCCGTATATGATAAAATAACACCGCTTTTATATACTATATTATTTATTGATAGAACTTCAAACTCCTGTGCATAAATGCATGATTAGTACGCTCTATTATGATTTACACATAATACATGTATAAAGTCATTGCATGCTCACAACTTTCGCCAACGTTTTGCTTAATTACTATCATCATATCTAACGGCCGAAAAAAGTTCTTATATTTTATTCAGTAACGTAAACATATTTTAACGTTACACGTTCATTGTCACATGGTAAAATACATTTTATCAAACATGACTTGAT
>CM037791.1:33057640-33107640 GCA_021229015.1 Solen grandis
ACCGTCTCCGACAAACACCTTTACTGATCAATGTTTCGGCTATGGTACAATAGCCTTGAATTATCGGGGATGGATTCTGATGTTCGGGAAAGATCTGGGGGACCTTCTCCGATAAACGGCGAAGGTGCCCCGGAAATTCAGCGAATTTGAAATTTTAACGGGGGAATCTCCCGTTAGATTAAGGGATGTATCGTTGAGTATTTGGGAATCATCCTATGTGCCTGGCGGGAAGATTATGGAGATTATGAGAATGTGATGGTGGAACTAAGAGACCAATCAAGAGACTTTTGGGGGTTATGAGAACGCCCCCAGCAATGTCCCATGGCCTTTTTGGCCGTCTCAGTCTAATATTGCCCAAAACAGCAACAAATTTCAGAGTGCGCTTTTCAAACATTGCCGATTTATTTATTTATTTATTTTTTCCAAATAATCTGGGATTCAACCACAAGGGAACGTGTCACAGAAAGTTCGCCCCCCCCCCCCCCCCCCCCGACACTTCTGCGAGACATCACCAAAGCCTCGGAGTAAAAAATGTTTCGCAGACAATTCGTGAATGCTTCCCCATGGGAAAGCTTCGCAGATGTTTGGCTTGTTTTCCCAATAAAACATCAGGGACACATCGGGAAAATTTTCAGTGCAAGCAATGATTTTTTTCTTTTGCTGTCTTCCAAGGCCTCTCGATGACTCCACATGGCTAGCGACGCTTCCGAAGTTTCCCCTGGACACCGGGGAATCTGTTCCTGACGCCTCCAGCATCGGGAGGACATCCCCGAGGCAAAAACATTTGACTACAGTTGTATTTGCAGGCCCGGTTCTAAAATATAAATAAATAAATAATAATAACGATGGGGAAAATAAGGGGTGGGCCAGACTGGGACACCGATATTAATGATAATGGGAAATAGGGTAAGATATATGAGTTTTTCGTGCATTTCCAATTTCAAACTGGCATAAAATATGTAATAAGTGTTTTCTGGATCCCCCACCCTCTAAAGAAAAAAAAAGTGGCTTGTCTACACTATCAGTTAGTGGATGCATTGAATAATCAACATACTGAGAAAAAAAATCAAATTTCACTTTGAACATATTTTGTTAAAAATATTGATGGGAATATATGCTGATTGAACTTGTTAAACTTGACTGTCTAATTGTCGATCTGGAAGCAGTCTTCACAGAGACTTGAAGTTCAGGAAAAAAAGGGGGGGGGGGGTCGGACGTTTGCAGAAGGTGTGGACCCTTTCAGCGTGTCGACTTTTTGTAGATTTTTAAGTTTAATTGACACATTTTGTTTTTACTAAATGTTTAATCAATGGCAAAACAAACAATATTCAGTACTAATAGATACTGGATGAGATGAGAGGCCCGCTTAATAACATTTTCATGAACTCGTTTTGTAAAATTTGATAAGAAATAACAATTCATGTCGGATCCTGTCTATAATATCCTAAATAATTAATTGTCTAATGTGCATACTTTTTTTTTTTCGTATATGTCACATATGTTGTGAAAACTACAAAAATATTTTTGTTAAACTCATTCCAGAAAGAGAGTTCACATAGAGCTACCTTGAATACAGATACACGGGTGGCTCTATTCGAATAGGTACCTCAATTAGCATGAATAGGGCTCTTCGACTGCGCGGATGCAGAGACGGACGGATAGATAGTCTTATTACTACATGGCTACTGCATCCTGAATGAATATCTCGTGCCTGTGTGTTTGTATATATGACAATGAACTCATTACGCCCCTTCTCCATCCCCTCTTCGAAGAACGTGGGTATATTGCCAGATATTCAATTGAATAATCGAAATCCCGTCATCGTCCGTTTTCTTCTGATGAGAGCAGGGGGAAATTGTGGGTCTCATATTAGCAATTAAACAAATTATAAAAGGCCCAAGATGGGCAAATGCATGGCTCCGTTTGAGCATCAGTAGTATTCACTGGTATGATTTGGTTGACATCACGTGTTTGTGCGCTGTCACATGGCGCGCTGTCAAATTGAAATTGTAGTTGCAAGATATGTCAGAAGATAGTTTATCATAAAACCTGGATTGCAAACTATCACACAGCATCGAAGACCCACGAGTGCTTATTCCGTTCCTTCATACAGAACACACCGGAACAATTCCAAGATGGCTGCAGACAGCGTCCGGAGTGCTATCTTGATTGAAGAATCCGCTCATTTGATTCGTAGCAGGCAGAATGTTTTGCTTGCTGCAGGTATATTGGTATATGAGACAACGACGTTTATTTATAATTTGTAAATCATTTGTAGACCAGAATCCATGGATACGTAGAGGATATTGTACCCCTGTATTCCTCTGTAGATTTTAAGACACATTTCCGAATGCAGAGGTCTTCTTTTGAGGTAAAATCATTAAGATTTATTAATTACAAACATTGAAATAAGACACAAAATTCAATAAGTTGTTGTCATATGTTGATAAAAATATACAGCCTGATCAGGACTCAAAGCCGAGCCCTTTCGTTTAAATTGCTACTACTCAACCTTGTCTCTTACATATGAGTTTCCCATTTTGTGAGTTATTAGTTACATGGATTACTCTCACTCCAAATCTGAATTAATCCTAAACTTTCCAAAATGATCCAGAGAACACATACTACCAGACCCCCCACAATGGGTACTAAATAATACAGGTTGAGAAAAATAAGCAGCCTGGCTGGGACTTGAACCCATGGCCTTTAACTTATAGGGTGAATGCTCTGCCGACTGAGCTACTAGGCCATTTACATTTGATTATCCCCTATTGTGAGTTATCATTAGCTTAACATTTTATTGAACATTATCAATTTACAGCTTATAGATTTATGTAAGCATGTATAAGCATAGTGTATATTGCAAATGTCGTCTCTGTGTAGGTAAATATATATTTTTGAAACCACAATTAAATTTAATAATATGAAATTAGCTGTTACATACTATGAATTTTTGTTATAAATTTCTATTCAAGTACTGCATTTATACAATGTATATTATTAGCAACTTAGTGTCAAAGTAGCTCCCCTAATGAGGAGAGAAAGAAGTTTGTCTGTGGAGAAGCGGCTGTTATCTACTCTGTGGATGCTTGGTAACCAGGAATGCTATCGCAGTGTAGCTGACCGTTTTGGTATGAGCAAAGGTATACAAAAGAATTCATGTCAATGTTATAATCCACATACAATAATATATTTTAATTGGATACAGAACACATATTAATTTACGCATTTACACATAACTAATTTACTGCATGTGTTCTGGTGTGTAGATATATCAGCTGTATGTTGCCTTTAACCCATTAACTACCTATGCACATGCTATGGTGCTAGTAACATAGTGCTAAGGTAGACAGTTTCACACATCACCGTATTGGGTTGAGGAAGACTCAGTACTACATTGCATTTCAAAAAAAAAATTAATAATGAAAAATTACTATGGAAGAAATATACATAGAAATAGCAATCTTTTGAACTGAGACTTCCCCCCAACCATTTTTCCATCATTCATCTCATACATCATGTTTTGCATGAACACTGGAGATGGTTGGTTAACAAGGCTACCCTAGTGTGAAGGGACCTTGGGGCTCACCATAGTCACTGTTTGTACATGTATTGTTCATATCATTTCATAAACGTTTCATATAATTTTGTTAATATTTTTACAATATAGACTTCTTTTCCATTCCTCTCATGCATATTTCATTCATTCATACAGTAACATTGTATAATGATCACTATGAACCATGTTCCTGTAAGTTTAACTAGTTTTAACAGTATCTACAATTTTCTTTTTGATGTCAAGACCACCATGAATTTATGAACTTCACTCTATGTGGAAATAAATACTTAAATATTTCATATTCCATGTCCCTGTTGTCGAGTAGTTCAAGCATCCACCTATAAATCAGGATAATGTGCGTTTGATTCCAGGCTGCGACATAACAAAGTTGTAAAAAATGTACTGATATATATCCTTTGCTTGATCCTTAGCATATCAGGAAAGTTCAAGGACTGGTTGGCTGTTTCAAAAACATCATGACTGGGTTTTGTTTTATGCAAAATGTCGTATACGCATATCGTCGGCGTGACCTGGTTCTTCAATTTTTCACAGAGTTATGGCCCCTTGACTTTTCGGCCTATAGTACATATTGCATGATTATTGACCGGGCTATTTCTCAGGAAATAAAAGCCTTAATTCAACAAACTTATGGAAGCTTCTTACCAAGAGTAGATACGCATATCGTCGGCGTGACCTGGTTCCTCAATTTTTCACAGAGTTATGGCCCCTTGATTTTTCGGCCTATAGTACATATTGCATGAATCTTGTCTGGGCTATTTCTCAGAAAATAATGGCTTGAATTCAACAAAACTTTATGGAAAGCTTTATTACCAAGAGAAGATTTGCATATCATGGGGGTAACTTTGTCCCTCAATTTTTCACAGAGTTATGGCCCTTTGACTTTTATGCAAACGGTATATCTAGTATGATTCTTGTCCGGGCTATTTCTCAGGAACTAATAGCTTGATTTCAACAAAACTTTATGTGCAGCTTTATTACAAAGAGGAGATGCGCATATCTTCAGCTTGACCCAGTTCCTACATCCTCCCACCCATTGACCAAGGTCTTATTTGTAACAATGATGTTCTTCGGGGAGCATCTGTCAGTTCTACTGACTTTCTTGTTCTTAATTAATATACTAAGTGGTAATTTCATGATTAGTCCAATATGTAGAAGATAATGCGTTTGGTATAATATTTATATCCCATTATATACTTTGATGCTTTTCATTAAAGTACACTGTAATTGACAGTCATGTCATTGTGTCATACACTGACAGACATGATGGATGAATGATTTTGATTTCCCGAAACAAGGCAGAAAATGGAGTAAGTCACTAATTATGCTTACAATTAAGAAACATAATTTTTATTTAATTGGCGAAATTCATATATTTTTTCAGGTACCCTGCATCTGACTGTAATGTCCGTGTGGTGCGTATTGGCGGGGATTATGGATGACATTATCAAATTCCCAGAAACCAGACAAGAAAAGGAAGTCATAGCTGAGGGTTTCCAGCAGCGATGTGGAATGCCTGGTGTCGTTGGGACCCACATACCTATACCAGCTCCAAAGACAGAACATCGGTCTTCATACATCAACAGGAAAGGATATTCCAGTACTGTTCTACAAGTTGTCTGTGACAGTAATTACATATTTTTCCTATAGCCTTTAATTGTATGAAATGTACTCTTAAAATAGTATGAGATATATACATGTACATGAATTTTTTTATGTGAACTGAATTAAAATTGTTATTATACTTAATTCAAGCTCACGATGTAATAATTTTCAGAGGACACATGGAGATAGGTTTTTAGCAACTATGAAAGACAAAAACAGTGTACTGAGTCACAATGTTTAGTTATTCTTTGACTGGATATCGACTAGGGGATTCAGTATTCTGTTTCTTTCCTCCATTGCTGCTCATATCCTTTCACTATATGACCTCTGCTCCTCCATGAATGCCGTAAACCATTGTGGAGCTTCCTGTCCTTGTGCACTCTTACGCCTCCTCTTCGAAGGTGTTTCATCTAGCTTGGTGTCTGGTGTGGGTGTCCTTACAGGTGATGTGGGAGCTTCTGATGCAATAAGTTGTGTGGCTAATCTTGATGATGGTGTTGATCTGGCTACTGATGCGATTCTTGGTGTTGCTGTGGACTGTGATGCTGAGTGGATACGGGTGCTGTTGTGGACTTGGTGCTGTTGTGGATATTGGTGTAGTCGTCTGTGTGAGTGCTCTTATTGGTGGTCTGAATGATTGTGGAGGTAGTGGAGGCTTAAATTGCTGAAGAATAAGAAATGCCAAATAATATATTTTAATATCAACAAGAAAAATGAAGCATGAATTACTCGAAAGCAATATTCAGGCAATAAAATTGATGACAACTAGTTAAACTGAAAATAAAATTCAGTGTTCAGCAGTAAAGTACCATATGTTTACCTTAAACTTATATATGTGACCTTGACCTTTGATATCATTTATTGTAATCTACATTACCCACAACAGTAATTTTGAAATGTCTAGATATTTATAGTGGTGGAAGACCCAAATTGCACAGAGGCATCCAGTAAGAACTATCAAGCTAACAACAGCAAGCTAGAAAGAATCATTACATAAAACTTAAAGTAAACCAATCTTTACCATTAATTGAAGAGGCTATGGCAGCAGGTTTAACTGATGGGTCTCCTGCCATTAGATTGTCCATACATTCAAAAAACTCCCACCGTCTTCTGCCTCTACCACTTTTCCCATTACCGTCCACGATGCTTTTGTAGCTAAAAAAATTTATTGACATATATAACAGCATTTTATGATTTGTTAAAATTGAATATGACATTATGTTTTTAGCTCACCTGAGCACAACGTGCTCAAGGTGAGCTTTTGTGATCGCCCTTTGTCCAGCGTGCGTTGTGCTTAGTTCGTCGTCAACAATTTGGTTTGTTAACACTCTAAAGGCCATATTATTTGGCCAATCTTCATTAAACTTGGTCAGAATGTTTGTCTCCATAAAATCTTGGGCAATCAAAATTGGGTCATGTGGGGTCAAAAGTAGGTCACGAGGTAAAATCTTAGTAAAACCTTGTTAACACTCTAGAGGCCACATTTTTGGCCCATCTTCATGAAACTTGGTCAGAATGTTTGTTTCCATAATATTTTGGACAAGCTTAAAGTTGGGGCATGTGGGGTCAAAAAGTAGGTCACGAGGTCAAATCTTAGTAAAACCTTGTTAACACTCTAGAGGCCACATTTTTGGCCCAATCTTCATGAAACTTGGTGAGAATGTTTGTTTCCATAAAATATTGGACAGGTTCGAATTTGGGTCATGTGGGGTCAAAAAGTAGGTCACGAGGTCAAATCTTAGTAAAACCTTGTTAACACTCTAAGAGGCCACATTTTTCGGCCCAATCTTCATGAACTAAGTCAGAATGTTTGTTTCCATAATATTTTGGACGTTAAATTGGGTCCTGTGGTGTCAAAAAGTAGGTCATGAGGTCAAATCTTAGAAAAACCTTGTAAACACTCTAGAGGCCACATTTTTGGCCCAATCTTCATGAAACTTGGTCAGAATGTTTGTTTCCATTAAATTTTGGACTGGTTAGTAATTGGGTCCTGTGGTGTCAAAAAGTAGGTCATGAGGTCAAATCTTAGAAAAACCTTGTTAACACTCTAGAGGTCACATTTTTCGCCCAATCTTCATGAAGCTTGGTTGGAATGTCTGTTTCCATAAAATCTTGGTCAAGCTCGAAAGTGGGTCTTGTGATATCAAAAAGTAGGTCAATATGAAAAATCCAACATATGTTGCTCATTTATAATCAGGTGAGCGATTCAGGGCCATCATGGCCCTCTTGTTTAAATATACATGGAAGTACTTTCTGGCAACACCAAGGAAATATTAAGAGAGGAATCTTTGTCAATTTCATGTGGGTTTTATCCAAGAATATTTATCCCCACGAAAACTTGTCTCTTATATAGACATCACAATTTTAGAACATAGATCAAAGAATAAATGTACCACTAAATTTCATAAGGTACATAATAAACAAAATTTAATATCAGTGAAAATTAACGATTTTACAGTAATGAAGGGGCTAAATGAGTCCAACAAATGTTGTTGAGTTGAATATTACCATTGCTGCTACAATCTCTCCAATGTTTTCAGCATCCTCCACATAAATAATGGTGGAGGAAAATACCAAAATGTGCAAAGCCAATCCAGTCAAAACCCAATAACTTACCACTTGACAGCTAGAAATCCTCCTCACATGAAAAATCAAGTAGACCCAGAAAACCCATAGCTGAGAGGGACATGGTGATATTAAGTCAAATTTTTGAAATTATGTATACCTGTACTTCAGTGAACAAAACTTCTGGTCACACTGATTTCCGGTGAAGTAGTGGCCCTTCTCCCTCATCTTCTCCCCTATCATCCTCCACACCTGGAATGTCTTGTATGCAGAGTTGCTGAAAAAATATTGAAACTCTGCATATAAGGCAATCAGGAGAATGACCTGTTCAAACTTCCAACTTATTGTTGCTTAAAAAAATAGAAATATATAAAAGGTAAATCATTTATACAATATTAAAAACAAAAAGGTTTATATGTTTAAAATTTACCTGACTGTCACAATGAATATCTAATTATAAGGGAATTGCATTATTTATATTCATCTTATATATTAGGATTTCACAGTATTTCAATCAATAAAACATTTCATGTTATATAATAATGGCGTGAAATTATGTTGATACTTAGATGTTCAAAAGTAAACTAAACACGCAAACATTTTTGCAGTAAAAAAAATTATTATGAAGGGTTTGATTTCTTAAATGAGTTTAAAAAGGAATGGATAAAGAAATTATGATGACTATGCCTGTCTAAATATGTATAATTTTTTAAGAGTTTATTTATGCTCATGTTAATATATTGCTTTTTCAACAATTACTTACAATCAGGGTCAAAATTGCAGCTGGCAACTGATTCAGACTGGTCACACAATGATGCATCTTCAAGCATTGCCTGACTGGATGTACCTCCAGTTTCTATAAACAAATATGATCTGAAATATTTTCATTGTTCATACCAAACAACAGACAAAAACTAAATAGAAAATTATATTTCATCATGTAATAATTGATTTATGACTTAAAATATTTGAGCTGCGTCATGGAAAAACCTGCCTTAATGACATTGATGACGTTATCAGGAAATCCCTTTTGAAATGACGTCACAAAATTTCTACCATGTGGATTTCACAAGATAGTTTTTGTTTACGAGCTAAAATGTTGTTTTGAAAGGAATAACGAACAAAATAGACGAGGATTTTCAGGTAAGTTCACTCAAAGATACTTTTTTGTATTTGGTCTTACACCTCTACCCACTTATTGTGATCGTGAGGAAGTATTCATCTTAAAAAAAGGCGGTCTAAAATGTATGAGATATCCCCAGATACCGTATCCTTCTGAATTACATAAAAAGTGATGAGCAGTTTTCCAGTTGAGTTATATCTTATTCATGCTTATTTGACATTTTAAATGGATAAATATATATTCTATTTTAAGATATTTTAAACTCAAAACCATAATAACTTTTCTCGTCTGCATTTTATTTTAAATATTTAATAGATCTATGATGCAGCTCACATTTGGAAGAGCATGGCAATAAAGGAAAAGCAAAACCACACAGTTTAAAATATGAATATGTTCGAAGGGTCGTACGTTTTATTTGCAATCACGCGGAAGAAAAGAGACTCCCTCAGCCAGTAGCACCAAGAGGAAGAGACACCCCCACCCCCGTATACATAAGTTCCGAAACAACAAAGAAACACTTACAGGAGGAGTACATGTCAGCTTCTTCAGAGCTAACTCCGCCTGTTAGAATTGTGAAATTAAGTACTTTCAAAACTTTATGGATGAATTGCCTTCCTCACATAAAAATACCAACTCCTCGGGGATGATGCATGCGCAAGATATGAAATGATTCGGAAATGATTGTATATGCTGTGGATGAAGAAACCAAATTGGCAGCTAGTACAGAAATGAGAGACCATGTTCTTCAGGCACAAAAGGTATACACTCATCTATTTGCAGTAATGGTTTTCGTGATTTAAGTTTGTTATAATCATGGAAAAAGATGGTGATTCTATCTTCATGAATATACACGTGATTCTATCTTCATAAATATGCACATAAATATCCCTTATATATACGCTCTCTCCATAGCGGAACGTGATAAACATTAAGAATATATATTTCTCAGAACAATTTGAATTAGTGTGGTATTATTAATATCTGTTGTATTTTCTACACGCTGAATTGGTGTTGGTGGGTTTTATGTGTACATCCTAACTTTTTCAGAGAGTACCAGTACCTAAGATGTACGTCGGCTGAGCCAGGAATTGTGACAGTCAGAGGTCTTGACGATGTTGAAAAGAAAATCAACATCTTGCAGGATGCATCATTTCGCTTCGATACAGTAAATCAACCTACACACGTCCCGTCACGAGGTTTCAGTCGAGCTAGGGCCGAATACCTGTACAATCAGTTCGCCCAAACGTACGACCAGCATATCGGGACAAACTTTGTCCTGTCCTTCATGGCGACAATGTTTAGGTGCAAAGTACTGGTCCAAGCCAGGAATCTATGAGGGTGACTTAAGTTTATGTTAATTCCCAGTCAACATAGAATTTATGTATATGTCGTATATACAATGTACTTATTGTAGTAAATTCTTACTGAAAGAATGGTGTATTTTTATGGTTATTATTCATCCATGTGACTTATGAAGCAAATAATAAAACATATTTGCTGTTCTCGGTGCACATTATACTGTTGAGCTTTTAATTTACATGCCCAAATTCTGCATTTGACGTAACGTCGTGCAACGTTAAACTGTCAAACACCTTAAATAAATTATATGTGATAGCGTCACTATTGCATGTTACATTGGCACCAAATTATGATTTATTATATAATTAAATGGTCTCGCTATTTCGTATGAACCAATATCGGTCAGTGTGAAGGTAATTATACTCATTTAATCATTTTATTAGTAAGCTATTTCTTTAAAATTTGATTTTTTTTCGCCGTTGCTAGGCAACATTGTAACATATGAAACAGTATGTAAAGAATTTACATAGCCAAATCAATATAAGTATTTGTTGATATCTAGTACCATTTATACTGTAAATGTGAAACGCATTTTAAACACGTCAGAATTTAAATTGTTTGCCAGATTAGTTTTAGGTTGCTTCTGGTTTGACGTCATGCAACGTCAAATTGTAAAAACATCCTATTATCTTTAAAATGCAGTTACGTCTACATTAATTGACATATTAATTTGATTTTTTCAGAAAATTGTTCAGAAATGAACACTTTAAATGAAAATGTAAAAATGTGAAATTCGAAAATTTTGTCATTAAGGCAGGTTTTTCCATGACACGGCTCATTTATATTGTTTGTATTAATGACTTCCATTATGGTTTAAAAAGCATGCATATGCTGCAACAAAATTTGTTCATCAAACAATTATAAACCCATATTTGGAGCAAGCCTTAGGCCTAATGGTTATTTACATAAGTGACATTTACTTACCTTCAGATACAGCATTATTACACTAGGCTGCCAGTGCCTCCAGTGTGTTTTTATCTGTAGAAAAAAATAGTGCAAATAAAATTTACAATAAAAGATTAAAGCACATACCATACTTGCATGTATATCCGTTTCATAAAATGGGGAAAAATCAATTCATAAATTTGAATAAAAAAATATTGAAACAAAATTTAATGGTAAACTGAAGTGCTTGACATTAATTAAAAACATGTAGATTATAGAAAAAAATCATATTTTCAATCTTCTGATATAAGTATAAACTGTAAATATATGAATTGAGAAAATGAATTATCAAGTACCTCCTTCTACTATCGTACGGTACTCTATTCCGACGCACCACTATTACGACGCCTTTTTTGTTTTGACCTCAATTTTTATTAACTGGATTCCGTTTGACATCATTCTTACAAGTTTTGTTTGTCAGCATCCCTTTTAGCGTTAGAAAGCCAAAATGTGGCAAGTTATTGATGCAGGGCTATTATTTAGTGTACTTTATACAACACACCTGCAAAACCTCCTTTTCAATAAGTACTTTTTCTCATCTGGCATATTTTTAGTGAAACAATGAAATAAAAAAAAATCTGTGCAACCAACATTTACTCGTATATTATTTCTGACACGAAAATTCAATTTTTAAAAATTAAATGAAAAACCAATCTGATGCGTCGTTTCATTGTACTCTCAAGTCAGCCTCACTGAATTATACAGACATGCTCACTAGTGATTTTTCGTTGAAAAAACGATTTCAGCCACTTGAAAATAATGTAAGACTGAATAAATGACTTAGTTTTGCCATACAAAGGAAAATTATATTTCTTGTTTATGTAAAATCAAAAAAGACCATGATTTTTTTCTTAGATGCGTCAGAACGGCATACTCGAGGATACTGCAAGCCTGTAGGTCTCCTCATCCACATATATACAGTTGCTATCTCCCCATCGGGTAGTTGAAGCTTTAACTCCTTCATAGACTGACTATGGAGATAAATATAAGAGAATATCACAATATGTCAAATATCTACCTAGTGTCGGATTTTAAGAACCATAACATGTCGTCTTTAAAATGTTATTTCATAAATAATTTCGATAAAATAATATTTAACAATGAAAAGAAAAAAAATCTTAAATCTAATAATAACATGTATCCACTTTAACATAAAATATATAAACCAGAATGTTTTGAAGATTCGATTACTTTTACTTTCAGATTTAAAAACAATAAAAATAATGATTTATTATTTCATCCATGAGTGAAACATACACAATTACATTATATCATTTATATTTAACATCCAGAAAGACAATAAGCTTTTATGTATGAAGATATATTCCAACCGGAGTAAATTATTCTCAAAAAACATAATTATCGTCTGCTGTTTATTTACCTTTCCGCCATTTTGTTCGCTAATTAAGCTATGTCAAAAGTATGTTCGTGTTTGTTCCGAACGTTCGTGACGAACAAATCGTTCAGTAACGCGAAATCTCAAAATTTTCTCGAAAGTTCGCTTTTGTTTGTGTAACTGAAAGCACTGCAGTTACATCCCTTTATAAGGTAGACGCCATTTGTAATTATCAAGCGGCAAAGTTTGATTTGGAATATACAATATATGCTTAGGATCACAGGTGCTTGACACACTGTTTCATTCGCTATTATATCTTTTAATATACATATATAATAGAACCTTTGCTTAGGATAAATAACGTCTGTTCCTATTTATATATCATAGGGGCCACTGTGGTGAACAGTAATGAGAAATTTCAAAACCTATTAGAATTCCTCCAATCTAGAGGGGTTGAAAGTAACCTAATAAGGTGGATTGAAAATGACAAGGTGAGTTGTATATTTTAAAACTGTATGTTAAAAAGATAATATGAACATAAGCAATGCCTAAAGACCAAGAAAGCCTAAAGCACATGCACATATCTTGTCTCCACCATGATTCGAACCCAACGGTACCTTCGGATCCTCATTAATGTTCGTTATAACTGTACAGGCTATCCATACACCACTGGCACCAACATTTTTTTCCTGTTCCATAGGTTATATACTATATAGAAATACCAGATATTTTTGCCTAGGCTATGGCCGGGTAAAGACCCTCCGAACCCACCAAAGGCTAGGTCGTATGGCACTTCCCTTATATTAAAATCAGTAATACCAAAGACTTTGGAGTCATGGCAATATAGCCTGACAACACTCAGCAGGCGTGTGCCACCACAGTGGGAATTTGAATTCAAAACTTTAACCGTCAACTTACCTCATAGACATTCATTTAAAATATTTATGATCTATCTATATCAACAGAACATTTTAATTATGTGACAGTGTACAATTTTAATTGCTGCACATACAGTTTAGAGTCTGAAATACAAAAATATGTGGACAAACAAAGAAGACCTTGATCAGACAGCTCCTGAAGGATCTGGGTCTCCTCTGTTTGTCAACTTGCTCAGGATTTCCTACTCTAATAATCTTCGTCTTATTACGCCTTATTTCGTACATTGTCGGGATTCCGCGTCATTCCGATTACTAGCGTAAACTAGATATGACAGGTCCCGGCTTCGCTGTAACACACACACGTAAATGTCGAGAACCAGACCAGAGCCTCGTTTTGAAAACTGACATGGCTGCGCCCGTTAGAGACAGACGCGGTCGGTATTCCAAGTTAAAACAAGATGTTTCGACAAAAATACCGACGAATAGGAATATTTTAGAAGAACATAACTATGTCGTCGGTAAACACAGCACTTCAGGTGACAACAATATTCCAGGAATACCGACAAAATTTAAGATTAACAAATTTTTTAACAACAAATGGAGAGAAGGCAGACGTGTTGTTGAATTCGGTGTTTTGTTGGATAATCTGAAATTCTGCCAAGAATGTGGATTAGGTCCTGCGCCGCTAACTGCATATAATGTGCTCGGTGAGCAAAAGAAAGGATTGTCAGGGTTTTTGTATATCAGGTGTCAGAATGTGGACTGTGCAGCTGTGAACCGTGTGACATATGGGAAAACGCATCGAAACAAACTAAAAGGCATGCCATGTTTTGCTGCTAATACTAAACTTGGGACAGGTATGCATTTTTTTTTTGGATAAATTTGTCCATTTTATTTTATGATTGATTTTGCCTAAAAATAATATTATCATTAGAAGTAGACTCAGGGTTACAGATAAGGTGCGTATCTGCGTAAATACGCAATTAAATTTAGTGAAAAAGCAATCATTTTAAAATCCATGCGTACTGAAAATCAATTAGAAAAGTGGTTAACGCAAAAACATAAAAGCAACCGCGTATTTGTTACACTATACTTTGCGTATAGTACAGACAAGCAAGGGGCCGCAATTTACTTTGTTTACTGTGACACGGCTGTTTTTTTAACCATGACACCGTATAGACTGGACTGGTTATTGACTTTCACAAATCTACTTCATGGCACCCGGTTACAGTTCCCGGTATATAGGGTCTTTATACAGTAACCATTCGGCTAGTTTTGTTTTGAATAGTAAACCAGTCTAGTAGTCTGCTACATGCGTAAACATGGCGTCGTGTGGACGAAAAAAGCGAGTTGAGCAACAAAAAAACACAATTACTAAATACATGAAGCCTTCCCCGAACGAACCAGAAATCGTTTGCAATGGTATCATTAATGAACTTTTGAAGAAAGTATGTTACACTCCGCATGCATTATTGACGATCTTTTATCGCAAGTCTGTAAACCACCAAAGAAACATGACGGGACAAATGTCGGCAAATCCACAGTCAAGGAATGGCTTGCAAAGTATCCATGGCTTATAATAAATGATGCCTACACAAACATGAGGTGTTCCATATGTGTTGAAATGAAATCAAAATTGAAACTGACGAGTGTGTGGGCAAATGAGGGCACACCCAACATTCAGATTTCGAGTATCACGAGACACAACAAGAGTGGTGAACACAACAGTGCATGTGACGCAACTGAAAAGTGTCAAATACAGGCAGAAATAGACGGTGATGACTCTGAAATCGATCTATCTGATGCCTCACCAGTAAGTGCTGAAGATAAACTTGTGTTTAACACAGTGTACTTTGCAGCAATGAATGAAATTCCATCTACTACAGTTAATGAACTACTAGAATTGCAGACCAAAATTTGCAAAAATGGTCTCACTGTGAAATACACCAATCTCAGTTGGGACTCTTTGACAGAGATGCAGAATTGTATTGCACATGTACTGAGATCTGAGATGATAGAAGACATGAAATCATCTGGGGTATTTGCAGTTATGCTTGATGAAAGCACTGATGTAACCATTGACAAGAGATTGAGCATTTGTGTGAGGTACGTTAAAGCAATTAAGCCTGTAACAAAAATGCTGTGTAATGTTCCACTGGATGATGGACGTGCCCATACCATTGTGAACTGTGTAGCAGAGGAATTTCAACGTGTGAGCATTGATCTTCAGTACTGTACATCACTTGCAACAGATGGAGCAGCTGTAATGATGGGGGGAAAAACACCGGAGTGGGCAAACAGATAGCAAGTAAATACTCGCCATTTTGTACTCAGATACACTGCATGGCACACAGAATCAACCTGGCTTGTTCTGATGCAGTCAAGAAGAATGACTATATGATAAAGTTCAGAGAAAAGTTCAATAGTTTGTACCTGTTCATAAATGCCTCAAGTGTCAGAACCCTTGCACTGAAAAGCATACAGAAATTGATGGATGAGCCAGAAATCAAGGTCAAAGAGCCATACTCAATTAGGTGGCTAGGACTTAGAGATGCAGTAGCTGCAGTACTTGGGTCCTTTTTGTCAGGTCTAAGTACTCTTTCAAAGTTTGCAGCTGAAAAGAATTCTGCAGCCAAGGGTTTGTACAAATACTTTTGTTCATACAAAGCTGCCCTAGTCATTGCTTTGGTGCTTGATGTGCACAATGAACTAGCCATCCTGACATGTGAATTGCAGAAGAAAAACCTGCTGTTCAGTGAGATAAGGCCAGTCATGGATGCCACTGTTGCAAAACTTACCAGCCTGGAAGAAAGGGATGGGGAATGCCTTACCAAGATGATGTCAGACATAGAGAAAATAGATGAAGGTGCATTTTATGGAGTGGAGAAACTGAGTTATCATGGAAATATTGACAGTGAATTTGAAGCAATCAGGAAGGATTACATCAACAGGTTAAAACGGAACATGAAGAACAGATTTCCAAAGGGGGATAGTGCCATATTTGATGACTTGAGTCATATGTTTGAGCCAACAGTGGTGAACTCCTCCAGTGAAGAAGAATGCTATAAAGCTGTTGAGTCACTGGCCACTCTTTATAGGTATGAGAAGAAAGTAAGACTTATAGAAGGAAATCTGGCAGAAGGGCTTGAAGAGCATGAGCGTGTGATAAAGCCTTTAATTGATCCTGGCAAACTGCAAGAGGAGTGTCCAAGACTGTATGGAATGGTCAGAGGTACCTAGCAGACAAGACTACTGCTAAGCTGTGTAAGAAAGTGATTCTTTTGCACAACAAAATGATGTCAAATGTGGCCAAACTTGCTGCAATAGCCCTCTGCATGCAGCCAACTAGTGTGGAGTGTGAGCGTTCATTCAGTACTCAAAACAGACTGAAAACAAAATGTAGAGCTAGACTACAGTCTGAGCAGCTGAACACACTGATGTTAATCAGCATGTTTGGTGCAAGTGTTGAATTGTTTGATCCAGTTCCAGCTGCAAGATACTGGAACAACTTGAAGAAAAGGAGAATAGGTCGGCTCTTCACAGAGTAAAAACCTAGCCAGTAAAGAGCAGGTAACATAATTATGACATGATCAGGAAGATCACATAGGAAGATCAAGAAGATCACATAGGAATTTCATCATAAGTAGAAGTTACAGAGCAGTACAGAAGCGACATATATCAGTAAGTAACTTGATGTAGCATGTATATAGATCTAGTTTGTTGATAAGAATTTGCGTAAAAAAGCAATTCATTTCAGATTGATAGAGTAACCGTTCTTGTGATACTCAATTGAAAATTCCGAATACCCAATTGATTGAAAAAGTGAGGAGTAAATTGTCACAAATCCTTATCTGTAACCCTGAGACTGATAAGTGCAGAACATGTGATATGTATATATTGATTTCTTTTCAAATGTCTTTATCAATTTATATCATGTGAATAAGAAATTGCGCACAAAATAATGACAAGTCACCATGTGATAAAGTAGCAACATTTGTATATGATGTGTGTTCATATAATTGCTATAGCATGGGAATATTTATACATGTATTAATCTTCACAAATCAGAGATGCCCACTGACATAAAATAAAACCATAGTCCTGAAAAAACAATACAAATATTCAATTGCACAAATTTTCTTACTGAAACTTTATGTAAAATAAAATATGTACTGTATTTACAGCGATGATTGATAGTATTGGGGGTCCAGATCATGTTAACAACATCTTCGCCACGATAAACATCCCAACTATAAGTCACCCCAACTTAAAGGTAATGTAACGTGCATTGTTACGGTATATATGCAATCTCTAACAACTGCGTCAGGGAGTCGACTCTTTGGCTCAGTGGTTAGAGCATTGCGGTGTCACGCCGGCGGATCAGGTTTGATTCCGGGCTGGGCCACTTTCGGTTCGCTACAGTATGAATGCATAAAATATTTTAATAAATTTTCAATGTCATAATTAGTTATTAAAATGTGTAAATGTACAAGCTGTATTTGAAGCATTGCACAAAATATTAATACATGAAATTCAGAACATAACTTTCACTGGAAGTTTCAGATTTCTTACATGCATGTTGTAACTAATTGACTAATGAAGTCTAGATACTTAGGTGCTCCAGTGAACAATCTAAGACTTGTTCATTCCAAATTATTTATTACTTCAACAGAAGATGGAAACTCGAGCTGGTGAGACAGTCCAGAAGATCTCTGTTAAGTCATCAGCCAAAGCTGCCAAAATCGCCTTCAAGCAGGAAATGGAGTAAGTTTAATATATTCTAAAAATGAGTTTAAATAATTTTAACAATAGAAGTATTTTTTCCATAAAGTTGCACACATAGTCCTGTGACTAAAATTTCAAGGGTCAAAAGCCTGACTCCTGAGTCAAAGAAGAGCCCTGTTATTTGATTACTGTAAAATCAGAGATCTCTAGGGACCAGGTACAACTTTAAAATATTTTTTTTAGTTCACTGTATTTTAGACTTTTAATTTCCAACATTCCTAAATTCAATCTCATTATTTTCAGGGAGGTGTTGCAACAGTCCTGTACCAGTGCTGAAGCTGACACAGGTGACGGTAATTGGACTGATGTAGAGGACACACCTACCAACCAGGAACGAGTAACCAGGTATTTTTTAGATTCCTGAAGCATTGTTTTACTAAAAAGTTATGTAAAGCATGGTAACAAATACATGTATAATAAACTGCAAATGTCATTTCATGAAAATTTTTATATGACTTTATCAACATTTCCAGGGATTTACACATAATTTTAAATTAGTTTTAATGGTGCCCTTCTCAAGTAAAGTGTGAATATCCTTATATTGATGCCTAACTTCAGAAGTAGAATAACTTTGAGACATTTATTAATTTGTAAATGGTAATATTCTTTTTTTTGGGTGACTCTTTTTACCGGAATCCCCCTATTTACCGGAATCTACCGGAATCCACTTAGATTTTACCAGAATCCACCTTATTTATCTTGTATGATGTTATTTTTAGCTCACCAGAGCACGAAGTGCTCAGGGTGAGCTATTGGGATCACCCTTCATCCGTCGTCAACAATTTGCTTTAAAAGACATCTCCTCTGAAACCGCTGGACAGAATTTGATAAAACTTGGCATGTATGATCCTTGGGTCGGCCTCTACAAAAATTGCTCAAATAAAGTTGATCCATGAAGAACTCTGGTTGCCATGGCAACAAATAGAAAAAATAATTGAAAACTTTGAAAATCATCTCCTCTGAAACTGCTGGACAGAATTTGATAAAACTTGGCATGTATGATCCTTGGGTGGGTCTCTACAAAAATTGCTCAAATAAAGTTGATCCATGAAGAACTCTGGTTGCCATGGCAATTTAATTTCATTAAATACATTTGTATCTGTTTTTAAATGACATTTGACGTAGGCCTACGTTGTCGTTTACTGTACGAAATCGACTTAGCTATTTAAAGAGATTCCGATTCAGACATGGTAACTTTTGAAGGTTAATATTATTGTTTTATCTTATTAAACTTACATGTCATATCATTTTCGTCTTATAATTGCCTATGGTTGATACCGATAGCTTTTATTTATAATTTGTTTCGTTTACCGAACGAAATGCGGCCAACGAAATGGCAGAATCACTTCACCGTGTATTATCCGGTATCAACCTAAAAGCCAGGTACATAGTTTTTTTTCCTTGGTGGTTGTTTGACTAGAAATTGCAATGTATTTCTCTCTCTCCCTCTCTCTCTCTCGTTCTCTCTCTCTCTCATATGGTTATGAGAAATGATGTTTCCATTAGTAGATATATAACTGGCGCGATTTAATAATACCCATATATAATATAAAACATTTAGTACGGTTCCATAAACTTACAAACGCAAGAATATTTTCTATTTGATATTATACATACATGCACACCTGGGGTGATTGGCATGACCACTGTGGCATGTGCCGTGTTAACTTCGATAAAGGTGATAATCCAATTACCGAAAGCGTGCCGCAAGGTGAAATACTGTACACGCGTCAACTGTCACGCGGCACACTTATGATCAGTAACTCCATAGAGGCGTCACGCGGCATTATTGAAGATACTGATAATTCACTTTGATTCACCAAAACATCAATAAATTTTACGTCATATCTGTTTATTAAATATGACAGTTATAATAAAACACTTTTGATATAGCTTTTGTCTGTATTTTGACTGTCATGTTAGCCTACTATATACCATTTTATTTATACTGAAGTAGACCGGAATCGACATCGTAAGTTAAGAAACGAGGCTCTGCAGCAATTTTATGTTTGTTTTACCAATTAAACGAGTAATTGGAAACTTCAAATCCAAATGGAATAACAACAAAACACAAAATGGGCGGATATATAATGACTTGTATAAATATGGGGCCAAGGAAGATAGGAGGTTGACTTGTTCGTTGATGAGTGACCGTTTGTTGCTTATAACATGTAACCATAACGTGCATCTTGCACAACATAAACATTTTATGGAGGAAAGGATGAAGTTTATTATTTCCTTAATGTTGTTGAGGAATATATAATATCCATGCATTAACATTTATCTTTCTGTCCATACATATTTTTTTTACTATAAGTCTATAATTCAAAAACGACGAAAAAATGAAAGTATCTATTTTTATCACAGCATACGTATGAATTGTATAAACTACTAACCTCCTATGGTCATCGTTAAGGTATTATTTGGTAGCGGATTTTAATTGCACCCCGCGGAGAACTTGCTAAGTGTGTGTGTGTGTCACAGCAGGTGCTAACTTGTTAGCCGTCAAGAACCAGTTTGATTAACTCGGTTTAACATAAAAAGAACCACATAATTACGTTTCTTTACCCCAATGCTGTTAGACAATATAAGTCGGCATAACACCTTATACATGTGCAAACTTTTTTTTTTCAATAAGCGTGTGTGTGTTTTAACAAGAACTTGTTAAAACGCCACTTAATTACGTGTTAATCTTTCTTAATTTATTCTTTAATTTAGAAATCACACACTCATTACTCGCGTTAAATTCTTCTTTGTTAATTGGTGTTAATCAAAGACCGCATAGTCGCAAGTTATTTTTTTAGCTCTGCAACCTGTAAATTTTGATTGTGTAATCTGATTTAAAATAAAAAGGTGGCGGTGACTGAAAAGACGATTAGGGATGTACATTATTTATACATTGAAAGTATATTTTGGTTAGGAATAAAATGACCTTTATAAGTGTCATAGTTAAGCACTCTTCAAATTCATAATTTTGTTTAAAATTTAATTGCAATTTAAGAAATAGTCAGACCAATATTGTCAGCGATAGCGCCTCATACTCAAACTCACGCTGTCTATTTTGTGAGACGTGATTCTATGTTGATGCCGCATATTCGACTTAATAAATCGGCCATGTTGTGTAATGTTACGATCAGTTTACTTAAATTTTATAAAGCTCTACGTACCAACCACTGAAAACTAAAAGATGAAAAGGATATTACAATTTTTATTAGTATTATTACGAAGATCAGATGAAATAGTTATTCAAAACCACGAGGATGACTTCATGCCGGAATCCACTTAGTCGGTACCGGTAAGTCAAATACATGAAATGTCCGTTAGGAAAAAAACAAAAATGCTAAATGCAGTTGGCTTTTATGTGATCATTTTCTTAGGTACTTTCAATAACATAAGTCAAAATATGCTTTATTTGACATGAAAATAAGGTGGATTCCGGTAAAATCTAAGTGGATTCCGGTAGATTCCGGTAAATAGGGGGATTCCGGTAAAAAGAATAACCGCTTTTTTTTTATTCCCAGAAAACAAAAACCCCTAACTGATGGCTATGGAAAGACCCCTCGTGGAAGAGCCAAAATGCGTCTTCAAGACAAATTCCAATGTCGGACCAGAGTTGGAATGTCCTGTTCAGTTGACACAGCATGGCAAAAACGTGGCTTCGATAGTTTAACCTGTAAGCTTTGTAATGGAATAGTTATCTTATTTGTTCACCCCCTGTTTCTTACTACAAATGGAGTGGGGCAAAATTTATTTAAATACAATCATATTCTGATAGGTTTTGTTTTGGGTCTTCATATGTAGTAACTGAAATAGTCCAGTTCACCCCCTATTTCTTACTACATATGGAGTGGGACAAAATTTTATTTATTTAGTTATATTCTGATAGGTTTTGTTTAGGGTCTTCATATGTAGTTACTGAAATAGTCCAGTTCACCCCCTATTTCTTACTACATATGGAGTGGGACAAAATTTTATTTGAGTAAAGTTATATTCTGATAGGTTTTGTTTAGGGTCTTCATATGTAGTTACTGAAATAGTCCAGTTCACCCCCTATTTCTTACTAATTATAAAGTGGAGGAAAATTTCATGTATGCCATGTGAGTTTTTGTATTTTTAGCTCACCTGAGCACAACGTGCTCAAGGTGAGCTTTTCTGATCGCCTTTTGTCCGGCGTCCATGCGTCAGGCGTCAACAATTGCTTCAAACAACATCTCCTCCTAAACGGCTTGGCAAATTTGAAAAATATTTTGCAGGAATGTTCCTTGGATGAAGCTCTACTAAAGTTGTATAAATTGTTCTGGTCCATTGCATAATTAGGTCACAGGAGCTAATAATAGATTTTAAAAATGAAAATTTAAAAAATCTTCTTCTCTGAAACCACAAGGCCTAGCCTTTTGATTTTTGGTATGTAGCATGATCTTATGACTCTCTACCAAGATTGTACAAATTATGACCCTGGGGTCAAAATTGGCCCCGCCCCAGGGGTCACCTGATTTTACATAGGCTAATATAGAAAAAACTTGAAAAATCTTCTTCTCTGAAACCACAAGGCCTAGCCTTTTGATTTTTAATATGTAGCATGATCTTATGACTTTCTACCATGATTGTTCAAATTATGACCCTGGGGTCAAAATTAGCCCCGCCCCAGGGGTCACTTGATTTAACATAGGCTAATTTTGGAAAAAAAACTAGAAAAATCTTCAAGGTCTGGAGTTTATATATTTGATATGTAACATGGGCTAATAGACCTCTACCAAGTAGAGTGTGGTAGTGTGTAGCATTGTCTAGTCGATTCTTACCAACTTTGTTCAAATCATGACCCTGGGGTCAAAATTGGCTCTGCACCAGGGGTCACTTGATTTTACATAGTCTAATGATACCAGGTGAGCGATCCAGGGCCATCATGGCCCTCTTGTTTGTGTTTCATTTAGTTTTGTTATGTTTTCTTTCCAGCTATCTCATAGACCTGTCAAAGTCTCAAAAAGTGGCACACAATGTTCAGAAATAAAAGTTCAAGAGTTCTCTGTGTTCAGGGTTCACAGATATCAATTTCGATTGATAACGTCCCCTAGTTTCTGGGCAATTGTGTGTGTGTGTCAAAATGGGCCATGTGACGCGTCTGGTGTGGTGTGCTTCAGCCTCCACTGCTGCAGTGTGGTCATACCACGTGGTATATGACGTCATTTAAAGCTAACGCATAAAGCATATTTTGCATCGATTCGAAAAGAAAACTGCTTTAAGTATTTTTCTTTTTTCAGTTTTAATGCGATATAGCGCATGCGGAGCGGAAAATTGTGCACTACATAAGAGTCCTAATGATTCTTTTGTCAGATGTTTATTATTTCCAAACATTCGGGAAAACCTGTTTCATGTTCGCCAACAAAATTTCACGAACTCGGAAGGTTTCCCCGAATGTTATGAAGAACTGTACATCTGACAAAAGAATCACTGGAACCTATGTGTAGGGCACAATTTTCTGCTTCACATGAGCTATATGCATTTAAAATTGATAAAGAAATAAAATACTTACTTTAGTTTTTCCTTCCAAATCAGTGTAAAATATGCTTTACGCATTAGCTTAGAATGACGTCATATACCACGTGGTATGATCACACTGCGCTGGCTAGCCAGTTTCTGGTGAAAAGGGAGCATTTGTCTCCCCTGCCAGTATATAGCCTCTCCATGGTCAAGCCCTACTCAGTGCCTCCTCGTGGCGACACGCGTCAACTGAGGACCTTTGTTTCCTCAGGCTAAACTGTAAGGGACGATCTACAAGAACTATATATGGTTGCTGAAATTGTCTAACTCATCCACTTTTTCTTCCTACTTACAAAGCAGGGCAAAATTCTTTCAAATGAATTTATATTGTGATAGGTTTTGGGTTAAAACTGAAATAGTCAAGTCCACCCCCTATTTCTTACTACTTATGGAGTGGGGCAGAATTTATTTAAATACAGTTATATTCTGATAGGTTTTGTTTTGGGTCTTCATACATAGTGACTAAAATAGTCCAGTTCACCCCCTATTTCTTACTACTATGGATGGGACAAAATTTTATTTGAGTTAAGTTATATTCTGATAGGTTTGTTTTGGGTCTTCATATGTATAAATTCTGATAGGTTTTCTTTTGGGTCTTCATACGTAGTTACTGAAATAGTCCAGTTCACCCCCTATTTCTTACTACATATGGAGTGGGACAAAATTTTATTTGAGTTAAGTTATATTCTGATAGGATTTGTTTTGGGTCTTCATATGTAGTATCTGAAATAGTCCAGCTCACCCCCTATTTCTTACTACTTATAAAATGGGCGAAATTTTATTTGAGTAAAGTTATAGTCTAATAGGTTTTGTTTTGGGTCTTCATACGTAGTTACTGAAATAGTCCAGTTCACCCCCTATTTCTTACTACAAATGGAGTGGCACAAAATTTATTTAAATACTTATATTCTGATAGGTTTTGTTTTGGGTCTTCATACGTAGTTACTGAAATAGTCCAGTTCACCCTCATTTCTTACTACTTATGAAATGGGCAAAATTTTATTTGAGTAAAGTTATATTCTGATAGGTTTTGTTTTGGGTCTTCATACGTAGTTACTGAAATAGTCCAGTTCACCCCCTATTTCTTACATCATATATAGTGTGACAAAATTTTATTTGAGTTAAGTTATATTCTGATAGGTTTTGTTTTGGGTCTTCATACATAGTATCCGAAATAGTCCAGCTCACCCCCTATTTCTTACTACAAATGGAGTTGGGCAAAATTCATTTAAATACAGTTATATTCTGATAGGTTTTGTTTTGGGTCTTCATATGTAGTTACTGAAATAGTCCAGTTCACCCCCTATTTCTTACTACAAATGGAGTTGGGCAAAATTCATTTAAATCAGTTATATTCTGATAGGTTTGTTTGGGTCTTCATAAGTAGTTACTGAAATAGTCCAGTTCACCCCCTATTTCTTACTACAAATGGAGTTGGGCAAAATTCATTTAAATTCAGTTATATTCTGATAGGTTTTGTTTAGGGTCTTCATAATTATGTAGTTACTGAAATAGTCCAGTTCACCCCCTATTTCTTACTAATTATAAAGTGGAGGAAAATTTCATGTATGCCATGTGAGTTCTTGTTTTTAGCTCACCTGAGCACAACGTGCTCATGGTGAGCTATTGTGATCGCCTTTTGTCCGTCGTCCGTCGTCCGTGCGTGCGTGCGTGCGTGCGTGCGTCCGTCGTCAACAATTTGCTTTAAACAACATCTCCTCATGAACCGCTGAAGGGATTTTGACCAAACTTCACAGGAATCATCCTTATGATGCCCTCTATCAAAGTTGTACAAATTATTCAGATTGGTTAAAAAAGTAGGTCACAGGAGCTAAAAATAGATTTTAAAAATGCAAACTTTGAAAATCTTCTTCTGCAAAACTGCAAGGCCTAGAGCTTAGATATTTGGTATGTAGCATCATCTTATGGGCCATTACCAAGATTGTACAAATCATAGCCCTACGGTGATAAATGCCCCCGCACCAGGGGTCACTTGTTTTACATAGAGTTATATAGGAAAATGTTTAAAAATCTTCTTCTATGAATCCATAAGGCCTAGAGATTAGATATTTGGTATGAAGCATCATCTTATGGTTCATTACCAAGATTGTACAAATCATGACCCTATGGTGATAAATGCCCCGCACCATGGGTCACTTGTTTTACATAGATTATATAGGAAAAACTTTAAAAATCTTCTTCTATGAATCCATTAGGCCTAGAGCTTAGATATTTGGTATGTAGCATCATCTTATGGTTCATTACCAAGATTGTTCAAATCATGACCCTATGGTGATAAATGCCCCCGCACCAGGGGTCACTTGTTTAACATAGAGTTATATAGGAAAATTTTGTAGCACTAATGGTTCATTATCAAGATTTTCAAAATGGTGGCCCTTTGGAGATAAATGACCCCGCACTAAGTCTTCTCCTCTGAAACCATAAGGCCCAGTGCTTATATATTTGGTGTGTAGTATTGTCAGGGCTAAAATGTTTAAGATTGAGTTATATCAGAATTTTTGTCTGTTTAAAAACCTTGTAATCAGTTGTAGCAATGGTACTCAGGTGAGCGATCCAGGGCCATCATGGCCCTCTTGTTTTTGTGTTTCATTTAATTTTGTTATGTTTTCTTTCCAGCTATCTCATAGACCGGTCAAAGTCTCAAAAAGTGGCACACAATGTTCAGAAATAAAAGTTCAAGAGTTCTCTGTGTTCAGGGTTCACAGATATCAATTTCGATTGATAACGTCCCCTAGTTTCTGAGCAATTGTGTGTGTGTCAAAATGGGCCATGTGACGCGTCTGGTGTGGTGTGCTTCAGCCTCCACTGCTGCAGTGTGGTCATACCACGTGGTATATGACGTCATTTAAAGCTAACGCATAAAGCATATTTTGCATCGATTTGAAACGAAAACTGCTTTAAGTATTTTCTTTTTTCAGTTTTAATGCGATATAGCGCATGCGGAGCGGAAAATTGTGCACTACATAAGAGTCCTAATGATTCTTTTGTCAGATGTTTATGATTTCCAAACATTCGGGAAAACCTGTTTCGTGTTCGCCAACAAAATTTCACGAACTCGGAAGGTTTTCCCGAATGTTAGGAAAAACTGTACATCTGACAAAAGAATCACTGGAACCTATGTGTAGGGCACAATTTTCTGCTTCACATGAGCTATATGCATTTAAAATTGATAAAGAAATAAAATACTTACTTTAGTTTTTCCTTCCAAATCAGTGTAAAATATGCTTTACGCATTAGCTTAGAATGATGTCATATACCACGTGGTATGAACACACTGCGCTGGCTAGCCAGTTTCTGGTGAAAAGGGAGCATTTGTCTCCCCTGCCAGTATATAGCCTCTCCATGGTCAAGCCCTACTCAGTGCCTCCTCGTGGTGACACACGTCAACTGAGGACCTTTGTGTCCTCAGGCTAAACTGTAAGGGACGATCTACAAGAACTATATATGGTTGCTGAAATTGTCTAACTCATCCACTTTTTCTTCCTACTTACAAAGCAGGGCAAAATTTCTTCAAATGAATTTATATTGTGATAGGTTTTGGGTCTTCATATGTAGTTTATGAAATAGTCCAGCACTCCCTATTTCTTACTACTAATGAAGTGGGGCAAAATTTTTCAAGTAAAATTATTTTATCATATGTTTTGATCTTCTTACTGAAATAGTCAAGTCCACCCCCTATTTCTTACTACATATGGAGTGGGGCAGAATTTTTAATCTACTGATACAGTCACTTATGTGATTTTATGCCCCGCCAACTTCGTTGGGGGGCATATAGATTTTCGGTCTGTGCGTCTGCCTGTCCGTCCTTTGCATTTAAGCTTTTTTTCTAAGAAGATGAATTCATATCTTTATGAAACTAGGTACACATTTACATCATGATATATTTTTAACATGCAAATTTGTGGCTGTGACCTATATTTCACTGATGGATGAACATTGAAGAATCGGTTGTTCTCCCTCCGGTTTACCTTTGCGTTTAAGCTTTCTTTCTATGAAGATGACTTCATATTTTGATGAAAATATATTCACATTTACAGCATGATAGAAACTTTTTAATAATTATATAAAATCATAGCTGTGGCCCATATTTCATGGTTGGATGAACATGACAATTTTTGTTGTTTTGCATTTGTGTTTCAGATTCTTTTTCTTGTTTGAAACTTGGCATTCATGTACATCTTGATATGGATTATTTACCAGTAGTATTTATTTGATTTTATCGCTTTGATTTGGTAAAATTGGTTATTCTGCCCCAGGTTTTCCTCTGTGTTAAAGTTTTTTTTTTCTTTAAAGGTAACTTCATGAAACTTTGTACAAATGTACAAATGTTCATCATTATATTGTATTCTTTAAAAAATCAAGCAAGTATTGGGTTCTAACCATATCCTGGCAGGGCATTAATTAGTGTCTCACAGTCACTTGCTTCCATTGCATCATGGTGGTGTTAATATTCCATCACCACTAAGATTGTATATGAAGCATAGGGAAAGGTTATTATTCAGTAAACTATAATGACTGTGTATCAACACTTTTGATTTACTTTATCTATCTCCGTATTATCTCTTTACAGGTTGATTGTGATGTTATTCTTGTTATGGATGACCAGCAACTTAAAAACTATATTCTAGCATATGGAGACAGAGTGGCAACAGTGGCCTTTTGCCATACTTCAGAAACTGATCATTTGTCACAGGAGTCTCACAAGACTCTAGAAAGAATCCGATATAAAAACCGGATTAGGTCAAGTATAAAATTAAAAGGCAATCAGCATGCAAAAAAGGTTCAAAGAAGAGTGGAGCTTGGATTGAAACAGTACAACTTTTGTACCAAAGAGTATAAGCAAGTCCAAACTGCAAAAGGTGGTGGCATTCGCCATTTATGTGTTGACACAAACTTAAAGTTGTGTGATTTTTTGCAAGTAGGCTGTGACACCTTTTTCCGTAATGGACAGGGTTCCTTTGGAAGTGTTAAGAATTTGACATAACATTATATGACTTTCAAGGAAATGCTGTTAAACTTGAAAGTACAATAGGTGAATGTTATGAAGAATCCAAATTAAAACTTATGAGACTGTATGTGAATATAATAAAGGTAAGTCTTATCAATGTCATAAAAGTTCTTCAATGAATGGAAAAAACAACAACAAAAAACATACATTTCAAGTATGGGGCTGGGGATGATATTGTTTTGTGCAGGTGCATTTGGTCTGTTATTAAGACCTGAATAGTTTTCTGGAAGATAAGTTGAGAATTGTTAGGCCTAGGTTCTTTAAACTTTGTCAGTAGGTTGGTCAGGACATAATTATGTAGAGATTCTAAGGTCTATGTGATTGTGAGGTTTAAAAAAAGCTATTCCAACCAATAACTAGAGAATGATTGGACCAAGACTTTTCAGACCTAAATTTTATTTGATTATGACATTTAGATGAAGCCCTGTAGATGTTTAGATCAATTGGTCAATATCAGTGTGGCCTTCAATTAAAAAATCAGTTTTAGGATGATAACTAGAGTCGAGATTGACCAATAAATACCAGTATTGCCAGTAAATGCTGGTATTTACTGCAGGCACAGTAAATACTTGATCAGTCAACCATCAACCAGTCAATATGCAAACCCTGATAGTAAAAAGAACTTCACTGTCAAAACTAGTTGACTATGTCATATTGAAAAACCAACAAGTAATGTCAAATTAAATTCTTTCCTCTTAAGTGGAGTGGAATATTTTCCCTTTAATTTAGTCATAAACATTTTATACTGTCCCTATTTAATTTGCAAATAACATAAATGAATTGTCAACAAAAAATGAAATGACATCTATTGAAATGGTGACATGTATTATAGATTGTCCTGTAGTTGTGTCTCTTTTTTGTCATTTATGCACAATACAGACTCATCCAATGAATTAAGTTTATTTTCTCTAAACTTGGAAAGTCTGATCCTTTTCATGTTTCTTCTTAATAATGAATATTTGGTTATAGAAATGTCCAGCCACTGATGAAGTTGAACAAGCAACTCAGGAACAAACTGATCAGGTAGCCACACTGATGAGGTTGAACAAGCAGCTCAGGAACAAGCTGATCAGGTAGCCACACGGATGAAGTTGAACAAGCAGCCAGGAACAACTGATCAGGTAGCCACACTGATGAAGTTGAACAAGCAGCTCATCAGGTAGCCACACTGATGAAGTTGAACAAGCAGCTCAGGAACAAACTGATCAGGTAGCCACACTGATGAAGTTGAACAAGCAGCTCAGGAACAAACTGATCAGGTAGCCACACTGATGAAGTTGAACAAGCAGCTCAGGAACAAACTGATCAGGTAGCCACACTGATGAGGTTGAACAAGCAGCTCAGGAACAAGCTGATCAGGTAGCCACACTGATGAAGTTGAACAAGCAGCTCAGGAACAAGCTGATCAGGTAGCCACACTGATGAAGTTGAACAAGCAGCTCAGGAACAAGCTGATCAGGTAGCCACACTGATGAAGTTGAACAAGCAGCTCAGGAACAAACTGATCAGGTAGCCACACTGATGAAGTTGAACAAGCAGCTCAGGAACAAACTGATCAGGTAGCCACACTGATGAAGTTGAACAAGCAGCTCAGGAACAAACTGATCAGGTAGCCACACTGATGAGGTTGAACAAGCAGCTCAGGAACAAACTGATCAGGTAGCCACACTGATGAAGTTGAACAAGCAGCTCAGGAACAAACTGATCAGGTAGCCACACTGATGAAGTTGAACAAGCAGCTCAGGAACAAGCTGATCAGGTAGCCACACTGATGAGGTTGAACAAGCAGCCCAGGAACAAGCTGATCATGTCAGGGTAAGGGTAATTTTGGTGGTACAGAGATGATATAAACATTATTATTTTGACCCTTTCTTTTGGAGAATTTGTGTACATAGACATTAAATTTAATTTGTCAGTGTGTCTGTCATTATGGCCATTAAAAAACTAACCTGGCCTATAACTTTTCACACCTTACAGCTAAGCTCTTAATAGTTCAAATATACATTCCTTGTGACAATACATTTTCATAGGCACACCATCATTTTTGTTAACTTATGGCCCACCTTTAATTTTTAACTTGAAAGTGTAAACCAGTTCAGGTTGGTCAAGTTTAATAATGCTCTTTGGCAGCCACAAAAAAAATTCAACCTGACCTATGACTTTACACTCATTTCAGTTAGGCCTTTCAACTTAATTATGACCTTTGACCTTCACTTTGAATTTTGACTATGAATGTGTAAAAAATAAGCAACCTGGCCTAAATCTTTGTACTTTTTACAGACAGACATTATATGTTTCACATACGTTTTCCCTGTGAAAGCTTCATTTTCACCTCTTTAACCTTGACCATGAACCTTGAAAGTGTTATACTTTAACCTTGTCTATAACTGTGTACACTTATTATAGGTTCACATGTTATTTTCTTGTGGCAAAACCATTCCAGTGACAGTTCATTTTCATTTTTAATTTTGGGTTGTATTAAGCAAAAATACACCAGACACATTGTGGCCCATTTGGGTTGGTTGGTTTAATATAATGGCATTCAACTTGAACTGCTGATTTACTTTTATTTTTTACCTTAAAAGCAGGAGACCACAATTCTGTGAACATGTACAAGCAGTTATGTGAGCATGTACAAACTTGTGCCACCCTTAGTTGCTTGTGTGTGGTAGTTTTGTGTAAGCATGCAGTAGAAAAATATGGTAACTTTTATGCCATTGGTTACAGTCAATTCTTAATAAGTAATTTTGTTTTACAGTACATGTTCATGTAAAGGCACTGATTTAAGTTATAGAACATGAGCAACAATGTGCATCATGTTATGTTAAAACATGATTTATATTCTGTATAAAGGAACCCTGTAGTGCCTCGAATGGATATGAAAAATGCACGGACGAGTCTGATGTAGAGATTCTGGACCCTCAGTTGCCTGAAATTTCTTTTAGGAAGAGAAGATGTTTAAATTTGAATGTAAGTTCATTCACCTTTTTTTTTGCCAGAACTCTGTCCATGATCTGGCTCATTAGGCAAGTGATTTACATCTTTGAGACTTAAATAGATTTCATCTATGAATTGCTCATTATTATCTTACATTTATTGTAACTTTTTTTCTTATATAATTCCAAAGTTGCATAAATTATGGGCCTTGTTATATAACCTTATGGCAGTTTGCAGGCAGGGAATAATATTTTAACATCAGTCAGTTGCTTATCAGTTTTAATGCAACACTGATGAACATATTTACATGCTGATTATACATGTATCTTTAAGATTCATGTAACAATGGACACAATTGTTCATTAGTTTTGTATTGTAACTGTATTGTGTTTTAGATCAAGGTCTCAATTATTATGATGACTGTGTGTTGTCAAAAAATCCTTTAAACTACTATATCTTTTCTGAAAACACTTTGATAATCTTGATGAAACTCAACGAGGATAATCCTTTTATGGACCTCTATGAAATTTGTTGAAACATCCATGCAAACTTGTGATTAACATGGCAAACAAAAGAAAAAATCTTTTTCTTCTGAAAAAAAAATACAGTAGAACCTCGTTAAATCGAAGTCCTTGGGACCAAGCGGAAAACTTCGAAATAACGATTATTCGGATTAAAAATCAGATGGAAATTTCAGTTTGTTAGCCTGCATGTCTGCGTTTTCATTACCGGTGCATATTGTGGAAATCGTTATGCCACGAAAACCACCTATTAGGTGTACGTATATACTGTTAGCAAGTTATGAAAAGTAATGAAAATATATCATAATCTACTTAGATGCTTCTGATGAACATAATCATTCTACCATGTCAAACAATGATACATATTTTTTCCGTCGATCTGCTGCTTCAGGTAGCGTCGCATGCCGGTGACGAACGCTATGATATGGAATGTACTTAAGATCTGACACCTGGGTATATCTTCTGGCACGTGCATATTATGCAACCTGTCAGACATCGATTAGCAATAATCAACATTTCCGGTGGGACACACGTTGCCCAACCCAATCTCGAAAAAAGGTGTGAAAAACCTGCCTGAGCCATCACTCCAATTGCCTCCGCAAAATAAACTGGGTTACTGACCCGGATACGAATGATAATAAGAACGATAATTAGTTCACGAAAATTTATGAAATTTGACTTCGAAATAAAAATTGAAAAATGTACATTAATTGCGACCTCGGGACCGGAATTTTACTTCGAATAAGCGAAAAAATCGAAATAGCGAAATTCGGATTAAACATTTTATTTTTAGTTAAAATAAGAAGGGAAGAAATCGGGACCGAAAATAAACTTCGAAATGGCGAGGAATTCGGTTTAACGATGTTCGGTTTGGCGAGGTTCTACTGTATGTAACAAAAATTCTCCTTCACTGACCCTTTGCCAGAATTGTTGCAACCATGATGATTCAGTAATAAACCTGACCACCAGGTGACAGCAGTTATTTTAGCCTACCTAGAGCCTGTTATACTCGGGTGAGTGATAAAGGGCCACCATGGTCCTCTTGATAATTGTTTACATATGTGTCTATATTTTATCCAGACTTCTTGTCGAGATAGACTGCAACAATTAGCATCATCTATCAAGGACCACTCAGATTCTGGTGAAGACAGTGATGTTATGTCTGCAATTCAGGCCAGTTTGGAGAGGTGAGTTCATATATTCATGACAATGTTATGTTATTAAGGAGGGTTCTGATAAATACTCTAATTATGAAACAAAATTAAAACAGTTAAATTTATATATTTGTGTATTTTTAACCAGGTTTCCAAGGAAGTTGAAACCTAGTTATTAGAATGGGTAACATCATTGAGAATGGTTGGACAGGCATCAAATGTGGTTTTCGTCAAATATCTCCTGTTAGAATTAAGGTAGAGTAATCATACTTTATAGGTAGATGCCTTATAGGAAGAGGAAGGTTGGGATTGATTTTCAGATCAATAGAGTCAAGATCAAGGTCACTGTTGCTAAAAATAGTTTTGATTGCCTGGGGCTACACTTAAAACCTTGTTTTGCATAATTTGACAGGTTTATTGTTAAAGGTAGTTTAACTGTTTACTAATTAATCAGCATCAATGTTGAATGAAGGCAAAACTTCAAAGTTACCAGAGCTACTTTAAAGTACTGGAACTACTGTGGCAAAGAATGAATATAATGCAAAGAGATGATGTATGTTGGCTGGAAATATTGTGCCAAAGCATTGTTGTGGTAGCATTAATCACCTGCAGTAATAATTCCAAGTTTTTTCATTGTTGTTTTAGCTCGACTATTGGAAGAATAGGATAAGCTATTGGAGTTATCCAAGCATCGGTGTCCGCGTACTCAATGGATGTCCCCAAACTTTACCATTGTTTTTTTTTATCTTTAGCATTATAAAATCAAGAACAGTAACTCTTCCATTTTTTTTTCTCATATTTATGACCCTTTTAGACTAAAAAAAATTTAAACTTTTAACATTGATATTGCCATTATCTCCAGTTTTTCTCATTAGATGTCTCTTAAATTTCACACTTGCCTTGAACATCACCAGACCATCTAGTAGGAACAGGGACTTAACCAAATTCTTTTGCATATTTATGGCCCTTTTGGACTTAGAAAAAAAATGTTAAAACTTTTGCTTAACATTGCTACTATCTATAATTTCTTTCCATGGATGTCCATTATCATTTATGAAATTGCTTAACCTTCGTTGGGGGTCAGACTCTGTCATGAATTTCAAAATGGTTATACCTCTTTTTTTATTTAGAATCTCGGATAAGGTTTTCACACCACCTCATTTTTTCACTTAACCATTCGAGGTATTGCTTTGAAACTTTGAATACCTGTTTATGACTATCACCCCTACTTGTACATGGCAAGAATGCATAACTCTGTCTTGGATTTTGACATTATTATATATTTTGATAATACAAAGATTCTCATTTTGCCTTAAATTGCAATATTTATTTTTATTGACAAAGCATTCGAATAGTTGAGCATGCTGTCTTACAGACAGTTCTTGTTCTTTTTTCAGTGGGAATTCTCTCAAGGAAATTCTTATGAAACTGACATCACAGGTTGACAGTAATAGTACTGCAAACCTGTTAAATGTGGACAGGTATGATGTTCTAGATGGAGCCAGAAGAGGGTTCACCAGAAAGAAATTTAAGAATGAGTGTACACTCAGCGTTAAATTTTCTCAGGAAAAAGGGATAGATGAAGGGGGACCAAGAAGAGAATTCATGAGACTTGCATTGAAAGCCATTCGAGACTCACCGATATTTGAAGGGGATGACAATGCTAAGATACTTTGCCCTGACATGCCAAGTAAGTTTCAAATGATTTAAATGATTATAGTAAAAAAAACTTCCTTAAAATATAATTGGTTTAGGGCGCTATGGTGGAGCAGTTACTGTTATGGGCTACAAATATCTCAGCCCCTCAATGCTGAGGGTTTGAATCCCAGTTTGGACTTAAAATTCCTCTTGTAAAAAAGCTTCCCAGCTGGCTTGCGATAGGTTGGGGGGTTCTATCTGGGTGTCCCCTGTACCTTGAATAATGTACAAATGTATATAGGTATCCTGGGGACTTTCTCCTCCTTTAATTAGCTGGACGTTGCATATATTTTGAAATACTGTTAAAGTGATGGTAAACTCCAATGAAACAAAAAAAATGTAGCGTATCTCCGTATTGCCAATAAACAACTCGCAGCTGTTTACCTAACAGTAGTGCCACTGAGCACTTTCAGCTCAGCTATTGAAAGACAACAAGAGCTATTGTACTCTCCTCCATGTCAATGTTTATGGCAGTGTCTGTTTAAGTTTTATGCAATGTAGCAATATCTCAGAAACTGATTAAAGTAGGCCTTTGAAACTCTTTATTCACAAATATTGTTTATTAAGATACATCTCAAAATAACCTCTTGTATCCTTATTTAAGCTATTTGTCTTTTCATAACCTTAAAAGATGAGTTTTGTTTCAAAGAAGCAATATTACACATAATTTACTTGAAGAAGCTATTTTGCTACATCCTATGGTATAATCTTTATCCTTGTAAGTTTAAGCCTAAATATGACAATAATGTAGATGCCATTGTATCAAGATAATATCTTCAGTTGTTTCTCTGAAAAAAGGTAAGCACATATAATCTTTCAAATGATATGTCTAAAGACAGTGAGTATTTGCTCAGGTGACAGAAGGTCAGTCAGAGCTATCCATAGGTTAAGCCTCTTTTGTCCGTCTTTCATCCGTCAACACGTTATCTAGCACAGTTTTTGTTCCACATGATAAAATTTGGGGATATTCAAATTCCAGGGTAATGCTAACATCTAAAGAAAAACTTGTGAATGCAGTTACTACTTCACATTATGTTTGATGTTGATAAAATTTTGAACAGTTTTGAATTCCGGGGTTCTGGGGGCAAAGTCGTAGAGCTTATATAGCACCTTCTTACTCACCTCTATATACATTGGTATTCTGTGACAGTCAACTGTCTGAGCAATTTCAGGCCCACTTGGGCCTTTTGTTTTAAATGTGCAGATTAATCAATATTTGTATTTATTCATTTGTTATGTCTACAGGTGAAGAAAGAGGTGATTACTACCTGTTTGGGATGATGCTAGCATATTTCCTTGTACACAAAGGACCTTCTCCCTGTTTTTTCTCTGCTCTTATGTACAACATGATAGCTGGTGTATCTTGTCTTCCACAAGTATCGGACATTACAGACACAGAACTTAGAGCACAGCTACAAATGGTATGTTTATACAATAATAAATTAGAAGTATGTCTACTGTACCTACAATGCACAGCAATGAAGAAAATTTGGAAATTGGTCAACAAAATTAAAAGTAATAACAAGTAAAACATTTTGAAAGGTTGAAAAAATTATACATCCATCCAATAAATTTGAAGATGAAAATGTTTAAAATGATAATATATTGGTGATTTACTCAGATTGGCATTAGCAAACTGCTGTTGGCAGAATATGTTCCATACATGATTAATTGTTCATTGGACAGGGCTCAAATTCCCAGACTTATTTGCAAATTATTTTACTTTCATGGAAATTACTACTGATGTGCTTCTTTATTATTAGGACCACTGTTTCATAAATTAATGGATTTTTAGAAAGTGGTTATGCTGTTTTTCTACAACTGCTTCAATAATGGCACATTTCAGTATTTATATTGAAATTTTTTATGTGTTTGGTTTGACGATTTCAGGTTCTGTATTAAGTTCATTGACATCACTAGATTTAATAATAAAAAAATAAACTCTATATCTTTCATTTTGACTTTGTTCAATTGATGATCAAAATCAGCATCAGGACTAGTGTAAAATCTGGCTTCCAAGGTTGATACGAGGGTGTGTAAAAATTTATTGAAATAAATAATTATTAAAAAGTTTTTTAAGATACAACGAAGGGCTTTCCGTTTGTTTATTTCAAAGGTATTGAATATATAAGTTAAAACAAAGAAATGAAATAATGATGCATAATAATGTAAGATTAAATACGTAAATCATCATTATCATAAGTTATATATACTTATGTTTAAAAAAAGCTTTAAATCTTTTTTTTCTATTTATTTTCATCTTAAGAAGATATTGAGAAAGCATAAATATGGCACAACCGTTTACTATCATTCAGAAAAAAAAAAAAACAGGAAAAATTTAAGATAATACTATCCTCAAGAATTGTTTTCTTAACGTTATTCAATCGATTTTAAAAGTTTTTTTTATTCTTTATTTAATATCTTTTTCTTTGTAAGCATATGACTTGACATGTATTCATTGCAATTTGATCCACAATTGAAATTGTAAAAAAGAAAAGAAAACTTTAAAATCGATGACTTTCAACCTTTAAATTTATTGAGTTTTACATTTGCAAAATTACATGGAAACAAAGGCAGAGGTGTAAGCAAAATCATGAAAATACTTTCTTATTTCTTTGTAATTAACAATATTAACGTCTTGAAACTTTCAACTATTCATTTGCTTTGTATAATTGCTTATTTTTACAGATTTAGAAAAAGAAACCGTTAAACATTTAGAAAACATAAAAAAATCGATAGGAAGATATACATGTATTTGTCATTTTCTTTAGGTTTGCAGAAAGCTGTGAAAGCAAATGCAATAAGATATCCGTAAAGGTTTTTTTCTGACTCTAGTATAATTATACTCATTCATCGTAAATGCGACTCATTTACTCAAAAACGTATTACAATTCACTATTCAACGCAGGCATTCATTCATGCAAAAGAACAATCGGATCTTGCTCAACCAACCCAATGACCACTTACATTTCTTTTTTCAAATTAATAGATTTCCATGAATTAGCCCTTTTACGAAAAACATGAATAAGTCATGTTTGATAACGTAATCACTTGAAATTTTCTGGACTTTTTGCGCATGTTAATTTAGGCATTATTACTTATCTAAAGTTAATATATACAATCTTTTAATCTTTTTAGTATATTTTGCTTGCACATCAATGTTGTCATAAACAAGTGACACAACATAAATTCTTTAAGATATGCTGAAGACTGGCATCAATACTCATGACGCTGGAGCGCGAATACGTATTGAAATGAATGATTTTATATTTTAACGACGTCAAAATCAAGTGACAAAAGAAAAATATCTTTTTTGCAAGGACATGTTCAGCTAACGTTCTATTAACCAAGAAAAAAAATAATCAAAATCATCAAAACTAAACAATCCTGTGGCTTGTTTTAGATTTACACTGATAAGTTGTTTTATGACTAGTATAAAACGCGGGTCAGGTCTGTTGACTATGGTACACAACACACGGTCACATATATATTAAAGTATTTGCTGTTTACCCTTAATATTTTCTCTAATGAATATTAATACTGGATTCCACTTTATTTACGGCTTTCCGCAACCTGCGGAAAATGTATAGGGTTTGTTATGTTTATTATTATTATTATTATTATTATTCCTTTTTTCCAACCAAATCTAAGAGTTAATTTCAGTATGTTGTCAGTGTCTAAGCAACATGAAAATTAAATTGCCTCGACAAAAAAGTTCAAATTTTTAAATTTCAATTTTTAAGTGTTCCCTCAAGATAAGTTAACCAATCAGAGCTTTCCAATTTCTAAGTATCGGCCATATCTAAATACTTTTATAGGGAACATGGAACGAGATCTTTTGATTAGAGAATATTTTCAACTGGGTTTGGAATACAAGATTATTTTGGAGGTCTCACAAGAGAGGCATGGTATTTGCGTTGGACTGAGACAATTAATACGACTGTTAAAAGTACAGGAACTAGGTCGGAGAAATTACAGTAACTTAAGGCAAGTAGTTGACTTTATTCACAGTCAGATACAGGAACCAGGACATCAGCATGGTTATCGCATCATGTATGTACGCTGCCAGACCCATGGACTTATTGTTAGACTGAACGATATTCGTTTAATTTTGAAGTTTTTGGACCCTCTTGGATCATCTCTGAGGTCAGCAAGACGACTACAAAGAAGGCAGTATTATGCACCAGGTCCAAATTTCATATAGCACGTGGATGGTTATTACGGGCCGGCAGGAGCCGGTCCGGTTACTGATACGGTTTTGCCAGGCTAAGGTAGCACACCACACTAAATGTAGGATTTCTTGAATAGGGTAAATATTCTGGATTTAAATGGCTGTTTGTCTTTTAAATGCTTTTTTAGCATCAAATTTGTTCTTGTGACTTCTAATATGAACTCTGGCAAATTCGAAAACAGGGCCAAGAATCATTTGTTCATGCATGAGAATGTCAAGGACGCCATTTTCTGTAAACAGTGCTTTTCGTCTGCATGGTGGTAAATATCAAGTCATTTTACAAGGGGGTACAAAGTTTTAACATTTATTGCCAAAAAATTTCATGCGTGAGCACCACATTTTTGGGGATAGTTTGCAAGTATAGTGAGTTGCTAAAGCAGAAACACTTTGTTTAAAGCCCTTCTATTTGCAGATAATTTTTGCCAGAGTGACAAAATGTGGTGTTTGTGGTCTCGGCGCACAGTAGATTTTTGCCTTCAGCAGGATGAATCACAGCTTCTTGTACTGCCTGACCACTGTAAATGTCACACTTTTATTGTATATTTGCAATGCAATGACTAATATGTTATCAATAAATGGTGTTTTTTTCCAGGTTTTGTATTTCGGAGTCAGGAATTTTGGACATCTTGCTTGTGGGACGTGGACAACAGAAAGTTGGATTTTAGTGTGGAGTGCTACCTAAGCTGTACAATGAGTTTCTTCGTGCCTGTCATTACTTTTAATTTTGTACAAAGGTTAGAAAAATGTAAAAAATATACGTTTTTGAATTTAAAAAAATCAATGATGGTGAACATGTATAACCATTCTGTAGATATTTTTTTTTATTATTTATGTTAATTTTATCTGCGGAGTGGTCACGCTCGTAGCGGTTTATATTGCGGCACAACGCAATATCAAGTATACACGTACTTTTCGTACTTACAATTCTTCTGCTAACGATAATAACAACTTTTGACTATGGGAACATGGGTTGTAAAACAGATTACATCACGTTATTTTTTAAACTTTTTGTATAATAAGTTACCTGCTAGGAATGTAGACCTTCGATTTAGTCCTATTGTAATTATGCTGAAATCAGTTCCACGAAGTACGAAGCCAGTACGAAAACCAATAGGTATTTAATTTAATACATATTTTATTCAAGAATACATAGGATTGAACAACAGGCTAAATGCCCATGTGAATCCACTCCTTATACAGGTCATGCATACATAACATATGACAAATTAAAAGTATTGCATGCCTTATGACAATAGATATATAGAAATACAAATAAAAAAATAATATATTTCATTACAGGGAGAAATATGAC
Source organism: Solen grandis (assembly GCA_021229015.1). Taxonomy (NCBI): domain Eukaryota; kingdom Metazoa; phylum Mollusca; class Bivalvia; order Adapedonta; family Solenidae; genus Solen; species Solen grandis. The sequence continues at coordinate 33,098,234 of CM037791.1, forward strand.
AAAATTTGTGCCTAAAATTATATATAAGGTCATTTATAGGGACCATCTAAAATCAAAGCGCTAATAGCACTGAGAGAACAGGGTTTTTAATATGAGGATGTCGCATTTCTTTTGTTTATTATAAAAATGAATAAACGATTACCAAATTAAACACGGATAACCAAGTTTTCAAGCGACACAATAAACCCAATGTTAAATCCGCTTTAACATTGCTTGAACACGGTCGTTTAAAAAAGATGAACACATTATTTGTTTCAATGGATTTCTAACAAAAAGCACATCGCTACTCTTACTTTCCCCATTTCTCTTGCCCAAAGTTTACAAGATTATATGAATATGTGGAAGGAAATCTAAAATAACAAACTTCATTATTTTATGGGGGTTTTTTTTTCTTCATTTCATTTTATATACACATTTTCTTGTTATAGATAAATTAATGATATTCAATATAAAAAATATGTGTATCTTATATTGCAAAAATAATAAAAAAAAGTTTGTAAACATTGTTCTCCGGCTGTGACTCGAACCCACACCCTTTTTCAACGCCGTTTGCATGGCGATCTAGCCTGACTATTTTACCCACAACACTAATGAGTACGGTGGCATAAGGGTGACAAGGAAGATATTTTTTTATTTACGTGCGCACGTAGTAGCTTTTACGTGCGCACGTAGTAGTTATTACGTGCGCGCGTAGTAGCTTTTAACGTGCGCACGTAGTAGCTACGAGTATTACGTGCGCACGTATAGTAGCTTTACGTGGGTACGTAGTAGTTATTACGTGAGCTCGTAGTAGTTTTACACTAGTTTTGCAGTTTTCTACAGCTTTAAATTTAAAAATAAATCGCACAGGTATTCCCCAAGATGCCTAGTCCAACCGGAACTACACCCTTATAACGGCCCTGGCAAAGCGGCAAGCCGATTGCATTATAACTGCCTGTATGTTTTTGTTTTTTGTTTTTTGTTTTGTTTTTTTTTGTTGTTTTTTTTTAAATACGCCCCCTAACCCGAACTCCTGGATCCAGCTCTGTATGTCACTAGGGATGTTTGAGGTTGTAGGATCACTTTAAACAATACTAGCATCTGTTGAAGTAAATACTAGTAAAATGAAACTTTTAATAAAATTTACAAAAGGAAATGACTTGCATATTGTTGCAATCAGAACAATAAATTTATATGAGGCTTTTAATACAACAGACATTATACAATGTTTACAGTCTTAGTTTGCGTGTTGATACATCTTCATAAGCAACAAGCTGCATGAAAACTATCCATCTATACATGTTAAAGCACTTTTCACAAATGCTCGAAGAAGAGAAATAGTAAATAGAAGCTTTTGTAAACTAGATTTTACACAACCTACAATCAACTTATAAACTGAAATGGGTAACTATTACACTGTTGTTAGCAAAAATAAGTATATTATTGGGACTGGTGAAGTAGTAAAAATGCCCCCTTCTTTTTTTTTTGCATATCATATATTTTCCTGGTATAATTGCACCATTAAATTAATATAAAATAGTGGCATCAAGGAGACATGGAAGATAATTTCTATATCACGCCCCATGCAATAACCACTGTGTTCGCATGCAGTAGCTACAATGTTCACATGCAGTAGTTATTGCGTTTGCACGTGGTAAATAAGGTTAACGTATGCTTAGATATAGTTATCACTTGTGCAAGTGATAGCTACTGCGTATGCATCCAGAAGCTATCAAGTTATCGTTATATATATATATATATATATATATATATATATATATATATATATATATATATATATATATATCCATTTTATGCCACCAAAGTTTAAAGTTCCAAAAAGATTGCTTATTAGTTTAAGCATATATTTAATTAAAAAAGTTCTTTGTCAATGGTTTTTGGATTTGGCCATTACTTGAACCGTGTAAGGCTATGACAGATTCTTGCCCAAATTGGTGTTTGAACTCACAAAATTCAGTTCCATTGTCATATAATGGTAACCTACGAAATTGATAGAGTCTGAAACTGTAAAATTGTCATTTTAATATAATTAAATTTAGCTGAGGCCTTGTCATAAACATTGCTTCTAATTAAGTGAGTTTAAATGATGTGAATGAACGAGGAGAGAATATAAAGTGAAAATTTAGCTAATAATTCTAAGACTTACAGATCAGATATACCAATATTCATTTAAATATTACAGCCATAAACACTGATTTCAAATATTTTATCTCATGGACATTAACATTGTCTTGAAGTTAAATCTAGATTTGTTAAAAAATAAAGATCTTAGAGTGAAAAAAATAAAGTGTATATGAGTGATTCAAACTCAGGTGATGTTTCACTTTGATATCCAGACATTTGTTTCAGAAATATTATGTTAAATTACTTTTCATCTTGATAATATATCCATGCTAATCCAAATCCTGGTGAATATGAAATCCCAAACATCATATGGGATTTGAACTGTTCATATTCTTTAAAAACAGGCAAAAGCATGCCGCAGGAATTTGCTTTGGGATATATCTCCCCATTCAAGAATGTGATTGATGGTAATGAATTAAAACCAAGTGGTAAAGCTACTACGTGCGCACGTAAAGCTCTACGTCGACGTAAAGCTACTACGTGCGACGTAAAGCTACTACGTGCGCACGTATAGCTACTACGTGCGCACGTAATAGCTACTATGTGCGCACGTTAAAGCTACTACGTGCGCACGTAATAGCTTCTACGTTCGAACGTAATAGCTACTACGTGCGCACGTAAAAGCTACTACGTGCGCACGTAAAAGCTACTACGTGCGCACGTAATAGCTTCTACGTTCGAACGTAATAGCTACTACGTGCGCATGTAAAAGCTACTACGTGCGCACGTAATAACTACTACGTGCGCACGTTAAAGCTACTACGTGCGCACGTAATAGCTTCTACGTTCGAACGTAAAAGCTACTACGTGCGCACGTAAAAGCTACTACGTGCGCACGTAATAACTACTACGTGCGCACGTAAAAGCTACTACGTGCGCACGTAATATAAAAAAAAATATCTTTCGTGTCCCCTTTATGCCACCGTAAATGAGCCATACAGAAGAAATTTAATCTATATATTGTTGCCTGTTGCTGGAAATTCCAGCCAGTCATTGTTTCAAAATATCTCAGCATGAGGTGCGATTTTTTTTTTCGCTAGCGTACTTTCTTTTTTAATTACAGTTTTTTTAAATCGTTATATCCAGCATCGATTATTTTAATTCAGTTTCGCCTTCCATAACGCATTCGTACTGAAATAAGTAAGAAAATTATCACCATTTAGTGATAAGACAGAAAACAAAATTTAGAACTATTTTTCTGCGTAAAAAAAAAAGGAATTCTATAAGAATAGATGCCTAAATATAGTATAGCCCCAAAATGTTGTCCGAGTCAACATGTGTGCCACCATAGAGCAGCGTTGCAAGCATCCCTTTACAAACATCTTAAAATGCAGTCTTTTTTACATGCTGGTTCCCAATGAATTTCTGCGTTAAGTAAAGAAGCAAGTACCAGTAGAGCAGCGAAATGAATATTACATCATTGTGTCGCCTGCATAGCATGGCAGACACATAGGGATCACTTTGTCCGTCGTCGTCGTCGTCGTCGGCGTCGTCGGCGTCACACTTTCTTGTCCGGAGCATAACTCGAAAAGTATTTGAGGTATCACCTTGAAACTTAAAACATGGATAGATCACATTGAGGTGGAGTGCAGTGCACAAGAATGATAACTCTGACTTTCGTATTTTCTGAGTTATTACCCTTTGTTGATTCTGAGATTTTATTTTTGTCCGGACCATAACTCAAAAAGTATTTGAGGTATCACCTTGAAACTTAAAACATGGATAGATCACATTGAGGTGGAGTGCAGTGCACAAGAATGATAACTCTGACTTTCGTATTTTCTGAGTTATTACCCTTTGTTGATTCTGAGATTTTTTTTTGTCCGGACCATAACTCAAAAAGTATTTGAGGTATCACCTTGAAACTTCATAGATGGAAAGATCTCATGGATTTGTAGTGCAGTGCATAAGAATGATAACTCTGTTTTATTTTCTGAGTTATTTCCCTTTGTTGATTTTCAGACTTAATTTTTGTCTGGGGCATAACTCGAAACGTATTTGAGGTGTTGACTTGAAACTTCATAGATCTCAATGGTCTGAGTGCAGTGCACATGAATGATAACTCTGTTTCTCTTTTTCCTTGAGTTATTGCCCTTTGTTGATACTCAGACTTCATTTTTGTCTGGAGCATAACACGAAAAGTATTTGAGGTATTACTTTGAAACCTCACAGGTGGAAAGATCTCATGGAGTGCATTGTGCAAGAATGATAACTGTTGTATTTTTGGAGTAATTTCCCTTTGTTTATTTTTTTGGATTTAATTCTTGTGTGGTGCATAACTTGTAAAGTGTTGCCTTAAACATTTATAGTAGATAGATCTCATTGGTCTGAGTGCAGTACACAAGAATGATAACTCAATAATGATAATGATGACTACAAACTTGCAACATATATATAATTAACGTCATAAGTGCTTAATGACGTCATAATTTTTCTTACAGTTAATGTTTTGAATTCATAGTCATTCTGACACTCCTCTGATGAAGACTGTATAGTCGAAAGTGCTCGGGAAAATTATTACATATTGCACTGTTTGAATATTTTATTCCCCCCCCCCCCCCAAAAAAAAATATATATATATATATATATGTGTGTGTGTGTGTGTTATTTTGTACCTCACAAAATAGATTATGCTTTATCAATAATTTGTCAAAAGATCGATTTTCTAGTCAATTCTTTCATCAAACATGCTTAAATGCAGGCGACACAAGTGTTCCGAGGAACACCCACATCTAGTTTTCCTGCAATAACGGAGAATCACGCCAACAACAATAGTTCTTCGGCCCGGTTCATTGACGCTTGCGTCAGAATTTTTCTTGTGATAAATTGAGACCGTTCGGTATTTGTATTCGTGGATGTATCTGTGGTTACGTGGTGACTATGGCACAGAAAATGTTAGAGGTCGAGATTTTCAGCGATATTTAAGGAGAGACGATGAGAGCAACCAAAGATCATATATTGAAGGAACAAGTACAGCAAACCAGCGGATTGAAAAATAAATCGCTGATAAATTTTCAGAGCTTCTGATTGGCCACACATTTACGGTGACTTCTAAATACAGTCAGTTCAACTTAACTGTGTGACTATCCAGATGTTTTCTGCTGTTGGTTTTATCTATCTTAGTTGTTACATCTGTATTAGAACTTTGCGGCAGAGTTATTGGAGTACTTAACTCGCCCAACGCCGTAAGTGACTTTAGCCGACATTGAAACAGCTTATATTCAGATCAGATAGCTTTCTTAGAGAAACCGAAGATAAGAATGTAAACGATTTCTATTTCAAGTCGGTATTTTAAATTCTGAAGTAGCTGTTAAAAATGTTCTCATTTTTTGACGGACAATGCTACGCTGACATCCAGCAAACGGCAAATTGTCGCCAGACATGTCAGCGAATGATTTTAAACCCTTAATGTATTTTGGCATAAACATTATATTGCTTATTTCTGATCGTTTGCTTTATCATATGTTAATAATTATGTGGTATGAATCATCTTATTTAGATACCAATATGCTATTATAAATGACTCATACTTTTGTTCAGTCCGTTTGTAAAGTGTTGATTTGATTCCTTCCGATTCCGATCAGACGATTCAGAAGTGTTGAAAAGATTCTATTAAAGAAAACGTATGTTACGAGCCCTTTATCTGACTTGACTTGACTATTTGAGTTTACCGTCACTTTGACAATATTTCAGTCATATAGCGACGTCCAGCTAATTACAGGTGAAGGAAGACCCCGAATGCACGGAGTCATCCGGATAGAACCACCGACCTACCGCAAGCCAGCTGGAAGGTTTCCTCACATGAAAATCCGAATGACCCTTCCGGGCCCTTTATCGGAAGGCAGTGACGAATTACCACACAATTAATGAGATGTAGATGTACCACAAAGCTATCAGTCAAGTTTTTTTCCCCAATAACAATCACATGAAATCCCAGCATCAACAGCTTTCTAATAAGCTTTAATTATCATTTTGATTAATTTACTTTCCACTGAACGAATTCGTTATACTGTATCCGTCTTCTCTGCTTTAAAAATACTGCACGAAACTGATGCCCATCAGTGATTTATATTGATGTAGAATTTCCATGCAAACATAGATACATATACTGTCTGTTGAAAAAAAAAGACAATTACGTCTCATTCGATTTATAATACGTTGTTACACTGGCGGTATAAAAGTTTGGCGCAGGGGCACCGTTATTTCGCTCCTGGCTTAAATGCCGAGCACATGTCGTCTTTAACAATAATTTCAGACCGGCGATGCGCCAGGTCATTTATTACCAACTATATCACTTTCGAATGGCAATTATGTGATCATATATGACCAATTTTAAGTTCTATATTAAATGCAGGTCTTTGGACTAGTGTATTAGACAGGTATTGTTAACTTGTTTCTTGCAGTGTATTGTCCGAGCAGTGAACAGTGCTGACACAGCTATGACGTCTGATTTTTTGTTGTGTATGGTCACAGGACAACCTCTGTCATCCTAGGAAGATAACATTTTCTACCTTTTTTTACAGAATGAGCTTGATCTGGCCAAAGACATTTGGAACAATCATCGTATTCGGCCATCAAGAAATTATAGAGCTCCGTATGGAAGGCCAACTTTGATGTATAGTTTACCAAGTCTGTGGAACGCACCTAATTACTTGCATCCAGTTTCCACGACTGATATTAACACTTGCAAAAAAGATTCCATCTTCAGGACAGCCGTTCCATGTGACAGTGACATATATGAGATATGTATTAGTTTCATGGCGGAAAATAGGCTCAAACCTCCCAAGAATGCATCCAGCACACTCAGCTTGTATCGAGACATTCTTCAACATACAAGATATTTATTGTAGTTGAGAGCTAGTTCATCTATGGTCGTTTAAAAAGTCTAATACATTACTACTTTTACCATCATGTCTGTTTATCACATTAATTAGACTTATTAATTTCAACGACACTGATTTCAGTGAAACGGTTTCAGACAATACGAGTTTTATTGATAAATTTACATCACAGTTACGAATAACAATTATGTTAGGATGCCTACGATGGATGTTCGGAAAGTTTTGACACCATGCTAATTAATTAAGGTGGGTTTTTTTTGTGACGATTTACAATCAATCCCACACCCGGTACATCGACACAGGTCAAAACGTAGTCTAGAAACAATGTTTAACGTGTGCATTACGAGATCTCGTATTACAAGTATCTCAGACTCACAGTTGAGCTCGAAAAGGTATGTTTTACTCGAAGCAGCGATCCGTTTAGACAAGTTGACATATTTTCTCGAAAATTTCCGTATTTTAACTTACGCACGCTAAATTGGCCGATACTATGCCTTTAAGTGAACAACAACCAACCTATTTTACGGCCACATGTCTTTAAAGAGCAAGCGTAGGATAATTTGGCCGACTGCTATTTATAAATACAATATTCTACTACTTGTATTGCTTATGTCCTATGTTTAGAAGTGATATGTGTTAAAACTACATATACGCAGAATTCATATCTTTAACGCCCATTTTATCGACGACTTACTGGAATATAGATAGGTCGCAGTAATAGACCAAAGTCTATTTTAAGTTAGACCATGGTTATTCTAGCAAGCCAATGAGCGCCCATTATTCTGTGCATCTATATCATGCAGACGTGATATATCTATGCAAGTGGGACACGTGCAAAGTGGGTTGAGAGGGAAATTAGGAGGCATCGTATACTTTCTGAATTTATTGTTAGAGGGTGTGGTTAAGAAACTTTTAAAGAAAACAATAAGGTTAAAAATACGGAAACATATAATATGGTTGTGTGTAATTATATTCACAATTAACAAGAGCTGTCAGAGGACAGCACGCTTGACTATTCAAAATGCTTGTTGGTAAATCAAATTTATTCGCTGTTGAAATCAGCCAGATGTGTTATGTGTTGTGGTTTATATGTTTTCTCAAAACAATGAAAATATGCTGTGAGTATATCAAATAGTATAATCAAGATGACTTATGGTAATAATTGTAAAATGACTGTTGAATTTTAAGTCGAATTAGTGTGTCTTGTGATTAAATGTTTTAAACTTCCTGGTCCTCAGTTTTGGCGAACTAATTTTGTGGACTGCGGTCCATTTTAAAACAATCCCATTATTTAAGATGCTTTTCTTTGGAGATGTTGATGTGTACGTTGAATTTCATATTTTCGCCCAATACTGTACTTAAAGTCTCCGTATGTTTTAGCGTAAATAAATTCAAAGAAAATAAATGAAAGTGCGTAGATAACTAAAAATGTGTCTAAGATAGTGCAAAATAAAACCCCGAAGTCCATACAGTGCTTTATTAAGCAGAAATTGTGGGAAATTCCCCCTACTATTCCCGAATATCTGACGGCACCACTAACAGAATGATGCAGTCGTTATATGCTAATTTTGAGGCAGAGTGGGCGGAGCATGCGCCTTTTAACGCCTCTTTTGAAATCGTAATGGCGGACAGAAAGAAAAAACCGCGAATGACGCGACTTAGTCCGCGTTCTAAGATAAAATGCAGTAGAAAATAAAAAAAAAACACGACTGTGGTCAAAGACGAGACACTCGATAAGATTATCTTCAGAAACATGGCATAGGTGGATTCACAGGACCCTGATATTCAGTCAAAAAAAAAAAAAAAAAAAAAAAAGTAAATAAAAAAAAATCATATATAGAGAGATCGGTTTTTTTTTATTTTTTATTTACTTTTTTTTTTTTTTTTTTTTTTTTGACTGAATATCAGGGTCCTGTGTTGTTACTATCAACATCTGTAAATCAATAATCAGCCTCATAACTTTCATCATATAAACAAAAAAAAAAAAAATTTAAAAATTTTTAACGATGTGGAGTTGAGTTGAGATAAAAAAATATATATATATAAAATACAAGATCAACAGCAAAACATATTTTCTTTCTCTCAAAAATATTCCGATATCTCAGCATCCTGGAACAGAACAAAAAAAATCTGTGGGACGTTGAGAGTAGTAAGCTATTTCAAAATATATATCTATATAATCACTTGCCATAAATACATTATTCTTTTTTCTTTTAATATTACATGTACAAACATTGCTCTTGATCCTTCTCAGTTCTTGTTAACGAAACAAGTTGCAAGTATGTTGTATATATTTTATATTAAGATACACAATGATTTTAATATCAGGCCTCATGACAATGAAAAGAAAATTTAAAAAATCGGAGACTCTGGTATAACACATGAAATAAAAAATAATTACCGCCGATAATTAAGTATACAAAATTTATCTACCCTAACACA
>CM037791.1:33107740-33137826 GCA_021229015.1 Solen grandis
AGACGATTATTTTGGTACCTAAAGTTTTGAAATTGATCCAAGTATAAGGAAGTTACATCAAAAATAAGAATTTAAACATGCATAATTTCAGCGATTTTGCCGTTATGTAAGAGTTTCACGGCTTATATCTTAACACCCATATGAAATAAGTCAAACACATTAAGCAAGTGAGATGTAGAGAATTTTAAGACAATTATTTTGGTACCTTAAGTTTTGAAATTAATCAAAGTATAAGGAAGTTACATCAAAAATAAAAATTTAAACATATAGAATTTCAGCGATTTTGCCTCATGTTTTTCTTATATCTTAAGAATCATTAGAAATAAGTCCTTACATTAAGCAAGTGGGATGTAGAGAATTTTAAGACGATTATTTTGGCACTTAGAGTTTTGAAATTAATCAAGAAATAAGGAAGTTACATAAATAATACGAATTTAAAGCCAATTGTAAGAATTTTCATAAAATATCCTACTTTCGCTTTCACCTTAATTAAAGCATTTTCGGAAAATGTAAGTTTACAGATATGTTGTTGTTGTTATTTACCGTCGCTGCGATAGTATTTCAATCATATAGCGACATCCAGCTGATTACAGGTGGAGAAAGACCCCGTGTACACAGAGGTACCCGGGTAGAACCACCGACCTACCGCAAGACAGCTGGAAGGCTTACAGATATGTATTAGTCATATAAATTGAAAAAAAAACTTTTACTTATATCATATTGATATTACTAGCTAAACAAGTGTACCGTTCCCGGTGGCCGAGTGTTTAGAGCGTCCGCCTCGGGAGCGGGAGGTCGTGGGTTCGATACCAAAGTCGTAAAAATGGTACTGTTATAGCTCTCTTGCTTGACACTTAGCATATCAGGGTCATGGTTGGCACGGTATCAGGATAATGTGACTGGGTGTGGTATCATGCCACATGTCTACGACGTGATACTGCAGTGTGGCAGCACTATAACTGCATTAAGTAGACATCGTCTCCAAATGACTGAAATACTGTCGGTGAGACGTTAAACCCAACAAACAAACAAACAAACAAACTAAACAAGTGTTGACAATGATTTAATGTTTTGTCAAATCATTTTATTTACGTTACTTATGAATATCAGTTGCAGCATTGCGTTACCCATAATCCTTTGAGCGTTTTGACACATGTCATTTAGACCGTTGTTGAAACATTGCAATTTCCCGACTTTATTGTTGCTTCTATCGATAAATGTTGTACAAGCTATATTCCAAATTTATGATAAATGATAACCTATGTGAACATATATGATATAGTACCATGTAATTTAATTGCAAGCTTGAGATACCAAGAGCGTGTATAAGTGTAGACGTTTGAAACAAAATGATCAACACATGTCATCCGTTCAAGACGCTGCAAGCTAATTTGTCCGTTAGCTAAAAGGGCCAAATAGAGTAACTTTGTTGCCCGCTATTTCTTTCTATCTAATCAGTGAGCCCAAAATTTCAAATTCCTGGTTGATTTAATTTGTTAAGAGTTCGAGATTTTGCAAGACTTGTCTACTTAATTGTGAAGAACTGTTAACGGCAAAATGCGCATGTCATTATTTCAAAATTATGCTCCGTCCTATTCACGTGATATCATATATGGCAGTGTTTACTACACTGATCCCTACACACGAGGTGTGCACACTGGCGCATGTTGACGTCTTTTGTAAACATTTAGTAAAGTATTTAATCATGTTTATAGATAAACATGAGTTTCGGAAATATTTTTTTTGCAAAAGGATGATTACCAGCTCGATCCAAACTCCTAAGGAAAGAAAAAGATGATAAATACTAAAATACAAGTACAGTTTATTAGGTTTAACGTCCCACCGGTATTCCTAGCCTTGATATCTTTTGCTGACACCGACTTTTTTTTAAACGATTATTATTTACATATTATTTACATATTTCATTATTTTCTGATGTCTTAACTAATTAAAACAAGATAAATAAATAAAAACAGCCATCACATAAAATTAAATTTCCGTGCCTCTTGATTGAAATCTGAAAAAGAAATGAGCCGACGGTCAAAAAACGCGCGAAATTTATGTGTTACATCCATATTTGGAAAGCACGTGCACGTGTGTGAATACTTTAACAACACGCTGACGTAACATTTATATGACGCCATCTCCTAATATAGCAGCGTAACGCAGTAATAGGGCGGGGCAAACTCTAAGTTAGTCAGTGTTTATTAAGATGGAATTTAACAGTTAAGAAGCCAGAACGAGCAAAGGCCAAGAACAATGAAAATTGTATGGCAAATATTTTCGAATGCTATGATTTTCAAATTCTTAGGACGTCATAAGACCCTAGATTTTGACGTCAGTTTAAACTTTCGTATACGCTCTGCAGAATTTATTTTTGAATCGATTTTCTAGTACGTTTCACAGAAGGTTTAAGTTAGGCTTTTCTTTCGTTTCGTTTCGTTTCGTTACAGGTGCTTGAAACAAACTTTTTTATGTTCTATATGGGCTATATACTATAATAAGATGTATATCATATATAGGCCGTTTATGTAAAATATTTGATTATGTGACTTGCGCCTGTAGAAAACCAAGTTTCGAAAATATGACATCGTAATTAAGTTAAGTATTTCAGAGACCCCATTCGAGGTAAAAAGCTAAAATTTCACACATGTTGTAATTCAAAACGTTTTTTTTAATGGGATTATAAATTTGTTTTCAGTTCTGGTGCAATAAATTCAATGTTATCCCAATGGTCCAGATTTACAAAAAATGGCATATGTTAGATATGCTGAATTTTCATATGCAATAATATTCTTATTCCTATGACATCAGAATAGACGTCAGATCAAAAAGTTTGAAAGCGCTCTGCAGACATTATGAATTAATGAATTATTCTTAAATTTTCAAAGAATGTATAGGTTACATACTAGAAACCTAATGTTTTCTGAGTATTCCGTACCTATAATTTTCAGTTTGATTGAGTTTTTAACGGTTTGCAGAAAGTCCTATCGTTTGCCGTGCAAACGAAACCTAGTTTTAATATAAGTTTCGTATCTGGCAAAGACTGCGGTACTGAGAGTACAAATCAAAGCGCTGAATAAGCACTGAGAGAGAATAGTATTTATCAGAGTAAATTTAATAAAATGGAGTCAAATTTTCAAGAAATTGACAAGAAAAAAACAACAAACAAACAAACAAGAGGGCCATGATGGCCCTGAATCGCTCACCTGAGTACCATTGCTACAACTGATTGCAAGGTTTTTAAACATACCAGAATTCTGATATAACTCAATCTTAAACATTTTAGCCCTGACAATACTACACACCAAATATATAAGCACTGGGCCTTATGGTTTCAGTGGAGAAGACTTAGTGCGGGGTCATTTATCTCCAAAGGGCCACCATTTTGAAAATCTTGATAATGAACCATTAGATGATACTACATACCAAAAATCTAAGCTATAGGCCTTATGGATTCATAGTAGAAGATTTTTTTTAAAGATTTTCCTATATAACTCTATGTAAAACAAGTGACCCCTGGTGTGGGGGCATTTATCACCATAAGGTCATGATTTGTACAATCTTGGTAATGAACCATAAGATGATGCTACATACCAAATTTCTAATCTCTAGGCCTTATGGATTCATAGAAGAAGATTTTTAAAGATTTTCCTATATAACTCTATGTAAAACAAGTGACCCCTGGTGCGGGGGCATTTATCACCGTAGGACTATGATTTGTACAATCTTGGTAATGGCCCATAAGATGATGCTACATACCAAATATCTAAGCTCTAGGCCTTGCAGTTTTGCAGAAGAAGATTTTCAAAGTTTGCATTTTTAAAATCTATTTTTAGCTACTGTGACCTACTTTTTTAACCAATCTGAATAATTTGTGCAACTTTGATAGAGGGCATTATAAGGATGATTCCTGTAAAGTTTGGTCAAAATCCCTTCAGCGGTTCATGAGGAGATGTTGTTTAAAGCAAATTGTTGACGACGGACGCACGTACGCACGGACGACGGACGACGGACAAAAAGCGATCACAGAAGCTCACCATGAGCACGTTGTGCTCAGGTGAGCTAAAAACGCGTTCACAAGGTCATTACAAGAAATTAAAGATGAACGCACCATTTATTTGAACATCGTCACTATTGCTATTCCCATTTCTGTAGCCTACAGTTTATAAATAAGAATTATATCAAATTTTCATATCTGAATCAGAAGGAAACAAATCTAAAAGAACAATCGTTCATTATTTTAATATAAGTTTAGTATCTGGCAAAAACTAATTTACCCTTTATCTGCAGCTCGTCGAACCCTCAACACAACTTCAGTGTCTTCAGCGCTTTGGTTTATCTCCATTAAGGTGAGGCCAACCTGGATAACCCCAGTTATCTCCGTTCTCTCTTTCTCTCTCTGACCATGGGCGAAAAACAACAGGTTCAGTTTCCCCGGGGAAATAATGGACTGGGAAAAATTCGCTAATATTTTCAGGAGACTGGAGTGTCATTCTGATCTCGATAGGTCCTACACCTCGTTTTAACAGCTTGGTTGATAATGACCACAATGTTGCTGAATTATGGTGCACTAATGCAGTCCTAACACACTGGGTTCCTTCATCTTGTTGCACAAATGCAGTCCTAACACACTGGGTTCCTTCGTCTTGTTGCACAAATGCAGTCCATGCACACACTGCGGTGGACTTGATATAAATTACATTTGTAGTCCAATTCATGATATACATGTTTACCAAGTTTGATGAAGATGGAAGTCACCTTCATAGAAAGTCACCTTCATAGAAGAGAATGCTTAAACGCAAAGGTAAACCTGAGGAGTGATGGATGTATGGATGGATGGACTAATTGGAATTTATTTTCTTTTGTTGTTTAAAGGGTCAATGCCCTTAACTGCAACCAGACTGTGCGGACTGACGCAGACTGCCCTCCAAAGCAGTTGGCGGGGGCATTAAAACATTGCCTTTAAAGGCAAAATAAGAATCTCTGTATCATTTTAGGGTAAACAAGAGCAATAAACATGCATTCCAAGTTTCAAAATATCTCAAAGTGTTCAGTGAAAAAAAGTGAATTGGTACTAAAAAATTTTGATTCTAAGTAGAATATTTGGTCAAAAACCATTTGCCAACACTTGGGATGTCATGAACAAGTACAGTCAACCCCGTCTTAAGCAGTCAAGAGAACAAGTGAAAATGGCCGCTTATTAGAGGTAGCCGCTAAATGAAGGTAGGTTTGATAACATCAAAAGTGACCGCTAAATAAAAGTTGACTCCTTTTTACAGGTGACCGGCCCCTCACCGCAATATATTGAGTAGATTTGTCATTATATAAAGTGAACATGTCTATATAGTGGGTGATTATGACCTTATATCGAGCCGTTGCAACAATTTATAGAGTAGATTTTGGTATTATATGAAGTGGAAATGTCAATATAATGGTTGACTATGTCCTTATGTAGTATCGTCGTTATATAGATAGGATAATTTTTAATGTGTTCATTTTACATAATTATGCACTGTTAGACAATGTGTTTTCAGCGGACCCGCCGGATCCAGTTCCAAATCTAGTATGTACGAGGGTCATCCGAAAATGATTGAGAGTAACAGCTTTTGATTGAAACAACATTAAGCCACTAAAGAAGTAGCAAACTAGGAGCTTTAACGGAGGTTCCAGAGGTTCCAGTCCCAGACCTGGTCAAGCCTACGTCATCATGGTCAATGATCTAGGTCACCGACTTGCGCATGCTCATGATTCAAGGTTAAGGTTGAATTGTGGTCATTCCATTTAGGTCATGTCTGTGCATGCTCATAGCTCAAGGTCGACCGAGATTGGGTCAAGGTTGAATCTTTTGTTTCATTGTGTTTCATGGTTGTGAAATATTGGATTGAATTAAATTGGTAAGTATTAACTTCATTAACATTATTACTGTATTAATATAGTTATGTTTAAAGTTCTAAGCAAATTGTTTTAAAGCTATGTAACTCTGTATTAACCTTTATTTGATGTATTAGAGTTGTTACACTGTTAAAGGCTTTCCAGGTTATGATCTTTATCTTTTTCCAGCATGGCGCAAGCTCAACTTGAGTTTATAGAAGAAACCTTAAACAATTTACAACATAACGGTTTGGAATCTGCACAGTGTTCACCAGTTTTACATCAGATTCAAGCTAGAGTCGATGAAAAACTTTCATTGTTGGTGAAAAAGACTGAACATTCGCATCATATTTTATTGAAGAAAGGCTCATCACAGATAAAAACTGAGTTTAAAACAATTCGAAACGATCTGTGTTCATTTACTAAATCCTTTCTTGAACCCATGGACTGTGTTAATTGCATATCACAAAAAATCTACAAATATTACGACGTTCGAGTTTCCACGTTTGATACCTGGTCATCACAGATAGAACCGAACAAGTATCAGTTAGCCAAAGCTGGGTTCTACTATTCCGGGTACAGTGACAAAGTTATTTGTTTTTCTTGTCACGTAGGACTCTGTAAGTGGGAGAAAACAGACAATCCCTGGGAAGAGCACCATAAGCATTCACCATTCTGTGATTTCCTCAAAATCGTTGGATACACTATAGGTGAAGACGTCATTGATAAATCCTCAGGATTCCAACATAACACATACACATTTGGTGAAGAATCGCCTTGGTCTAATAATAGTTTGTTTAAATCCTTTTCAAAATGAATGACAGTACAGTTCACGTCATGTTGATGAACTCCTACTTTTTATGCAAAACCAATGTTATGGGTGTGAGGTTGATCACTCATCACAGTTCAGCATCCATGTATCATGTACGATACACAGGAGCATGATTTGTTGGTTAAAACAGTTAATGAAGATCTGATTCTTCTATCTTGGAGTGAGATAGTAGATTGTCTCAACATCTGTGCTGAACTTGTGGCATTACAGAAACTAAAAATATATAATAAAGACTGGTTGAATTACTATGAAAACCGATCAGTGGCAAACAAAAATGAAGAAGATGGTGTTGACTATCGCACATCTAGAAATGTAATATTACTATAATTCAAATAACCCCGGTGCATTTACAGGCACAAAAAACTTTTTGCTGAAAGAAAGCCTTTAAAACTGAGGACGGATAAAGGCTCAGAATTCAACAACCGATTTTTGAAGAAATATTTGAAAGAAAACAATAAATATTATTTTATTACACAGAATATTCCTAAAGCGAATTATGTTGAACGTGTACAGAAAACGATTAAAGTCATGTTGTACAGTTGCACAAGAGATCCTATCGATATATTCATGATCTACAAAATATAGTTGACAATTACAATGCCACACCACATAGAAGTTTTAAAAACACAGCTCCGAAAGATGTTAAACAAAATGAGACTGATTTATTTTATTACATGTACCTTAGAATACCGAAAAACATCTGAAGAAAAATACCATTTCAATTCAAGAAAGGAGATCTGGTCCGTATTTCTCATTTAAAACACCCCTTTCAAAGATCCTATCATGAACAATTTACTAGAGAAGTATTCAAAATAAATCATAGACAATATAAAGATGAAATTCCCATGTACTTAACAACGAGGTGATTTCTGGATTATTTTATAATACAGAGCTACAAAAAGTAGAAAAATACGAAAACAGTTTTTGGTTTATTGATAAAATTTTAAGGAAAAGAAAACGTGCTGGAAAACTGGAGTATTTCGTATCGTGGGATGGCTTCTCATCCTCATTCAATTCTTGGATTTTGAGTGAAGAAGTCGAAGAAACATGTTTGTGTATCTAAAGAGTGATAAAAGTAATGACTATTTTCTCAACAATAAACCCTGGCATTTTAAAGTACATTTAAGAACACCACTGATATTTGAAGGAAAATGGAAAGTGGCGTTGTTAGAATTTCAAGCCTCTGCTTCTAAGGCAAAAGTATCAAACAGTTTGAACCAAACTATGTTCATTTTTTCAAATATTTGTGGTGAAAGTATAGTGGATGGAAAGAAAGTTCCAGTTTTACGACGTATAACTCCAATCAGAAATAACAGATGGGATTCCAGTTTCGATACACCCATATATTTACCGTTGAAAGAAAAAGAGGTAGTAGAATTCGAAATCTATATAAAGGATGCATCATTCCTGCAAGAACCTGTGTTGTTGACATTACAGTTTGTAAGACAAATTGTATGTGCCTGACCCTAAAAAATGGGTGAAATATTTTGAGAAAACACCGTCAGATACTTTGAAAATGATAATTCTACCATAAAGATAAGTTCACCAGTTCAAAGTGTGGTGGATGGAGCGAAATCAGAGTTGGAACGTATAAATACTGAATCACCATCTACTTCAATCATTACTGCATCAGCTTTATGATTTATGACAAGCAAAAAGGAGGAAAAACTGGACAAAAAGCAAAGAAAAAACCCTCGAAAATTGGGAAAAGGCTAAAAGAATCACCCACAAAAAAAAATCACGAGTAAAAAGAACCACTTGAAAGATATATGGGTAAACATGTCAGTTTAAACAATGAAGCATTTCATGAAGGAATTCCTATGGGTTTACAGTTATTTAACTTCCCACCAACACAAGTAGCTGTAAACAATGTCACATATCAAGAAATTCGACCATCATCTCAAGTAACAGATGAAAGCCCAATCGAATTTAGAATAAACTCGAGCAATTCGATTGAATACATCGATTTGAAGGAGTCTCAACTTTATGTGAAGTTAAAAGTGGTAAAAGTGTGCCACCTCTTCAAGCAAATGAAAAAACTGGTCCTGTGAACCTGTTTCTACAGTCTTTGTTTTCGTCTTCAGAAGTTACTTTACAAAACAAAACGTCAGTGACAAGCAACAACATCCCTTATATGGCTATCATCAAAACATTGTTGAATTTAGATAATTCCACTACAACGACACAAACCAACACACAGCTATTTTACGCAGATGACAACGATCATCCAGAGGATCCCGATCCTGCTGGCGGTAACAACGGACTTGACAGTGAGATCGCAATTCATAGCAAACTCCAAAGTGTTGGATTTACTAGGACCGTTATTCCATGACTTTTTCCAAATACCGCGTTACATATTAAACCAGGTGGATGTAAAACTTAAACTCTATATCACCCGCTTACAAGATTGACATTCTCGATGTTATGTTACTAGCAATAAAAGTTCAGCTAGTCTCTCAGTGATTTATGCTCATAATGAAATGTTACAGCAAACAAACGCGAAATATTTTTACCCTAAAACAGACACACGGGTACAGAGTATTCCCTCAGGTAGTAAAAGATTCCACTGGGAAACCTATTTCAGGGTTAAAAACCCAGTAAAGTAGTGGTTGGGTTCGTGAAATCAATAAGCACCTCAGGCAATTATGTGTCAAATCCATTTGACTTTTTAAACTGTAACATAACCTCTATCTGTTTGTATACAGATGGCATACCCGTAATGGGTAATCCGTCCAAATTAGACTTTAACAAAGGTGCGACCATTTCCAGAGCATGCAGCAACCTGTTTGTTTTAGCAAACAAGTGGAACCAAAACGAGGGTATCAGTTTTACCAGAGAACAATTCGTTAGAGGGTCAACTCTGTTTGCCTTTGACTTAAACCCATATTTTAACGAATTTATTCCGTTGATTCAAACAGGGAATGTTAAACTAGAAGTTCAATTTGGAACATCATTTAGCGAAACAGTGGCATGCATTATGTATTTTGAAATAACCTTATTATGTAATCCTTTTATCACAATGAGTAACTGTATGATGAATGTTGTAATTGTACGATAAATGTTGTACATATTCACCATGTTTGTTTTGCTTGTGTAATTATTATTGTATTCTATGTAATAACTTAAAAAAAGATTGTTTGTATTAATTTACTTACCAATTTATATCCTAAAAGCACATCCCCACTTCATTATGTACATCAGCGTCTTCCTGGAAACATGGAGGTTTTAAAATTTATTTCACCAGCTATTTGTATTGTAGCTGGGAGTTCATCCTCAGGAAAATCAACATTAGTTTTTGAGATTTTAAAACATAGTCATGAAATGTTTACGGAACCTCCTGTGCAAATTATTTACACATATGGTGTTTGGCAGACAAAATTTGTAGAAATGCAAAACACTATTTCAAATATCGAGTTTTTTGATGGATTACCAACAAAAGAAAAAGTAGAATTATGGTCATTGGATGGAAAACATCGAATTTTGGTATTAGATGATCTTATGAGTGTGGCAGAAAAGGACAAAACTACGCTGGATATCTTCACGAAACACAGTCACCACATGAATTTTTCAGTGTTCTTTATTGTACAGAACTTATTTTCTGGTGGAAAAAACTTAAGGTGTATTTCGCTACAAGCACACTATTTTATTTTATTCAAAAACAGACGAGATGAACAACAAATAAACGTTTCTGCTAGGCAGTTGTTCCCATCCAACACACACTATTTCATTGATGCTTATAAAAAGGCAACACAAGACAAGTACGCATACATCTTGGTTGATATTAGTCCACACAGCAACCCTGAGCATTCATTACAAAGTCACATTTTGCCAGGACAAGTTCCCTAAAAAATGAATGTGCTTGTCAAGAAAGAAAAGGATTTCATTTTACTATTACTTACCACAACAAAAAAAACAACTCGCATTAGTAAAGACTATGACAAAATCACAACTTCAAGTCCTTGAGCATGTTGTATACAACGTCATACATGGGTCTCGATCTTTACCTGAAGAGGATAAAAAGAAATTACAACGTTATAAATCTTTAATTCGAACCTTTATCGCTAAGAGTGTGTCCACAAAAAGAAGAAAGGAACTCCTTACAAAATATTTGGAATATTTTATACTATAAATTAAAGCTGTGGTAAAAAAAATTAAAATGGCAGAAGAAATGACATTAGTATCTAAAAGAAAGTATGAACAGATGATGGAGGAATTGAAGCAATTGAAAACTGAATAGATATCAACCGAAAACCCCCCAGAAAGCAACCAAATTCACACAGAAAACATTGAAAGAAATAAAGAAATAATTGAAAAGCCACAGATGTTTGTAGAACAAAGTTTTGATCAATTATTTCAAGATAAAATAAAGAAAAATAAAGAAAAAACATTCCCCACATTCGCTGTTGACACAAGTTGAAAAGGCTAAGCAGTCAGGTCAACCACAATCAGGACAACCTGATAAGAAGCGGGAATCTCAAGGTCAACCCATAAAACGATTCGCGCGAAACCTTCAGGGCCAAGGACATCAAACACACCAAACTAAAAACAGTTCAAGGTCGAACTAAAAAGGTTAGACCAAGCAAACAAGGTGATGTCAAACGTCTACTAGGTCGAAAAAGACCAAGACAAACCAATCACTTTCGTTGGATTAACTATTTAGTATAAATTGATAACTTTGAAGATTGAACTTCATTATTTCCACAACCGCAACTCAAACAACCGCCACACACACAACATGGAAAATTTGCCTGTTTTGGATTAGTGCTGATGAAGATGAAATGATATCGTGGGCTGATGGTGTAGAAAAAAAGAAAATATACATGTGATCTATGTGTTAAAATGTTTAACCACAAAAAGACACCGGCTTTTTATTTTGTGGAGTGTTATAGTTGTAGTAAAAAAAATAGAAGAAAAGACTTTTTAAAAAGACACTTGAAGACTGTGCATGGTGTAAATACTCAAACATTTCAATGTAATCATTGCCCGCTTGAGTTTGAAAATTAGGAAGATTTGTACTCTCATGTTATTCATACACATCCATTAAATCCACCCATCAACAACCGGCCTAATAATAACAACGAATAATCATTATCATCGGCAATAGCGGAAAGTGATAACAGAAACGCTACCATTACTAGTGCATTAAAGAACAGTGCTGAAATTGTCACAATTGAGCTGCAGGGATCACAACAGAATGATTTACTTGGATTTTTAGCTAACACTCGTCCGCTTATCCATGAATACCTCTTATCTAGAGTATCTCAACAAGCTATTAAATGGTATTTAAATGTGCAAAAATAGAGTTAAACGGTTGACCTCCGATGGGGATAATACTGTGACTACACCATGGTTCAGAAGTAGGACATATGTATTGTTAAATCCAGCGAACATGATTTAAATGAAGCGCTTACAGAAAATTATCAAAAGCCTAGAAGAATTTATGCGCAATGGATCTGATTGGGTATTGAAGAATGTACTACATCTTGAAATGCATACATTGCATTTGAAAGCAAGCAGTTTTATTCCATTACCTAAAACATTATAAAAACGCTCATAATTTTTGAACATAAGGAATGACGATCAGAAATGTTTTGTTTGGAGTGTTTTGGCTGCTTTACACCCAAGTAAATCAACAAGTGCTAATGATTATATGCAATATGAACATGAACTTAACATGATAGATATTTCATTACCTGTGTCTATTTCTACACCCACATATTTCAGTCAACGTTTTTGGGTTTGAAGACAAAGAAATATTCCCATGAGAATAACAAAACAAAAAGGACGGTTTTACCATGTTAATCTGTTGTTTTTACAAGTTGAAGACAACACACACTATTGTTTGATACAGAACTTGAATAAATTCCTATACAGAACCAAGAAATCAAACAGCGAAACTTATTTTTGTCCCTATTTGTCTTCAGATTTATAAGATAAGATTTATTAGATAATAATGTGGATTATTGCTCCACCAATGGACCACAAAAGGTGGAATTACCGCAACATGGAGACAATATTTTACAATTCAAGGATTATGAAAAGACGTTACGTGTACCATTTATTATCTATGCTGACTTTGAGTGTTTAAATACACCAATACAAGATAAAAATCATCCAAGAACAAGAACACATCAAATCTATTTTGGAAACTATACAACCTATGAGAGCAAACACAATTTGAAAATACAAACCAGTGTTGTATTTGTGACAAAGTGCTTTCCATCTATGATAAACAATATGGGAAAGTAATAATCATCTAACAGGGAAATTCATCGGTGCTGCACACAATGTATTCTTGTCGTGCTTCATAATTAACGTGGGTACGATTCCCACCTGATCATGCAGTCTGTGGGACTTTTCAAAGAAAAAAATATAAAATGCATAGCTAACAATATGGAGAAATACATTTCATTCTCACTCGGATCTTTAAAATTAATTGACAGTTTACAATTCATGAATTCAAGCTCAGACAAATTAATAGGAAATATTCAGTTGGGTGGTAACCAATGTTTCAAAATGTTTTATGAAGACTTCCCCAACAAAGCACATGCAGATTTATTATTGAGGAAAGGTGTGTTTCCTTATCAATATATGGATTCTATGGAACGCTTAACAGAAACACATCTTCCACCACTTGATGCGTTCTATTCAGACTTGACCAAACAAACAATATCTGAAGAAGATTATAGACATGTGTGTAATGTATTTCATACTTTATGCATGAATACACTGGAAGATTACATGGTTACATATGTTAAAATAGATGTATGTCTTCTCGCTTGTGTGTTTGAAGAATTTAGAAACGTGTGTTTGAAAAAATACAATCTAGATCCAGCACACTATTACGGTGCACCAGGTTTGTCATGGAGTGCATGTTTAAAAATGACTGGTATAAAACTGGAACTGCTCACTGATATTGATATGGTGTTGTTTATTGAACGAGGAGTGCAAGGCGGAGTGTCACAAGCAAGTTATATCCAGTACGAAGACCAAAATAACTTATATGGTACTTATATAATATAATATAATAGAAATAATATATATATATATATATATATCATTTAAATATCTTTTATTTTTTAAATGTATTATAAAAGTGTATTTGAGTGTTTAAATACATATACACCTCATATACACTTTTGTAAATCAGCATGTTGATTAAATAATATTATATGATATTAATGATACAAAGCCACATTACAATACATTTAGGTTATCTATAATACTTAAAGTTAATAGTATTGTATTGTATTAGTGGAAGAAAACAGTGATATTGGGTACATCTTAGAAGTATCGTTAGAATATCCTTCATCTCTACATGATTTCACCAACGATTATTCTCTCTGTCCAGAAAAAATGCATGTAGACGATAACGATTTATCGCCATACTCTCAACACCTATGGAAACAACTGCATGGGACTGAACATAAACATGGTTTTCACCCCAGTCGATCAAAAGTAGGGAAACTGGTATTGTCTTTGAATGATAAAGACAATTATGTGGTACATTATCGCACACTTCAGCTCTACCTACAACTTGGTATTCGAATCAAACATGTCCACGGGGTACTGCAGTTTCATCAAGAACCATACCTTAAATCCTACATTGACTTCAACACTGAATGTCGGAAAGTGGCTCAAACAGAATTTGTAAAAGATTTCTACAAACTGATGAATAATGCTATTTTCGGTTATTATGTTTTATCTATTTTGTGTACAAATATATTGGTATAAAACGATAAGCAATCAGTTTTGTTACAAAGAAATTGTTTATATTTTTTATACAAGAACATTCATTCCGAGTCATTACTTAAAAGTAACAGGAATAATTACTAGTTGCTACCATTTACTTATATTGTGTTAATTTCTGTATATTCAGGGAAGACGTTTCAAAACTGTCGCAATTATGTGGATATCAAGTTGGCACATACCGAGAAAAAAAATGCGAAAATATGCTGCTAGACCCACGTTCCAACGTATGAAATTATTCAGCGAAGATCTCGTTGGTGTTGAGTGTAATTATACCAAAGTTAACTTTGTTCAACCTGTGTACTGTGGCATGGTGATATTAGATTTAGCCAAATATCTTATGTACAATTATTATTACAACCATCTGAAACCCAAATATCAAGATAATTTAACATTGTTATCGACCGACACGGATAGTTTCATGTTTTATGTGGAGACAGAAGATGTGTATAGAGATATGATACAGAGTATTCACTTATATGACACTTCTAACTGTCCTACAAACCACCCCCTATTCAGCAATGAACTTAAGAAAAATGTGGGTGGAATGAAAGACGAATTTGAGTGCTTTTGATGATGAAAGGTACTGGATGGAAGACGGAATTTCCAGCCTTGTTTATGGACATTACAGAATTCCTTCAACTCTGTGTTGATTGTCGTTTGTTAAATACCATCATCTTTAAATCTGCTTTGCATAAGTGAATGTTGTCTTATTATTTACTGTTGTGTATTTCTATAAAATCTAGTTTATAGAAACAAATGTGTCTGTACTTCTTGAATATCATTAGTTGTAAAAGTGGGAAAGAATATATTTGTTTATCGAGAATGGTTGGCAAATGAAATATTGTTGACAACGAGAATGTTCACCTTTTCATTGAACTGTTGAAATACACAAAACAGCGCTTAATGATAAAGCGTTAAACTACACTAAGTCCAACAATTGGGTGAAAATTTTACAAAATCCTCATTTCCAGAACACTGAGGAACAGCATTATAGCAATGTTAAACAAAAGTTAAATAATTGGACGAGTTACTGTTCTTGTTTCTACTGGTTGTTCTGATGATGATAGTCACATGTTTGAAGTTTGCAGGACATCAGTTTAGTAATAGTGCAGATAATGGCAACATTAAACAAAACCTTAACATTTCTTTTGATGTTGTTAACATTTTTTTTTACAAAGAGTTCCATGTTATTGGTACATGAATCATATATCACCAGCCTATCTTAAATTTAGTAAAGGGCCATTCTCCAAAATTTATTATAACCTGCTTTACAATTTCAAAGTTTTTATACAGATTATAATTAATAGAAATAAGTCAAACATCTGGAGGCCTCATTTCCCAGGATAACAGGAAAGAACCAAATTATCATAAGGTAAAAAATATTTCTGAACACTAGCTCCAGGAGAAAGATTTTGAATTTAGTACATGTATATATATGAAGAGTACATACAGAAACTAGCTGCCCCCACTTAAGACGTCATTTTAAAAAGGATCAAATTCATTTTAACAATGTGGTATGTGGGTGACCATTTGTGCCAAATGAAATTAAAATCTGACCATTAGTTACAATGATTTTTTTTTAAATATATAAACAGTATGATTATTAGGAAACTTGCCAACCATCAGGTGCTCCATATTTTAAGGAATAAACTTCAAGTAAACAATTATGCAATGAGGTAACCATTTGTGCAAATTGAAATTAAATTTTGACCAATGGTTTCAGAAGGGAAGAAATTTAAGGGACAATTTAATTTTAGCAATGACAGTAGATAGTCATGAGTCATGAGGTGGCAATTTGTAACTGATAAAATTGAATTATTCTGGGCCTTTCTTTCAGGGAACAGCTTTTTAAAAATTTTCAAAATCAAATTTTGTTGGTTTCCACTGCAAACGACAAATGGGCATCTGACAAGTAGTTTCAGAAGATATATCTTTTAAAGCAAATTGTTGCCATCAGAAGATGGGACACAAGGTGACCAGAATAGCTCATCTTCAGCTTGATGTGCTATGTTGAACTAACAACGGTTTTGATCAGGATTCATCGTTTTTAGTTATTGACAAATCTATAAGTTCAATACTTTTTTTTTCAGAGTTTCTTCTTACATTTCAGAGCATGAGATTAAATACCATTTGCTATAAGAACATTCATGAGAAACTTTTTAATCACTAGGTCAATAAATAAGGGAGTTTTAGTCCTTCTGAACTTTTAGTTAAAGAGAAAACTGAGCTGAAATGTTGTGAAATGCAAGCAAGGTCATTTTTTTATGAGGGTAAAATTAAAACACAATAAATCATCAAAAATAAAACTAAAAGAAAAAGAGAAAATATAGTATAACGCGTTTGTCAGTGATTGTTGTGCATCCGTTCATTGGCCGACAGGCATATATTATATACAGACCATTTCACTCTGAAATGAGACATTCACTAAGTCAAAAAGTCCTCTCTGACTTTCACCAATTCAATCTTCATGTTGGTATAATATTCCACCCCTGATGGAATGGTATATTGGTTTTTTGAGGTGTTGTTAACTGCTGCTGAGGTGAACAGAATGCTGAATTTTGGCTTGAAAACTGGATATAGCTGCCCCTGGCCTTTCTTAAGCGCTTATGTATTGTCAGTGTCCAATTTACCAGGTTTTCCGCAGCCCCTCCCATTTTCTATTTATTGAAAAATGAAGATAATTAGTTGCATATTCATAATTTTAAATATACAGTGTGTGAACATTAGTAATGGTATTAAAACATATAAATAAGAAAGAGATTCCAGATACTTTAATAAACGCTGGTCAAATTTTCGCGCAATGCCTATAACTCCGCTTCAACGTTGCGTTTACATGATCCAGGATCTGTCCTGCAAGGTCATTACAAGAAATTAAAGATGAATGCACCATTTGTTTCATCAGACTGTAAACAATAGGCAAATTGCCACTTTTACTCTCCCTTTATTTATTATTTTAATATAAGTTAAATATTTGGCAAAAACTAAGTTACACTGCATAAAACCCCTTCCACTTGGTACACACAAACCTTAAGCGCTTTGAGTTTAAAATGTATTCGGTAAAAAAAAAACTCTTCAATGATGATACCAATGTTGAAATGACCTCCAGATTATAACATTACGTCACGACTTCACAACGGTACGACGTCATTTTCATTAAGTGATAAGTCGCATGGAGAAATCGCTAAGCGCTATATATAGCATATTTTTGTTTTTATCATCAAATAATAATAATAATTAAGAATAAAAGTTCACTGATAGGTACATCATACAGATCACTTTCATACAACTTCACTATTAGTAGCGTCGTATGTCCTCGTGTAGTCTACACGCGTGGAGCTCGGACGTGACGATCGTTTCCGGTAATGACGTCAACAACCCCAGTAAGTTTCCACTGCAGTCGCGGCTTGAAATCGTCCAGAACTAGAACCATATCGCCGATTTTTTATCGTCTGCTTCTTGGATCCGTTGGCTTGATGGTACTCCCTAAGCGTGCTTCCATCTTTGCCAGTAATGCTTGAAGTGTCTGGCACGTTGACTGAAATAATCTCGGGAAATCCTTGGGATTTCGGCCGTGGGCTACGTCATTACTGTCAAATGGCAGCGCGGGGAGTCGTCGACCGTAGGCGTTAATGTTTCTGGTTCGTCTGGTGATGATGGTATATAGTGAGTGGTCGATCTTTCAACATTGACTCGACATGACTGTCTATAATATTGTAGGTCGACACAAGATCGGCCGGGTAGTCTTGTTAATCCCATTTAATTTATCCCACCAGCCGCCATGCCTTGGACCCTTGCGTCAACAAATACATGTAATATTGTGTGAGACAATCGGTTCGCGGCTGATTTATTACGAAAGTACTGTCTTGGAAAATGCTGTGGTCATGACATCATTCAAATCAGAGGCTATATATGCCTTTCCACCTGTTGGTCACTTCTAGCTGAAGTGGAGTATCCAAGTCATAGTTAGCTACCCATAGCTTTTGTATAAGCTGTTACTGGTGCTACTATTACTATTATTATCTGTAATATCTCGCTCTTGGTTACCTCTCGTTCACTGAGTATGGGTCATTCTATAAAGCTAATTTGATCGCTTTCCGGTGTCCAGTGCATGCATAGACTTTTAACTGAACTTCCGGTTTCACTGATGTTTTCTGCATTTGCTATGCCCTGCGATTTGGGTAAATTAGATACCCAAGAACGCAAATTGAACCCAACACTTCTCATAAGTTAACGTAAATTGTGGAAATAGTAAGTTAGGTTATCGCCCCTGTCGCAGTTCTTCTTCTGTTGATTTTTTTTTATTATCATTATTTTTCCAATTCCGCCCTTTTTTGTTACAGCTATGAAATTTGGGCATGGAGTGAGGGATATCAACGAGTAGTATATTGGGGTGTCAACATTAGGACATAGAGCTGCAAAGGATCATCGTGACATCGGACGTGTATGTATAGAGATATTGAGCTGTATAAAACCTAGTATAAAGAGCTGTAAAGGATCATCAGCTCAGACGACTTGCAATATGTATAAAACTGTCTCAGTTATATTGTGCGATATCAACAACTAGAATATAGTGATTTAAAGGATCATCATTTCACCAAACTCTGATAGGGACATTTGTGGATATCAACAACTAGTCTAAAGGTGCTGTATATGATCCTCATGTCATCAGACTGAGAATATGTATGTCAGTATCACAGTGATAACAAAAATTATTAATATATATTTAAACATGTAATAGATTATCATGTCACCAGACTGAGAATATGTGTATAAATTTCACAGTGATACTGTGTGGTATCGAAACCTGTTTTAAAGAGCTTAAAAGAAACATAAGGACACTAGACAGCCTCAGTGATAATGTGGGGGTATCAATAATTAGTCTTGTAGAGTTGTAAAAGATCATCATGTCACAGGAATGAGAATATGCATATGAATGTCACAGTGATATTATTAGGTATCAACATCTAGCATAAAGAATAAAGAAGATCACTATCACAGTGACACTGTGGGGAATCAACTAGTATATAGAGCTGTAAAGGATCTTCATGTC
Source organism: Solen grandis (assembly GCA_021229015.1). Classification (NCBI taxonomy): domain Eukaryota; kingdom Metazoa; phylum Mollusca; class Bivalvia; order Adapedonta; family Solenidae; genus Solen; species Solen grandis. The sequence goes on from CM037791.1 coordinate 33,127,249, forward strand.
ACCAGAATGAGAATATGTATTTAACTGTCACAATGACATTATTGAGTATCAACAACTCCTATATGGAGCTGTAAAAGATGTTCATGTCAGCAAACTGACTAGTTTTTTGGAACCTTTAATTTTTTCATTGTGCGGCATCTACAACTAGTATATAAGACTGTAAAGATGTTATGTCAAAAGACTAAGAAATAACTGTTAGAGTGATATTGTGTTGTATCAACAACTAGTATATAGATGAATTAAAGGATCATCATTTCACCAGATTGAAAATAAATTATTTCAATAGGAGGTCAAGGTCGATGTTGTGGTCAGTAGACGCGACAACTTTGTTGTGGTGAAAAAAATTGGAAAAATAGACAGTGAAATCCTGTGAAAATGTACCATTGAACAGGAGGAGGACATAGTGGACATAATGGATACCTTATTTATTGTGAAAAAGCAAAAGTAAGTGTAAAAATAAATTTTTCATATTCGGTAAAACACATGTCCAGAGACCGGTTTAACAAGTTCGGATTGGGCTATTTATTGATTAAACAATACTTTTTGTTGACCAAAAGGATTGCTGTGTTTAAATATTGGCATTGTTACACAACGTTACAACATTTATCGTAGGACATAATTCTTTCATTTTTGTTATAAACATGCCTCTGAAAACGATTACGCAAAAAAAGAAAACCGCTAACCCGGCCCCACAAGATACTTCTGGAGAAACGCTTAGTCAATCCCTTCTTAGTGACTTCTAGGTAGGGGAGACAGAAAGGACAGATGCTGAGAGTGATGGCTCAACGGTAATGAGTAGCGGTATTTCTATTAATTTTGAAAAACTTATAAAGTCCACTGATGTCAAGCTTGGAAAAATTGCCTCACAAGAGTACATTGAATTACAATTTAAAAAAAAATGATAACAAAGGACTTGCTAAAAAAAATCCATGGAAAACCTGAAAGACGACCTAAAAAAAGAGATTCAGTCGGAAATAAATGCAGTAGTGAAAAAAGTAAAAGAGGTCGAATATAACAATCTCAGAGCTGAGAAACGAAAACGACAGTCTCCGCATTCAGTTATTGGATGTCAAGGGTCAATGCGAAGAAATGAGTAAACAAAATCAAACACTGGTGGGAAACAACCAAGAGCTCCAGGAAAAATGGAAAGAAACGAACTACAATATAAAAATAAAAGAGCGTGAAATCAATGATATTGAACAGTATACAAGGAGGAACTCGGTACGTATATATGGTATACACGATCAGAACAAACGAGAAACAACTGAAGAGACCGCCGAAAAGGTTTTAAACATGCTTAAAAAGCAGCTAGATGTCAACATGAACCGTTACCAAATTGATATAGCACATAGGCTTGGACAATTCAGGGAAGACGGAAATCGTTTAATAATATGTTACCCGCATGGACAAAACAAAGATCATCAAATTGAGGAGGGGTTTGAAAGGCAAAAACATAGTGATCAGGGAGGATCTTACGATCTTACTTATCAAATGTTTACGGATACTCTTATTGTTATGTGTATTGTAGTTCATGTTATTAAATAGGTCTCCCAAACGAAGTTTAGGGACTTGTCTTTATAAATTTCAAACACTAATAAATGTTTGTGTGTGTGTGTGATATATGTGCCACCACTCTGAATTTTGCTGATGACATCACATTTAAAAGACAACAAAATCAAATCCCTTCCCTTTAATCATATACTTATTCTTGTCTCTTACAACATGGCAAATTGAAGGGTACTTCTTTTGTGTCCCCGAGGTTAATCGGAGGTCAGGCCCCTCCCTTTTGATTTTACTTTTTGACCTAATATTCTAAAAGTTGTCCAAGGGTCTGGTTTCACCCCGTCAATCTTTTCTGGTGATTTTATTTTCATTTTTTTTTAAATTATTTAATTATTTATTTGATTTAAAAGCATTTAGGAGACTTAGGAACTGTTTATTGTCATGATTTTTTTTCATGTTACTCTGGGTTTATTCTATATAAAGTTTGCCTGTAAAATTGTATTCCTGTAAATATGAGAAAAAGTACATTAATGAAGAAACCAATTTTGAAAATTATGAATACATGTATAGAAAGAGTGTGCCTCAGTACAATATGTCTGCTAAATGGTCCTCTCAAAATGGTAATGTTCTCTTTACTTATTTTCCTATATTTTTATTTCCTAATTACACAGGAATTTTAATCAATGAATTATTCACTTCAAAACACATTTTTCTATTTTTTGCTATTCTTGGAAACATTAAAAGTGTTAATACCCACATTTTAGACTTGTACACAGTATGGTTATTCACATACAAAATCAAAACAAAAAATACAAAACTTTATGATGTCCAGTATCTAGAACACTATAATCTCACATGAAAAAACTAATGTCTTACAAGTACAAAAGTGCTGCCTGAAGCATAACATAACTTTTATTGAGATGTGAACTTGTTTACATAAGTATATATATTTAATTGAATAAATAAAAAAACAAGTTCCAAGACTTGAAGTGAATCTTAAAATGAAGAAAGACACACAATATATGTAAATATGAAAACAAAGGCCTAATATACATATTTAGAGGACACACACAATTTCAATGCAAGAAAGTGTGAAAAATGTGCAGCCAGACCAGGACTGTAACCCGAGACCACTTACAAAATTCTCCCACCGATAACGATTACATATTCCCTGCAAATTTGGAATTTGTTGCAGAATAACAGAGATAGTGATCCTGATGAACAAAAAAGGCAGTATATACATTGGAGATACTATAATGATCACTCATTTGGTGCAAAATAACTAAGAGAGAAAAAAGTGCAGCCAGACCAAGACTTCAGCCTGGGACCCCTAAAGGGTGATTGTTCTACTGGTTAAGTTACTGGGCTACTTAAAAGTCTCTGACTGATAAGTGTTACTTATTGGCACTACATAAGTTAGTTTAAAAAATGGTGGGTGACTGGAAGGTTTTATAAAGTTTTACAGTGGTAAAAGATTGTAAAAGAAAATCTTATTTTTGTGTATTTTTTTCAAGAAGTAATTTTTATATACAGCATGAAGAAAATAGGAATGCATAGAAAATTTGTTTTCAAGCTCTTCAGACATACAATGTATAATATACTATTTGAGTATCACATTTATAAAAAAAAATTTTTTTTGAGAATAGTGGTGAATATTTGAAATAAAAATATTACAAATTAAAATTATGAGAAGATATATTGATTTACTGAGCTAAAACAGATTACTACCCTTCAACAAGAGCTGTCTGTAAGACAACGCGCTCGACTATTTGAATGCTTGTCAATAAAAATATTGCAGTTAAAGGCAAAATAAGATTTAAATACCTGTTTATGACCATGGCCTCTATTTGTATATGTCAAGATTACATAACTCTGTTCTTTTGACAAAATTATGCCCCTTTTCTGACTTGATTAATCTTTTTATACTAACTCACTTTGTCACTGAATTCTTTGAGATTTTGCTTTAAAACTTTAAGCACATATTTATTGTCCATGTGTATATTTTGATAATACTGAGATTTTTATAATTCATGACAGTCTGACCTCCAACACAGGCATGCAATTTCATCCATGGAAAGAAGTTGGGGAAAAAAGAAATGTTAAACAAATTTTAACATTTTAAGTACAAAAAAGCCCAACAATATGTAAAAATATTTAAGAGTTACTGTTCCTGTAACTACTTGGACATACATTCCTGTTTCTACTGGTTGGTCTGATGTTGATAAACACATGTGTGAATTTTGAGAGACATCCATTGAGTGAAGGTGAAGATAACAGCAATGTAAAATAAAACTTTAAATAAAACTTTTAAAAAGTTAAATCCAAAAAGTGCTATAAATTTGTAAAAAAAGTTTTGTAAAAGTTCTGTCCCTATTTCTACTAGTTGGTGTGTGATGATGCATGTGATGCATGCGTGAAGTTTGAAAGACATCCATTGAGTTAAAGTGGAGATAAATTTTAAAAAAATTAAATGTTTTTCTAAGTCCAAAAAGGGTTACAGATATAAAAAAATGGAAGATTTGCAGTTCCTTATTCTTCTTGTTGATCTCAAGTTTGGGGGACATCTATCAAGTAAAACTGGAGAAATAGCAATGTTAAACAAAAGTTTAACATTTTTCAAAGTCCAAAAAGAGCCATAAATATGCAAAAATATTTGGAAAAGTTACTGTTTCTACTGGTTTGTCTGATGAGGATAAACACATGTTTGAAGTTTGCGGGACATCAGTTTAGTAAAAATGCATATAATGGCAACATTAAACAAAACCTTAACATTTCTTTTGACATTGTTGACAATGGTTTCAGAAGGGAAGAAATTTAAGGGACAACTTAATTTTAGCAATGACAGTAGATAGTCATGCGGTGGCAATTTGTAACTGATGAAATTGAATTATTCTGGCTCTTTGTTTCAGGGAACAGCTTTTTAAAATTTTTCAAAATCAAATTTTGTTGGTTTCCACTGCAAACGACAAATGGGCATCTGACAAGTAGTTTTAGAAGATATATCTTTTAAAGCAAATTGTTGCCATCAGAAGATGAGACACAAGGTGATCAGAATAGCTCACCTTCAGCTTGATGTGCTATGTTGAACTAAGAATGGTTATGATCAGGATATCGTTTAAATTAAGTTATTCATTGATTGATTGAAATTAAATTGGAAACAAACTGATGTGCTTACACTTTAGAAAGGATGACTGACAATCTGGAATGACAGTCTCCCATATTTTCTCCTCAATAAACAAATCTATAAGTTCAAAACTTTTTTTTCAGAGTTTCTTCTTACATTTCATAGCTATAAGAACATTCATGAGAAACTTTTTAATCACTAGATCAATAAATAAGGGAGTTTTAGACCTTCTGAACTTTTAGTTAAGAGAAATCTGAGTTGAAATGTGAAATGCAAGCAAGGTCATTTTTATGAGGGTAAAATTGAAACACAACAAATCATCAAAATAAAACTAAAAGAAAAAGAGAAAATATAGTATATAGTCAGTGATTGTTGTGCATCCGTTCATTGGCCGACAGGCACATATATACAGACCATTTCGCTCTGAAATCAGACGTTCTTTAAGTCAAGAAGTCCTCTCTGACTGTCATCAAGTCAATCTTCATGTTGGTATGACATTCCACACAGTGTTCAGTTGGGTAGTAAACGTATGCATCAGATTTTCCACCAATCACAGATTTGTCAGTTTTTTCACAAAGTATACCACAAAAATGTATTGCCAAACCCCTGATGAAATGGTCTAATGATTGTTTGAGGTGTTAACTGCTGCTGAGGTGAACAGAATGCTGAATTTTGGCTTGAAAACTGGATAAAAGCTACCCCTGACCTTTCTTAAGCACTTATATATTGTCAGTGTCCAATTAACCAGGTTTTTCGCAGCCACTCCCATTTTCTATGTATTGCAAGCTGAAAAAGTGTCGAAAAATGAAGATAATTAGTTGCATATTCATAATTTAATTCATAAATTAGACAAATTCATGAAAAAGGTATTTATTATTATAAAAGAGGCGAAACAGCCTCGTTTTCGTGTCCATAGACAATCTACGAAGCAAATACAATATGCCCGGCGGTGATCCGCCGTGCAATAAAATAACATTTTATTCTATGAATGTCCAAGGACTAGGAGACAGAAATAAAAGGTTAGATGTTTTTGATTTTCTGAAGGAAAAGAAATCCTCCAAGACACACATTTTATAGATGAAATAAGTAACAGAGTTATCTGAATTTGATTTTGAATGTTATTTTAATAATTTCAATAGTCAGTCAAGAGGAGTGGCTATTTTCATAAGTAAAAAAAAATAGACTTTCATTGTCAGTCTGTTTATAGAGACCCTACAGGTAACATGCTGATATTGGATTGCTCTATTAAAGAATTTACATGGTTTAAAAAGAATACCCAAAAGAGGAGTAGATTAGACTTCTTTTTGTCTCCAAATAATATATTTATGGATGTGTGTGATGTGAAGATTTCATCAGGATATAGAACGGATCACTCTCTTATTAAATTACAAATAGATATAGATAAATTTCAAAAAGGCAAGTCTTTCTGCAAGTTTAATAATTCATGAATATATTAAACACATTAAGAGTATTATTCTTCAAAATAAAAAGATATATATACTAAACGATCAACTATCCTTTACAGACATTGCAGATATGTCATAAGGACATTGAGGACATTGAATTTAAAATAAATGATCAATTGTTTTTTGAAGCTCTTCTGTGTGACATAAGAGGTAAAACAATATGCTATAGCTCTAGACTTAAGAAACAAATGATTAAAAGAGAGGATGCCCTAATAAAAGAAATACATAATTTAGAACAAGAATTAATTACGGATAACATAAATTTGGAATAAGAAAAAACAAAAAGATGGAGGGAGTAAAAATAACATCAAGAGCCAAGTGGATTGAAGAGGGAGAAAAACCTACAAAATATTTCAGTAATCTTGAAAATCAGAACTTTGTCTCAAACAATATGAACAGGCTTTTCACAAATAATAATGTGTTAATAGACTCACAATCAGAAATAATCAAAGAAGTTAAGAATCTTTATAAAACCTTATATAATAGAAAGGAAACTATTGATTTTGATTTAGAAAATATTATTAATACTAATAAAATAAATAAACTAGATGTCATTCGTGAAAACGAATGATAGGACTTTCTGCAAGCTATGTTAATGCAAAAAGCAGGAGATAGAAGTTTCATGTAATGACTCACCTCTGGTAGTATTTCATGTTCATGCTGAACAATTGACATTATATTCCGAAATTAGTGCAAATGATAGGAACTAAGTATTAGTCTGTGACGTAACATGATGTCATATGACGTCAGGACATGACTGCAAACTTGATTTCTAGTTTAAAGGTCCTATGTTCGAATCTTCCTTCAGCCACAATACTTCGGTCTTTCGGAATTAAGGTTAGCTGACAAAATATTCACACCTTAGTTTCAAGATGTACCATCTGTGAAAAGTTGAAGAAAATCGGACCATAAATGGCGGCTGTATAGCGTGAACACCAATTTTCACTATTTTTAGCTCAGACGTTACATGACGCCATAGGGTGCTGAAGATGCTTTTGTTCAAAAGCGAATACTTTACTGTCATAACTCTAAAATTTTCATTATTTTGAACAATTGGCATCATGTCGAAATCATTGCCCTAAAATGAAAATTTAGATGTATGCTTATGACGTCACATGACGTTATTTGACGTCACGACTCAAAATATGTATAGAAATTCTGCAGAACTGCAAACTGTGTAAGTTTCAACTTTCTATCTCATCCTGAAGCTCTTTTATCCTAAAATGAAATTTTCGGTCCTATGTTCGAATCTTATTTCAGCCACAGAACTTCGGTCTTTCGGAATTTCGGTTAGCAGACAGGACATGGACACCTTTGATTCAAGATGTACCATCTGTGAAAATTTGAAGAAAATCCGACCATAAATGACGGCTGTAGAGCGCGAACACCATTTTTCACTATTTTTAGTTGTGACGTCATGTGACGTCATAGGGTGCTGAAAAATCATTGAAATCAAAATTTCCTCATGTGACTAATAAGCCTTAAAAATTTCATCGTCCTAGGACTATTGCAACATATAAAAATAAGCGTTTAGTTAGGAAGAAGAAAATAATAATAATAACTAGAAGTCGTTTGTTTAAGATACAAACGAAGTGGCTTTCCGTTTGTTTATTTCAAAGGTATTAAATATATAAGTTAATACAAAAAATGGAATAATGATACATAATAATGTATGATTAAATACGTAAATCATCATTATCTTAAATATATACTTAGGATTGTGTTCAAAAATATTCTGTAATCTTTCTTCTTTTTTTTTCATCTTCTTAAGAAGATATTGAGATAGCTTTACTATCATTCAGAAAAAAAACAACAACAAAAAAAACCCCCCAAAAAACAGGAACATTTTAAGATAACACTATCCTCAAGAACTGTTTTCTTACGATATTCAATCGATTTTATTTTTTTTTATTCTTTATTTAATATCTTTTTCTTTGTAAGCATATGACTTAACATGTTGAAATTGTAAAAAAGAAAAAAAATACTTTAAAATCGATTACTTTCAACCTTTAAATTGATTTTTTTTTAAAAAGATGGAAACAAAGGCACAGATGTAAGCAAAATAATGAAAATAATATCTTATTTCTATGTAATTAACGTTATAAAAGTCTTGGAATTTTCAACTATTCATTTGCTTTGTATATTTGCTTATTTTTACAGATTTAGAAAAAGAAACCGTTAAACATTTAGAAAACAAAAGATCGATGGGGAGATATACATATATTTGTCATTTTCTTCAGGTTTGCAGAAAGCCGTGATAGCAAATGCAATAAGATATCCGTAAAGGTTTTCTGGCTCTACTATAATTATACTAATTCATCGTAACTGCGACTCATTTACTCAAAAACGTATCACAATTCACTATTCAACGCAGGCATTCATTCCTGCAAAAGAACAATCGGATCTTGCTCAACCAACCCAGTGACCACTTACATTTCTTTCTGCAAATTAATTGATTTCCATGAATTAGCCCTTTTACGAAAAACATGAATAAGTCATATTTGATAACGTAATCACTTGAAATTTTCTGGACTTTTTGCGCATGTTAAGGTACGGCATAATTACTTATTTAAAGTTAATATAAACAATCTTTTGATCTTTTTAATATATTTTGCTTACACATCAATGTTGTCATAAACAAGTTACACAACATAAATTCTTTAAGTTATGCTTAAGACTGACATCAATACTCATGACGCTGGAGCGCGAATACGTATTGAAATGTATGATTTTTATATTTTATCGACGTCAAAATCAAGTGACTAAAGAAAAATATCTTTTTTGCAAGGACATGTTCAGCTAACGTTCTATTAATCAAGAAAAGAAAGTATCTTCAAGAATGCGAAATGGTTTGTTTTCACATTTTCAAGTAGGCATTCCATCAAAAATAAATAACTGCCATGTTTGATGACGTAATCACTTGAAATTTTCAAGACCTTATGAACGTATTAAGTTTCAACATTTTTGAAAAGTTAATGTTCATTGGTCTAATTGGCGATTTTATATGATTTTTCAAAATAATTCTTGCTTAAGTATGCATGACGTCATAATCACGTGACAAAACAAACATTTCTTGCTGTATGCATCACTTCAATTTTAACTCTATCAATTCTGAAGATATAATTAAGATTGACTTTAAATTCATGATACCAGAGCGAAAGATATCTTTAAAAAGATTTTTTTTGTCTTTTTGATGACGTCAAAACCACGTGACTAAAGAGAAAATCATTCAGAAAATAGAATGTAAACTTCTATGCCGATATGCTGTCCAATTTTCATGCTTGTAACGCATTAGGGGGCTTTGTAACATTTAAATTTAATTTTTGACTAAAGTTCGAAACTCGGTATTGCCATGAAATCTTAATCTTTTCGAATTTGGAAATTTAAATGCCAAGGTGCACATCTACATCCTAAAATACATCTTTTGTAAAAATATCAAGATAATCGGACCAATAATGAAGGCTCTAGAGCGCGAACAAACTTTTGAAGCTGACGTCAAATCTGACGTCATATGACGCCAATGAAAATTTCATTTAAATTGACTCAACATGTATGATGCCAGAGCGAGAGAAATCTTTGAAAAAATAGGATTTTGTCCATTAAATGACGTCATAACCACGTGACTTAAAAGGAAATATTTCAGAGAAAAGAAAGTAGACCTCTGGGCCAATAAGCTGTCCAATTTTCATGCTTCTATCTCATCAGTAGCCTTTGTAACATTAAATAATAGTTTTAGGACCAAAGTTCGAAACTCGGTTTTGCCATAAATTCTTAAATTTTTCGAATCTAAAAATTTGAAAGACAAGGTGCACATCTACATCATAACTTACATCTTCTGTGAAAATATCAAGATAAAATATAAAAAAATAAAGGCTCTAGAGCGCGAACAAACTTTTGAAGCTGACGTCAAATCTGACGTCAATTGACGTCATTGAAAATTAAAAATTATTGAATTTAAAAATTTATACGTTTTTGTCGAGGCAATTTAATTTTAATGTTGCTTAGACACTGACAACTTACCGATGTTAACTCTTAGATTTGGTTGGAAAAAAAGGAATAATAATAATAATAACTAGACTTCTTTTGTTTTGAACAAAAGATAGGGCTTTCTGCACTGCAAACCATGACAAACCTGGTGTCATACATGTGAGTGAAAAAGTATAAAAAAGTATATGTGAAGTAGAAAAAACAAATGTCCCAAAACTCTTGTGTTTTTCGCACCTAACACACAATTTGTTCAAATTACAGAAAATAATAAAATTTAAGTAATAGTGGTATTTTTTTTTTATTTAGAAGTATGTATGCAGGTACATATTCTTAAGTGTACTTAAAATTATGTTGCTTGTTACACATATGCATCATAAAAAAAAATCCTGTATCACACAAAACATAAGATGAATTGTATCATATAGATAAACAAATTGTAGAATTGAATTTTATATGAATCACATACAAATGAGTAAAGCGTACTTCCGCATATATTAC
>CM037791.1:33137926-33187670 GCA_021229015.1 Solen grandis
TAATCCAGCCAGGTAATTTAACCTCTGCATTCCATTCCATCAAATCAGAACAAAGGAAAAACTAAAAGATCATCAATATCTTCTGAATAAGATAAAGTTTTTCCTTGAATTTTACACCATCATCTTCTCATCGTCATTATCTATCCATAGGTACCAAAACTTTCACTCTTTCGTCACTATATCTGTGTTATATAGCAAAAAACTCCAGACAACTTTTTATGTGTACATCTTAGTAATTAACTTTATCTCCCTTTCCATTCCGGAATAAGATATAATCTCTTAAAGCCCCGTTTCCATGAAGCCTACTTTTTCAGCATCGTGTTTGGCGCTGAATGGAGTCGCGTGGTAAATGCGTCAGTTTAACACTTCATGGAAACGGGACTTTAGTCTTTGTTTTGAAAAGAGATATTCTTTATTTCCAAAGTTCTGGAAAACACATGCCTCATAGACAATCAGTGAACGAAGCAAGTTCTTTAGCAATAGACACTAATCTGATTAAAGTTGACAATTTCAATATATTTTACCATCACATTTAAGAATCTTAACTATATCTTTGGCAAAGAACAAAACAGAACTTCTCTAAAACAATAACTCACGCTTTCAAGTAATGCTTTCTTTTCGAAAGAAGAATATATGTATTCATAAAAACATGGTTGTATCACGCAAACTTTCAATAAAGAGTTACCGACTTGGATATTTGTGTAACCAACGCTTACAGGAGCTGGCCACTAATATAAATAAATGGAAAGATATACAAAATTTCAGGATGAACGGCGGCCCCTCAAATTACTGTAGTAAAGTTTGGGGGTTCACAAAATCAAATATTCAAATGTAAAATTTTGCAAATGACTTACAGGAATTAAATATGTTTCGTGTAATATGGTGAACCCTTCGATGTAAATAGTTTTGATAATATTATAAGATATTGGCTGTCGCAATTGGAAACGAAATAGGGCATGGAAGGGTAAATCTATTTTGGATAAATTTGGGGTTTCGAATGCAAGGGTATCTCCAAACTAGAAAAAATGGCGAATTTATATTATTTTTTTATTTTATACAACAACCGACGTGTTTGTATTCACTGATCTTAAAAAAATACCAAAAGAGGGGGAATATTGAATCTTTGTAAAAATATAACAAGAGCACTTTTAGTGTCAGAAGCAAAATTTCAAGTAAAAAATCAAATGTGAAATAGTTTATACTGTTATTGCTTTGACATTTGGTACTATTTTGGCAAAACAAGATTATCATTGTCGACTGTTATTTTCCAATTCTCATGTTAAAATTGTTTTTTTTTTGTATGTATATTGCTGTTGAGATGCATATACTTGTATAAACTTAAAAGTACAAAAGTACGTCGAAAATGATTGCTCAGTCCTACCAATAAGGCAGAAACGGTAATAAATGGTATATTAACGCACTGTCTTACTTCCGCAATAAATAACAAAAACATTACATTTACTGCTCAACTGTGAAAGAAAACTAGTGTTGATATTCTTAGCTATGTTCTGGAAAAAAAAATAATTAGAGAAAACATTCATATTTAAGATAGTAAGACATTGTTGCCGTCGTCTATAAAAATAGAAGTTTATTTTTTTTTGTATGTATGTATTTGTGTGGGTTTATGTATATGTATACATACTGGTAAATGTTTTAAATAGACAATCATGTAAATAGAAGAAACACGGTGTATTCCCCATCATATAACATCGTATATCACGTACAAACGCTTTTCGATCTTAAATATATATATATTTCAATATTTAGAAAACATATGATATGGAGATATTTTGAGCCGGATTGATGACAAATGCACACGCGATATAGTGTGCGAATATTGAAACCGATATGTTTGCTTAACAGTAAAATAAGTGGAAATGGTTGCATGTCTTCTGTTGCATGTAATAACATTTTAATTTAAGATCACTGACACAAGCATAATTACACTGCCTAAAATCACTGATGAATAAATATGATAATTTTCTTCACTCCGCTCAAATCATCCCCCTCTCTCTCTCTCTTATAAGCTTATGTAATACATAAAATTTGTATATAATAATAAGTATGTTATCTTAGAAGATAGTGAGCTGTTTATGCTCAAATCTAATAATAAATACAATTTTAATTTTCTGTCATATTCTTTTTTATAGTTAAGAAATTTCAAAAAGGAGAAGAAAGTTCAAAGGTCAAAGCAAAACTAACAAACATGGAAATCTCGCCATTGGCAAGGTGCACCCGCACATTAAATTTGCTATTCCTGAAAAGTGAATTAGAGAAAATTTTCTTCATGCGTTTGCTTCAAAACAAACATTTGAATAAGCAATAAACAATGACATTCAAAGCTCTCTATATCGTAATTCAAAATTGTTTTACAGTGCTGGGATTCTAATGCATGATACTAAGGATCACAAAAAATTCAAAAATAGTACATATTTGCTGATTTGTAAAGTTCAAATATTTTATTAACTTATTTAAAGTTAAAAGTTTTATATTTTAAACCGCTATGTCCAGCTTAGGCCATAAGGCCTAAAAGCACAAAATACATTTTTTTGTAATGAAAAACGTGTCCAAACAATTCTGTGTATTCTTTTTCTTTTCCTTGATTTATTTTCTTAACTTTTATTAAAAAAAAAGCTCAAATGTGTTTTAAAAATGTTTCTAAACATACTGTTTTTAAGCGTAATGTCTGTAATATATTGCAAATAAAATTGGAGATAACGCATTAGAATTCATAACCTAAATTCCTTACAATGCAATGAAATAATATATCATTTGCATTATAAGGGTTTGATGACAGTTTACAAAGTAATCTGCATCATAACTAACAACAAATGTTTACTTACTTTTTAAAAAGGAGAGGGCCGAGACATTCTCCATGGGATCAATTAGGTGACTATTTGAGTCAAATGAAAAGTAATTATGAGCATTTGGTTTCTGAGAAAACACAAGTTGACTGTCCCTGACCATCATGACATGAGAGATTATGATAAGCTGGATTGTATCAGTGAACACACTTACCAGCCAATCCCAAAATAAGGGTAAAATTACAGTGAAAATGCATATTAATTGATAGATAGATATGTCTACATTAATTTTTTTAAAAAATCTTCCACAAGATATTACACATATTACCCGGACGTACCAGCAATTGATGGGGGTGTATTTCACTGTTACGGAGGTTAGATATTACCAGTAGCAGTAGATCATTAAAGAAAATAAGACTTTAAAGTTAATAAAATGCCTTTAATAAACTTAAAAGTGAACATGAGAAGAATAATAACAAGAACTATTATAACTAAAATTACATGTTTGTCTTCAAAAGGAAAGATCTAAACGGTTAAAATCATGAATTGTCGGGCAAAATCTCAACATCTTTAAGCCTACAAAAATGACAATTTTCCAATTGCACCATGATCACGTCACCTATATATAATTGATAGCACCAATATTGTTACGGAGGTGAACGGTTTCGCTGTAAGAATGGTAAGATGTAAATGTTTACCCTAGATATAAAACAGCACTTTAATGTTTGAGAACACATTAAAACATAACATACATGTATTTGCATGGTTCTAAGATAGGAAAAATGCTTCATATTGTGAAATATACAAATATATTACTTTGATGACATTAATAAGTATAAATGCATCTATGAATTTATTTTTTTCACTGTATGAGCGCCAACCAGTGTCAAAGCATATTAACTATCCTGACAAATAACACACTAACATTAACACTAACAATTAAATAACACTTACATACGAAACTATGCATAAACATGTTTATAAACTAACTCTTTTTACATAATGTCGAACGTTACGGAGGTGAGTAAATATTGACACGATTCAGTTTTGTTGCGTCATGAAAATTGGAGAAAAAACTCAAGCTACCCACAGCTATATATGCTTGTCAAAAGCGGTTTGTACTCGTTCTTTCTCTTTTGAATCTTACATGAACATTCTCTTGTACTTTCCAGTCGCTTCTGGTTTCTTAATAACCGTTAATATGTCAGTTTTTTTTACCCAAATCTCATCACGACAACTAGGGAATTTAAACAGGTCATCATATTTTCCAGACTGAGTAAGAAAGTTTATCTGCACCTCCTCGTCATCAACATCTGTTATCTGTCCAATATACCATGTAGTACCGCTGCAACCCATTTGTCTTTCTCTAGTTTCAGCACATCGGTGTCTATGTGTTTGGTGAAGTTTTGTTCTTCTACATGATGTTCAATCTGTGACGATTTAGTGGTGGTTGTTTTAACCTGAGAAATTACATCGCGATGGTCAGATTTTAATTGGGTATCATTGAGATTGTTTTCTTTTTCAGCAGGTGCTTTGACCATCCTAGACATTTGGTGGTGTTCATGACGTCTGATGCACAGTCAACACAATAACAGCTTACATCTCTTGTCAGAATGGTTGTCTTTGTCAACTGGCACAACTGCATTCTTGTCTGCTTTGAGCCCACGCGTAAAAGTCTGAAGCGTTTTTTATGGAACATTTGCCTTGTTGTACCGCCATATCTGCTGCTCTCTTAACGCTGCCGCCAAACCCAATCACACGGGCCTTTCCCGTGTCCAACCTCTAGGTAATTCCACCTAGCCGCTACTCCAAAATTCCTCCTGATGGTGACACACTAGTTGAAAGATCGTTTTATTACGATATTGGCTGGTTGGAGAATCTGTTAGATAGTGTATGGTTTTCAGTCCTGGGTATTTTACTTTCATTAGTGGGACAAACTTTCTGGGTATGCTATACACAGAAGTTGCATTATGCGTAAGGTTGTCAGACAATGCAATGTAGCTCTGGCAATCTGAATCTAACCAAGAATATACTACCATGGTATGTAACGATATCATATCAGTGCACCAATAGGCGCTCTGTACTTCTTCTGGTGATGAACAAGTGAAAATTTCTGCAAATTCCATCCATACCATGATTTCACCTTCAGGTAGGTTCTCACGCAGCCTTCTCATTTATGTGTACTGATTGTTTATTCTGTCAATGTGCCTTCTAAACAACTGAAGATCGTGTACAAATGCTTCTATGAACACTTTTGTCTCAACAACTTCTTCGATTTCCTTCCAACGAATTTTCCCATTCTGCTGAACACGCTTCCAGAGTTTATAACGTACTTCCTTTACATCTTGCAATTTTTTGTCCAATGTTTCCTTGACCTCCTTGTCATCTTTCTCCTCTCGGACGAAAACATCTGGGTTTCCGCTATACGTTAAACCTTCATTACGTAAAGCTTTCAACTTGAGAGAGAAATACGTACATAAGCACTTTCTCCGCGATGAAAAAACTTGTCAGTAGTATGTGTTGGGGTCTTTAGTGACAGAACTGGGTTTTTGACAGTTTAATACTTGGGTTTTCCATCTTGAATTGTTGTATATGTTATGAAGATAATCATTTAGCACCCTTTTTTGTTTCATTGCATTATCTATTTTCTTTGCATCTCTTTTATCTGGTTAAACTGTGCTATTGTCCTCCCTTTCCAAGAAATCTTTAACTTTCTGACCAAACTTGATCTTCATGGTTCTGTTAATCCTCTTTTTTTCAAGGTTTAGGATTTTCTTCCTTCCAACCCCCAGCTCTTTGTCTAAGCGATTCACATACCTGTACTTCTTTATCAGTGCTAAGGCGACAGTTTTGCTTTGATTTTGTTTTGTCTTGCGTTTACCTATACTCGCTTTTAGGCTATCTACAACAATACTCCCAAAAAACAATAGTTTAAAAACAGAGGTTTTCTTACTATGTCCCATGCCAGATTTTTTCAAAAACAGTTTTGTCCTAGACCTTGGCGTGTTTGCCTCCTGAGTCATCATTTGTTTTCTCCGTAGATCTGCTTTTACGCTTGTACAATTTATTTCTGTTCTTGATAAGCTCTCTGTTAAACTCTTCTAATTTCTTTACCTTTCTGTTTGCCGCCTTCAGTGAACTTTTGTACCTTCTAGATACTCCTTTGCTTCGATTTGGGAATGCCATTTTAACTTCTAATAGATTTGACCTCCTTGTAATGCGGGTTGATGTGGATGGTTCTTCTTGTGATGTAATTGTTTGGTTCCTACGTTTCTGTCTTTAGTACATCTTGCAATGAGGAACATGCGCCTTTCCTTTTCTGTTAGAGAGTTATTAGTAGAGGATCAGCTTAATTTTCCCGTTACGTAGATGATATGACTGTTTAGGGACAATCAAAAATGAAAGTTTTAAGTCTTATTTCTTGACCTTCTCTTGTATATTTGAAAAATTAAATTTATCTTCATATAAATACATTCCTCATGTACACATAATTGTTAAACAAGCTTGAAAAAACATATATCTTCATAGCTACATATAGACTTAAACAACGTTATGGTAGGTGACATACAAATTGTCTGACATACAAAATATGTAGCGTAGCAGTTGAAAATGCAGTTTCAAAACCCAAATATGTTTCTTCTATAAATATTTTGGACATAAATGCTATAAACAACTTATTTTAAGAAGTTTCCAAACTACAATTTACGAGAAATTCCTCTTTTTAAATTGAAATTATGCCGTCTGACATGCAGTTTTTAGCTATTTATGAAAGTAACAGCTTATACTGCTTCCATGTGAGTGCATTAAAGTGCATAAAAACATTGCAGAAAAACTCCACTATGATTCTTCTTTCAATACATGCACATGGTGTTAACATTTTTGGGTCGCACTTCTTAGTTGTTTGCCTTAAAGTCGTCTGACGCAATTTTTCGTAATTGTACCCTTATTTTGGGATTGGCTGCCACTAAGTTGTGTTAAGTTTTATCAGTGATTGACAAGTGTATGCACAAGAAATCAGTTGTATTTCACTATTTATTTATAGATAAGTGGAAAAGTAGCAAAGTCCACTTTAATTTCATTAAGTAAATACCTTTGCAATAAGGAGCATTCAGGATTTCACTGCTATTACCGACTTCATTTCCACGAATTGTGTTTTCATAATCTGAAACTTTTAGCTCCTCTACTTCTGCTATCCTCCTCATGTTGAATAAAACCACTCCAGCATAGACCACTTGACACATCTCCTTCCAGCTGGCTTGCGGTAGGTCGGTGGTTCTACCCTGGTACCTCTGTGTACTCGGGGTCTTCCTCCACCTCTAAATAGCTGGACGTCGCTATGACTGAAATACTATCGCAGCGACAGTAACCCCAATACCAAGGCTAATTGCTATTGAGGCGAATCACTTTCACGACACAGTTCTTTCACGGCCTTTGTAATAATATGTAGACTATATGTATCCTACGTAAGCAACAAATAAAAACTTTACGCCACACTTATATGTGACTGCATACAAAATGCAATAAGGAAAACTGTTATCTACACTTTTGTTATGTAATACATATGGTTACTGTCAGGACCGTTGCATTAGTCATGCAACGTCTGTCTCAGTTGTGATTGTCGTTGACACTTATTATATAATACATATGTTTACTGCCTGGCTGGCTGGTAACCAGCCAATATATAAGCTGACCGGTCAAGGGTCTTAGAAACAGAGCTGGTTAGATACCTAGCAGGGGGAGAGCTGGGGTTAGATTCCTAGAAGCAGATCTGGTGGGATACCTAGAAAGATCTTGTTAGAGCCTCGAGACCCGACCATGGGCGCTCAGTCTGAGTGGGCCATGACCTGTCATGCTTAATAAAGTGTATAAAGACCAAGAAGGCTACTTGTCTTGAATACGGCCATTATACGACACGGATTTCTTTGGCGCAACGTGACCGGATGGACCTGTGAAGACGACCTAAGTACAGTCAGGTTAGTGCCTTGTTTCATCTCGATTATCATAGCAAATACACACAGGGGTTTCATCTCTCAAGAAGTATTTTATTTTTACATTTTCGTACTTGCTAAGATTTTAATTGCTTATTCAGAATCTAGTAGTCCTTCTAACAGTACACTCAGCATGACAGACGTACACTTATATTTACCTTACGAAACGGAACGAATTATGGATGTGAGACAGACTAGTGATCTTGATGTTACCTTGATAGGTTATTATTTTGCCTATCTGAATGTTAGCATGTTTAAGCTAACTATTTAGTCAGAAAGTTGTGGTGAATTTAACACTTCTGGCTGTTTACCG
The DNA here is from genome assembly GCA_021229015.1 of Solen grandis. Lineage (NCBI taxonomy): Eukaryota > Metazoa > Mollusca > Bivalvia > Adapedonta > Solenidae > Solen > Solen grandis. The sequence goes on from CM037791.1 coordinate 33,146,032, forward strand.
ACCTGGACCGAAATTGGACTTGAAATAGCTAAGCGATTTCATTCATTGTTATATTAGTGTTACTACTTAGTTATCACTCGTATATTGTGCAATTGTTATTTATGAAAGCAATGATTTCTCTTTGCTTTAAATGACTGAGACAGTTTCAGCGGCTAGCTGGGTATACGATATCCTCTAGTTAAGAACTGCAGTCAAGTTTTAGAATCCTGCAAGGTGCATTTGATATATGCAGCAGAATTCTGTCATGTTGCCGGACCTAGCTTTGAATTATCGACATGAATTTGATAAGCGACTTATGTACACGTATATCGAATTAAATTGGCGATAAATGGTGTATAGCAGAGTGCGGCTTAGTGATGTTTAAGTTAAACAAACTAAGTTTATTACACAAGCCAACGTGTTATTGGCATCAGCACTTAAAAGTGTGAATAAAACACTGCTGTATAAGACCAGGAAAATTATGATTTTAAAAATCATAAGTGTATTATATTTGTGAGTAAATACCGTAAATATGAATGTAGATATTACTGTTTAGTTAATTTATGCAACACATGTTATTAATGATAAAACACGCGTAGAGACATGATGCAATATAGTTCAGTACTTGAGATAAATACTGACGACTTGTTTTTGTGTATTGCGTTTCAACTGAGGTATGTCAATATTCAATTTAAGGGAAAGTTATGTAATATTGCACTGGATTGTTGAAACAACAAATTGGAGATCAATAGTGTTATTGGACAACGGTAGTCTTCATGACAGACGACTATGCTTGAGATTACTTATGTAACTGCAACTCTTCATGTCATTTTTACCTTTTTCATGCTGTCGCCAAGTTCTATCATGATTAGGATTATGAATGTCACGTATGTTCTTAAAACTGATACTAGGTATGTTGAATAATTTGTGGATGAGTGCAGATTAGGAAGGCTCCAACTTGATATATGTATAAATTTATTAGGTCTTATAGTACAGACTGTTTGTGTGCATACAAGAAACGTATTTTAGGTTTAGATGAATACTTATAAATATTATTGTAATAATATGAACTGATGAGATGCAACTGTTGTGTGTATTCCTTGCTATCTTAACGAAGATTGCTTATAACAAGGTATGCCTACTGTAACCACTCTACGGGTACAACTATACCAACTGTCCAGCTTCACATGTTATTACGGTGATAATAACCAATGGACACAACATGATGTTCCATTTAGTGTATCCACCGGTATATAATCATATTCAACTGTAACCACGTTACTTTCAACGATGAGTTCATCAACGGTCACCTTAACCCTCGAATCGGTCCATGCATCAGACGTTGGAGAGGCCACATCTAACGATGATTTGTTTTGCCACTGTGTGTGAATGTGTGTTTAAACATTTTCTTAATTTAGTTAAAATTGTGTTTCATGATTGTGAATAACTGTGCACTGACATTAACCGTCGCGTCGCTGCTACTGAAAATAATCACCACTACATCATGCCATTCCATCCATCTTCGTGAGTCGTCAACAAAATATGAACTTGACATACAGTTATCAAATATTTGATGTTTTATCAATACTTAAAATGGACTTAACTATCACGTTATACAGCATTATCGCTGCAAATATTCCGTTCATTTATTTTGTTTCTCTTGTTATGTATATGTAAAAATAATTTTTTGTCATTATTTTTATGGTAGGCGTACTTTCATTGTATATAAATACATATACATGTTTGATTATTTTCATACCGCCCCACTGCAATTGTAATCACTCATTTCAAAAATATATGTATAAATTTATTTGACAGGCATGGCAACTATAACTGTAAATTTTAGTAGGAAAAAAAGGAGTGTTATGTTATACATATGGTTACTGTCAGGACCGTTGCATTAGTTATGCAACGTCTGTCTCAGTTGTGACTGTCGTTGACACTTATTATATAATACATATGTTTACTGTCTGGCTGGCTGGTAACCAGCCAATATATAAGCTGACCGGTCAAGGGTCTTAGAAGCAGAGCTGGCAAGATACCTAGCAGGGGGAGAGCTGGCTAGATACCTAGTAGAGAGAGATGTGGTTAGATACCTAGGAAGCAGATCTGGTGGGATACCTAGAGAGATCTTGTTAGAGCCTCGAGACCCGACCATGGGCTAAGTACGTTATATGGCAGCGCTCAGTCATGCTATATAAAGTGTATAAAGACCAAGAAGGCTACTTGTCTTGAATACGGCCATTATACGACACTTTAGCCAATAAAAACAGCATTAAAAATCACAAATTTGACCGTTAGTGCTATTGATCATACCCTTAAACACATGACAGTATTTTTAAATTAATTGATAGATGTTCTCCACACTACACACCTATACATTATGCTGGTAGTTTTCAAATGGCTGGTAATGAAACAACAAAAACTATTGTGATTAAAAAAGGTACCGAACGAAAAGAGCAGTTGCAGATAATGCAAAAAGTAGAATGGGGATCCCGATTTCGTTTATTCGAGTGTTATTTTATATACTCATGCAAAGTGTACGAACATAATTTGCGCTAGTTTAAATTTTCTATCTTTGTCTGTATAACTAAAATATAGGAAGCTCCTTTGATGTAAACATTAGAATGCACATCACTACCTTCAGAAGGAATGTATCGTCCTCATCGTCGTCAGATTCCTCAACATATTCCATTTCTTCACTCTCACACTGGTATATTGACTCAACGGCAATATCATGGTGCATAACCTTATCGGCGGGCTCTCTGCGGAAATCGCTTTATCGGCAGGCTCTCTAAGTACGTACGGAGAGCCCGCCGATATGGTTATACACCGTGAATATGCTGGACATGTTTTGGGACCTTCGGAGCCAACAGTATGTTGGAACTGTTATGTGTAACCGCCGGTGGAGATGCATCAAACTGAGTATGTGGTAGAATAGCTTGTGAAGGCGCATCAAACTTGTCATGTGGTAGAACAGCTAGGAGAGATGCATCAACCAATGTGGCAGAACAGCTACGGGAGATGCATCAAATTGTCCAAGTGGTGGAACCGCTTGTGAAGGCGCATCAAAATTGTCATGTGGTGGAAGATCTAGGGATATATTAAAATGGCTTTAGGTATCCGGAACGAAATGCATTTATTTCTCAAAGGTCCATAGTTCTTTATTACGATAGTATTATTTATTTATTTTACGAAGCCACTGATTTATTTCAAGTCATTAGGCGGATTACTATGGTTGGATATCTCTAGAACTTTCGTATCGCGATAATTCGTGATATTCTTCAAGCATACCGCGATACGTATCACGATATCTTATGATCATTAATATAATGTATATTCAATCTTTTTTTACCAAAATGCATGTATGAAGTATGTCTACTTTCACTGCTGAAATGCACCAAGATTGCTGAATAAAATTTCGTAAATGTATTAGACTGGCACACGCTTTAAATAGATCATTGAAAATGTATCGTTAATCTTGGTCCAATTTATGCAGATAAAATTTGAAGTATAGCTTTACACTAAATGATTGTTTATGTTTGAGAATTATCATAAATGACAAGTTGAAAAACGTCCAATAGAAAAAAGGTAAAAACAATTCATGATATATCGATAATACCGCGCCCCCCTACGGATTACATTGATTTATTAAACACACACATGTAGTGTTATGGCCGGAATAAACTAACACGAGACGATGGTGGCTGGCAATAGATTTATTCAGTCCCCAAGGTATCTGGCAAGGTCGTGCTGGGGGTGGTCTCGAGGCTCTAACAAGATCTCTCTAGGTATCCCACCAGATCTGCTTACAAGACCCTTGGTCGGTCAGCTTATATATTGGCTGGTTACCAGCCAGCCAGACAGTAAACATATGTATTATATAATAAGTGTCAACGACAGTCACAACTGAGACAGACGTTGCACAACTAATGCAATGGTCCTGACAGTAACCATATGTATTACATAACACACACACTGTCAATTGCTGTCATTGGCTGTATCCTTCTTGCCGCTTTCACAAGAACATTTTTCTTTGTCCCCCTCATTACTAAAGTTCTCCCTATTTTTAGACGGCGATAAGCCGTCTTATGCTGAAAATCGAAATCAGGCCTTGCTAATTTGCATATTTTCCACAACATTTTTTACTGTACCTCTCCGCGCTTAGTGCGGATCATGCAATGCGATTCTGCACTAACGAATACGAGTGGAATATGTTACACAGGCGTTTAAATCATAACCGTAACCGCTTTTAGTGTGTTACTGTTTGTTAACATATTTTCTTTTGCCATTATTTTGCACTGGAAACATTAATTTTAAGCGTGAAAAAAATATACGTGACATTTCTTAACCAGAACAGCAACCAATCTTACGTACATGAAGTATCTACTCCTGTAACAAGAAAAAGTAGTGCACCGTATGTATGTAATTGACCTAAAGTAGTCCACACAATATTTTGCATGATGGCGAGTTAGGTTCCTCCCAGGGCATTTCTTAACTTTGAAATAGATAAACATTCTAGTACCTTAAATAATCAAATACCTGGTCAATTTCTACACATACAAAACAACAGATAGAATTCGCTAGTACAAGAGAAAGAGAATGACCTACTAAGGTATGCAGCTCTTTATGAATGAAAGGTTCATGACCTTTACTACGGATTATTATGTTACAAACAGAACCTCTGTAGCAACAGCGGTGGAGTTTTTGTCGTCATGTGACTGCTTCAATACCTTCAGAAACGCTGGGTTTAGAATGTTAATCCCGTCGCCGTCTCTCAGCGCAATGTGCGCTTTGATCCTTAAGAGGCAGGGAAGTGGTTGCATTGATGTCGTCTTAGCATTCTTTCTGTAACTCAGTAACGCTACTTTTGTTGGAATCTGAAAATTGAACATTAAAGTGTCATTAAAGTGTATCCACGTTGAAAAGGCTTTGCACACATTTCTAGAGACTTAATACATCTAATATGACGTGTATTACCAGTAGACAAAACAAGGCATTCGTACATCTTTATGATTATGAAATATTTTCAGTACAGATACTATTGATTAAATAAAACTTACATAAAAAAAAATTCTTAAAATATCTGATCAAAGTAAAAAAAAAGAGTCGCATTAGTGCAAACCACATAATGAAAGGAAGACCCTTCTACGTTTCTGTACATAAAGCATATAACGAGAAACAAAAAGAGTAAGTCATTTTGGATTAGGAGTATTAGCTCTCAATAACCTTTACATGGAACAGACAATTTGATATTTGAATTACATTACAAAACAAATATGCTAGGACGTCGTCCGTAATCAAACAATTAACTCAAAAGTACTTAATTTCGCTTTACCTCTTTTATCGGCTTGTTTGGGGATTTTTGCTGCAGGTATTTGGTTTACCTTCCTTTTCCCGCTGATTCTACCTGCCATTGTCTGAACATCATATAAAATAAAGCATATATTCATACACGTTAGAATTAATCAAGCCAAACTACAACTCAGAATTATCGTAAATGTTGTTCGAATCCTGTGTGTGAGAAGTATACATTGTAATTTGTCGTCTTGTACTCTGGATATGGTACGCATAAATTAAACCACAATCTGCGCCATCAAACATTAGCGCTTTCTGTACAATCATTGTAAAAACATAATAGTTAACATTTCGGTGTCATATGTAAGCCAAAAAAAAAAAACACACACAATTTGTAACGATATCCAACCGCCTCGGGGCGGGAGGTAATGGGTTCGATCCGACCGCGACATACCACAGTCATAGATAATGGTACTGTTATAGATTCCTTGTTTGGCTCTCAGCATAAAAGGGTAATTGCAGGATTGGTTTGCCCGGTGTCAGGATAATGTGACTAGGTGTGGGGGCGTTATTATAATATACCTAGAGGATATAGAGATTGTTCATACTATGGGTGTTATCAGGAAGCTGAGTATCATTTTACAATGCAAATGCATTTTTGTCCATTATATAAGAATATTTGTTAAAATTTTTGTAGTGTTATACTATGCAGAAATGAAATTGTCATTAAAAAATGTGATACAGTATTTTGGATAATGTATTTAAACATATTCATATTTGCAAATTTATGTACAGTATTTGTATACCTGACACAATAGAAGATATCATTTCGACAGATGTAGTTTCTTTTTTTTTTTATAAATATGACAAAGTGACGCCTGGCACATCAAGCTTTAGCGCTGATTTTTTTCTGGACGGTATTTAAGTACTGTATTTATATTAGTATTTGCAAATTATATGCTTGACAGTGCCGACATGACGTGTAATGTAAGAAATGTTATTTTTATGATAAGCAGTCAAGAATTATACCATAGGCCAAACTGGTGATAAATTCAGAACCGGATCGAACGAATTGAAAAGAATTCTACAATATAGGTATGCTGAGATTCAGCCAAAGTGTTGAAAACTCAATTTTGAGTAAAAGATACATAGTTACGTGAAACAATCATTGTATGTAGCATAAAAGCACAAAAGAACTATTTTCCCTTTGATGTTGCATAACTTTTACTTCACCATGCAGAGAAGTATAGTTTCTTTCGATGCAAAGGTGGCTCGTGCCTGAATTTGGATTCCGATGCAAATCCGCATAACTTACTAATAATCACACCAGGCTATCTCGGATACATCGAGATACCTACTGAAGTTATATGTTGCTCTATGGAATGGCTGATACCTGTAATATCTGCTATCAGCAGTTACTAAGGACGCATAATGGAGCCACTCATCTGCATCTATAAAAAGGAACTGTGCCGTCGCTCGGTAGTACAAATCAAAGCTGCTGATAGTGCTAAGAAAGCAGTATTGTCACATTTATTTTGTTTATCAAAGTAACTCTAATAAAACGCGGGTCAAATTTTCGCGCAATGCCCATAACTCCGCTTCAACGTTGCGTTAACATGATCCAGGACATCTCCTGCAAGATCATTACAAGAAATTAAAGATGAATGCACCATTTGTATCATCAGACTGTAAACAATAAGCAAATCGCCACTTTTACTCTCCCTTTATTTATTATTTTAATATAAGTTAAATATTTGGCAAAAACTAAGTTACACTGCATAAAACCCCTTCCACTTGGTACACACACACCTTTAGCGCTTTGATTTTAAAATGTATTCGGTAAAAAAAACAAAAACTCTTCAATGATGATACCAATGTTGAAATGACCTCCAGATTATAACATTACGTCACGACGTGACAACTGTACGACGTTTTTTTCAATAAGTGATAAGCCGCATGGAGAAATCGCTAAGCGCTATATATAGTATATTTTTGTTTTTATCATAATAATTAAGAATAAAAGTTCACTGATAGGTACATCATACAGATCACTTTCATTAAAATACATTTTACTTATGCTTTTACTGTTCATGAATCAGCGTTAATGTTTCTGGTTCGTCTGGTGATGATGGTATATAAGTGAGTAGTCGATCTTTCAACATTGACTCGACATGACTGTCTGTAATATTGTAGGTCGACACAAGATCGGCCTAGTAGTCTTGTTAATCCCATTTATTTTATCCCACCATTTAATTTATGCCTCTGCAGAGCGAAAACCTACTGTTCTTCTGTTGATTTTTTTTTTATTATCATTATTTTTCCAATTCCGCCCATTTTTGTTACAGCTATGAAGTCACATTTATCTGAACTTGTGCTTAAATGGTCAAACTTTTCACCAGACTTAGAAAATGTATATATAACTATGACAGTTATACTGAGGGATAACAACGAGTAGTATATTGGGGTGTCAACATTAGGACATAGAGCTGCAAAGGATCATCGTGACATCGGACGTGTATGTATACATGTAACTGTCATAGAGATATTGAGCTGTATTAAAACCTAGTATATATATAAACCTGTAAAGGATCATCAGCTTAGACGACTTGCAATATGTATATAACTGTCTCAGTTATATTGTGCGATATCAACAACTAGAATATAGTGATTTAAAGGATCATCATTTCACCAAACTGTGATAGGGATATTTGTGGATATCAACAACTAGTCTAAAGGTGCTGTATATGATCCTCATGTCATCAGACTGAGAATATGTATGTCAGTATCACAGTGATAACAAAAATCATTAATATATATTTAAACATGTAATAGATTATCATGTCACCAGACTGAGAATATGTGTATAAATTTCATAGTGATATTATTAAAACCTAATTTATAGAGGTATAAAGAGTAATCATATCACCAGAATGAGAATATATATATGAAAGTCACAGTGATACTGCGTGGTATCGAAACCTGGTTTAAAGAGCTTAAAAGAATCATAAGGACACTAGACAGCACTAGACAGCCTCAGTGATAATGTGGGGGTATCAATAATTAGTCTTGTAGAGTTGTAAAGGATCATCATGTCACAGGAATGAGAATATGCATATGAATGTCACAGTGATATTATAAGTTATCAACATCTAGCATAAAGAATTGTTAAAGATCACTATCACAGTGACACTGTGGGGAATCAACAAGTATATAGAGCTGTAAAGGATCTTCATGTAAGCAGAATGAGAATATGTATTTAACTGTCACCAATGACATTATTGAGTATCAACAACTCCTATATGGAGCTGTAAAAGATGTTCATGTCAGCAAACTGACTGTCACAGTGATATTTTTTCGGTATCTATAACCAGAATTTAGAACTGTGAAGGATCTTCATTTTACAACATTAAGAATATGTATATACTGTCATAGTTGTACCTTCATTGTGCGGCATCTACAACTAGTATATAAGACTGTAAAGGATCGTTATGTCAAAAGACTAAGAAATAACTGAAAATAAATTATTTCAATAGGAGGTCAAGGTCGATGTTGTGGTCAGTAGACGCGACAACTTTGTAGTGGTGAAAAAAATTGGAAAAATAGATGTAATAGACAGTGAAATTCTGTGAAAATGTACCATTGAACAGGAGGAGGACATAGTGGACATAATGGATATCTTATTTATTGTGAAAAAGCAAAAGTAAGTGTAAAAATAAATTTTTCATATTCGGTAAAACACATGTCCAGAGACCGGTTTAACAAGTTCGGATTGGGCTATTTATTGTTGAACAATACTTTTTGTTGACCAAAAGGACACCTGCTGTGTTTAAATATTGGCATTGTTACACAACGTTACAACATTTATCGTCATAATTCTTTCATTTTTGTTATAAACATGCCTCCGAAAACGATTACTCAAAAAAAGAAAACCGCTAACCCGGCCCCACAAGATACTTCTGGAGAAACGCTTAGTCAATCCCTTCTAAGTGACTTCTAGGTAGGGGAGACAGAAAGGACAGATACTGAGAGTGATGGCTCAACGGTAATTAGTAGCGGTATTTCTATTAATTTTGAAAAACTTATAAAGTCTCTTGATGTCAAGCTTGGAAAAATTGCCTCACAAGAGTACATTGAATTACAATTTAAAAAAAATGATAACAAAGGACTTACTAAAAAAAAGCCATGGAAAACCTGAAAGACGACCTAAAAAAAGAGATTCAGTCGGAAATAAATGCAGTAGTGAAAAAAGTAAAAGAGGTCGAAATAAAAGTTTCAGAGCTGAGAAACGAAAACGACAGTCTCCGCAATCAGTTATTGGATGTCAAGGGTCAATGCGAAGAAATGAGTAAACAAAATCAAACACTGGTGGAAAACAACCAAGAGCTCCAGGAAAAATGGAAAGAAACGAACTACAATATAAAAATAAAAGAGCGTGAAATCAATGATATTGAACAGTATACAAGGAGGAACTCGGTACGTATATATGGTATACACGATCAGAACAAACGAGAAACAACTGAAGAGACCACCGAAAAAGTTTTAAACATGCTTAAAAAGCAGCTAGATGTCAACATGAACCGTTACCAAATTGATATAGCACATAGGCTTGGACAATTCAGGGAAGACGGAAATCGTTTAATAATTTTGCAAATTTGTTACCCGCATGGACAAAACAAAGATCATCAAATTGAGGAGGGGTTTGAAAGGCAAAAACATAGTGATCAGGGAGGATCTTACGATCTTACTTATCAAATGTTTACGGATACTCTTATTGTTATGTGTATTGTAGTTCATGTTATTAAATAGGTCTCCCAAACGAAGTTTAGGGACTGTTGATTTTACTCCACTTCAAATTGTGCAGACAACCTCAGCGGCTCATCGACTTGTCTTTATAAATTTCAAACACTAATAAATGTTTGTGTGTGTGCCACCACTCTGAATTTTGCTGATGACATCACATTTAAAAGACAACAAAATCAAATCCCTTCCCTTTAATCATATACTTATTCTTGTCTCTTACAACATGGCAAATTGAAGGGTACTTCTTTTGTGTCCCCGAGGTTAATCGGAGGTCAGGCCCCTCCTTTTTGATTTTACTTTTTGACCTAATATTCTAAAAGTTGTCCAAGGGTTGGCTTCACCCCGTCAATCTTTTCTGGTGATTTTATTTTCATTTTTTTTTAAATTATTTAATTAGTTATTTATTTGTTTTAAAAACATTGTTATGTAATACATATGGTTACTGTCAGGACCGTTGCATTAGTTGTGCAACGTCTGTCTCAGTTGTGACTGTCGTTGACACTTATTATATAATACATATGTTCACTGTCTGGCTGGCTGGTAACCAGCCAATATATAAGCTGACCGATCAAGGGTCTTGTAAGCAGATCTGGTGGGATACCTAGAGAGATCTTGTTAGAGCCTCGAGACCACCCCCAGCACGACCTTGCCAGATACCTTGGGGACTGAATAAATCTATTGCCAAGCCACCACCGTCTCGTGTTAGTTTATTCCGGCCATAACACTACAGCATATAGGAGACTTAGGAACTGTTTATTGTCATGATTTTTTTTCTTGTTAGTTACTTACTCTGGGTTTATTCTATATAAAGTTTGCCTGTAAAATTGTATTCCTGTAAATATGAGAAAAGGTACATTTATGAAGAAACCAATTTTGAAAATTATGAATACATGTATAGAAAGAGTGTGCCTCAGTACAATATGTCTGCTAAATGGTCCTCTCAAAATGGTAATGTTCTCTTTACTTATTTTCCTATATTTTTATTTCCTAATTACACAGGAATTATTTACTTCAAAACACATTTTTCTATTTTATGCTATTCTTGGAAACATTAAAAGTGTTAATACCCACATTTTAGACTTGTACACAGTATGGTTATTCACATACAAAATCAAAACAAAACATACAAAACTTTATTATGTCCAGTATCTAGAACACTATAATCTCACATGAAAAAAAACTAATGTCTAATAAAATAACATTTTATTCTATGAATGTCCAAGGACTAGGAGACAGAAATAAAAGGTTAGATGTTTTTGATTTTCTGAAGGAAAAGAAATCCTCCAAGACACACATTTTATAGATGAAATAAGTAACAGAGTTATCTGAATTTGATTTTGAATGTTATTTTAATAATTTCAATAGTCAGTCAAGAGGAGTGAAAAAAAAAATAGACTTTTATTGTCAGTCTGTTTGTAGAGACCCCACATGTAACATGCTGATATTGGATTGCTCTATTAAAGAATTTACATGGTTTAAAAAGAATACCCAAAAGAGGAGTAGATTAGACTTCTTTTTGTCTCCAAATAATATATTTATGGATGTGTGTGATGTGAAGATTTCATCAGAATATAGAACGGATCACTCTCTTAATTAAATTACGAATAGATATAGATAAATTTCAAAAAGGCAAGTCTTTCTGCAAGTTTAATAATTCACTGCTTAAAGACCATGAAGTATAATTCTTCCAAATAAAAAGAGATATATATTAAACGATCAACTATCCTTTACAGACATTGCAGATATAAGCAATAAGGACATTGAATTTAAAATAAATGATCAATTGTTTTTTGAAGCTCTTCTGTGTGACATAAGAGGTAAAACAATATGCTATAGCAACAAATGATTAAAAGAGAGGATGCCCTAATAAAAGAAATACATAATTTAGAACAAGAATTAATTACGGATAACATAAATATGGAATAAGAAAAAACAAAAAAAGGGAGTAAAAATAAGATCAAGAGCCAAGTGGATTGAAGAGGGAGAAAAACCTACAAAATATTTCAGTAATCTTGAAAATCAGAACTTTATCTCCAAAAATATGAACAGGCTTTTCACAAATAATAATGTGTTAATAGACTCACAATCAGAAATAATCAAAGAAGTTAAGAAATTTTTATAAAACCTTATATAATAGAAAGGAAACTATTGATATTGATTTAGAAAATATTATTAATACTAATAAAATAAATAAATTATCAGAAAAAGATAAAACTGTATTAGAAGGAAAATTAACCTTTGAAGAGTGTTTACAAAGTTTAAAAAAAAATGAAAAATAATAAAAGCCCAGGTCCCTCAGGTTATACTGTGGAGTTCTTTAAAAAAATTTGGGCAGACATTGGATACCTCTTAATAAGGTCTTTAAATTTTACTTTTGCTAGTGGAGAACTGTCGACATCTAAAAAACAAGGAGTAATAACATGTATTCCTAAAGGAAATAAAGATAAAAGTTATTTAAAAAATTAGAGACCAATATATGACATTTTGTTTTATACCAATAAATATAAGATTCCTGGTTTGCTCTTACTGATAGATTTTGAGAAAGCCTTTGATTCAGTCTCCTGGTCCTTCATAGATAAAGTACTAAATGTGTTTAACTTTGGTCCTGATTTAAAAAATGGATAAATATATTTTATAAAAATATTGAATGTGCAATGGGCATTTATCTGAATGGTTCTACCCTGGACGAGGCTGTCGTCTAGGGGATCCGATATCTCCATACATATTTATTTTATGTGCCGAGATACTGGCAATTATGATTCGTCAAAATTCTAATATTAAAGGGATAAAAATAAATGAAATAGAATTTAAAATCTCACAATTTGCAGATGATACCTCTTTAGTAACTGATGGCAGTGAAAAATCTCTCAAATACTCTCTGAATACCTTAAAACTATATGCCCAAATCTCCGGCCTGAATATAAATATTGAGAAAACTAAATTAATATGGATTGGTAGTAATGAAAACAATAGTTATAAGCTATTACCCGAGTTAAAAATGAGTTGAGATAAACATTTTACTTTACTTGGTATAAAATTTAGTAGTAATTTAGTAAACATGGAAGAATTGAACTATAATGCAAAAATCAAGGAAATAAAATCTTTACTTAAATCATGGTCCAGAAGATTACTTACTCCAATTGGAAAAATAATTGTGATAAAGAATCTTGCTTTAGCTAAAATAGTCCATTTGATTTTAGCTCTACCAACACCAAAACAGGAAACAACGGAAATAGAAAATATATTTTTTGACTTTTTATGGGAAAGAAAACCAGATAAAATAAAAAGAAATATAATAAACACAGACTTTTCTCATGGTGGATTAAGAATGATAAATATTTCCTCATTTTGTATCTCACTAAAAACTACATGGATAAGAAAGATGATCATTGAGAGTAAAAAATATCTAGAAATTGAGAAATTCAATACCTGACATGTTGAGATTAGGATCAGAAAACATAGCAAAAAAATAGAAAAAGTTGAAAACCCATTCTGGAGAGATGTATATAAATCCTATAGTTTATTTTGTTCAAACTTAACACCGAAAAACAAAGAAGAATTTAAATGTGAGTTTTTGTGACATAATAAGAATGTAAAGGCCGGAGAAAAAACTACTTAAGTTAGGCATATATACTTTTTATGATATCTTAAATAATGAAGGATCTTTCTTTTCTTTTGAAGGTTTTTGTAAAAAATATGGTAGGGTTTGCCATTTTCTAGAATATGCTACCCTTATCTCAGCATAAAATTTTGAACACTTTACTTATTATGGCAAAGCAGTATATTTTCAGAAGTAAAGAAACTGGACATAAACCAAATCTACCATCTTTTAAAGATAAAATTATCAACAATATTATGTAGATGAATTCAATTCAATAAAGAATATGATACCCAATCAAAAATTATGGGCCCCTTTTATGAACCTCATCAAACAATAAACCCAAATGTGAATATACCAAAATTACATGTTGAAACTGGTATAATTTATCTGCATTTATCATGTTTGTTATTGTTGTTTAAAAATATAAAAGGTAGCATATAACTTGCCTTAAGTTTTCTACTTCTGTATATTTGAAGTGTACTACTGCAAAAGAAGTTAATCTTGATCTTTAAATACTTTTTTTTCTTTTTTTTTCTACTCTTAAAAAAGCAACCTTTTTTCCAAAAAATTTGGTATATGTTAAAACAATCTGTACTATTTTTTTTTTTTGGTTTGTTGATATATACAATACTTATGTAATTGAGAATAATGAAATTAACAATGGTAAAGTTGCCAACATAAATTTACTTAATATTTTTTTTTTTTTTTAACTTGTAAACCCACATCATTTTCTTGATATTCACTATGTATTTACATTTCTTTGTCAAAACAATATAAACAGCAAAATTTTAAAAATGATAAATCAAACAAAAGAGTTTTGTAATTATGAAAATAAACGGGTTGCAGTTGCAATTCCAAATAAAAAAAAAAAGATTGAAAATATGTTTATAACTTTCACAGTGGTATTGTTGGGCTATCTGCAACCAGGATTTAGAACTGTGAAGTATCTTTATTTTACAAATGTCACAGTGGTATTAATCAATGTGTCAACAGACGGTGAATATGTATTTAACTGTCAATGTGATATTGTGTGGTATCTATAATATATATAGAAATGTGAATAATCATCATGGTACAAGACGAGGAATATCTACAACTAGTATATAGAACGGTAATGAATTTTCATGTCGCCAGAATTAGAATATGTTTATAACTGTCACAGTGGTATTGTGGGGTATCGAAGACCAATATAAAGAGCAGTAAAGAATATAATGATCATTTTCAGATGAGGATTTGCTTCTTTAACCAGGAGCATTGCATACGCGGATTTAACAACATTTCCATGTTACTTCAACACATTCCATTATTATTTATTTTATATGCAACCTTACTTGTCAGCAATTTTTATAAGCATGATCAGTAAAACAGGAAAAATCCTTATAAGTTTCAATCTTTTATTGTGCAAATTCCAGAAAATCATAGACCAAGGTGGCAATTTTTTCAATATGACTGCAGATGAATTTAAACCACACACAAGGCACATATACATATGTAATACAACACGGTTACATTTAAGGATTATAAGTCCAGCTACACCCCCACCCTGCCCGTACATCCTTTCATCCATACATGCAAAATGAATGAATTTAAATTATTTTCAATATACGTCAAATCAATATTTGATAGAAAATTTATTATTGTAATATTAATTGTAAGATATTCCAAAACAAAATCATTTTAGTTATCCTAACGAAATGTGAAACACTTGAGCTCATACACACGCATGATGTACACACTCTTTTTTTTTCAGTAATTGCAGCAACTGGATTTCGTGATATTCACCAAGAGACAGCATTCACATAAAAGCAAACATGACTAATACCTTGAAAAAAATATATGGATATATCAATATTATTCGGATAGAGAAACTAAGGAACCTAATTATGTTACGTTTTTAATTTTAAAACAATTTAACTATTTCGAACGCCTTATTTGATATTAAGATTTATATTTTCCATATTTCGTAATATAAAATATTCAAATATAAACGATATTAAAGAGATATATGCATATTACCTGTCCATCTTCTACTTTCAATATACAGTCTTTGACAGAATACTCTCACAGTTCAATTAATTAAGAACCTTAAATCGTAAATATGTCTACAAAATTTGCCCTACTTGAACCACTTTATCTCCCTTTCCATTCCGGAATAAAATATAATCTCTTAAAGCCCCGTTTCCATGAAGCCTACTTTTTCAGCATCGTGTTTGGCGCTGAATGAAGTCGCGCGGTAAATGTGTCAGTTTAACACTTCATGGAAACGGGACTTTAGTCTTGGTTTTGAAAAGAGATATTCTTTATTTCCAAAGTTCTGGAAAACACATGCCTCATAGATAATCAGTGAACGAAGCAAGTTCTTTAGCAAAAGGCACTAATCTGATTAAAGTTGACAATTTAAATATATTTTACCATCACATCACTATATCTTTGGTAAAGAACAAAACAGAACTGTTCTAAAACAATAACTCACGCTTTCAAGTAATGCTTTCTTTTCGAGAGAAGAATATATGTTTCATAAAAACATGGTTGTATCACGCAAACTTTCAATAAAGAGTTCCCGACTTGGATATTTGTGTAACCAACGCTTACAGGAGCTGGCGACTAATGTAAATAAATGGAAAGATATACAAAATTTCAGGATGAACGGCGGCCCCCCAAATTACTGTAGTCCAGTTTGGGGGTTCACAAAATCAAATATTCAAATGTAAAATTTTGCAAATGACTTATAGGAATTAAATATGTTTCATGTAATATGGTGAACTAGGTAAATACCCCATGTATGTAAATAGTTTTGATAATATTATAGATATTGGCTTTCGCAATTGGAAACGAAATAGGGCATGGAAGGGTAAATCTATTTTGGATAAATTTGGGGTTTCGAATGCAAGGGTATCTCCAAACTAGAAAAAATGGCGAATTTTTTTTTTTTTTTTTATTTTATACACACAACCGACGTGTTTGTATTCACTGATCTTAAAAAAACACCAAAAGAGGGGGAATATGGAATCTTTGTAAAAATATAACAAGGGCACTTTTAGTGTCAGAAGCAAAATTTCAAGTAAAAAATCAAAGTGTGAATTAGTTTGTACTGTTATCATAATCATTTTTAAACGAAATGTTTTCGGACAAAATATCCTAAATCCTGCAGCAACCATCCTCCAATTGCTTTGACAATTGGTACTTATATTTTGGCAAAACAAGATTATCATTGTCGACTGTTATTTTCCAATTCTCATGTTGAAATTGTTTTTTTTAGTATGTATATTGCTGTTGAGATGCATATACTTGTATAAACTTAAAAGTACAAAAGTACGTCGAAAATGATTGCTCAGTCCTACCAATAAGGCAGAAACGGTAATAAATGGTATATTAACGACCGTCAAATAAAAGCGAAAAAATAAATCATGAAAATAGAAGGATAGTGTCATCATCACAAAAGTAATAGTTTAATTCATAGATTTTTGATTTAATATGATTAAAATCAACAAATAGGTACAAAAATGTCGATACCGTGACAAAGCCGAAGTAGTAGATGAATTTCATTTTATACTGATTTGTCCTCTCTATAAGAATTTGAGAACTGCACTGTCTTACTCCGCAATAAATTACAAAAACATTACATTTACTGCTCAATTGTGAAAGAAAACTAGTGTTGATATTCTTAGCTATGTTCTGGAAAAAAAATAATTAGAGAAAACATTCATATTTAAGAAAGTAAGACATTGTTGCCGTCGACTATGAAAATAGAAGTTTATTTTTTTTGTATGTATGTATTTGTGTGGGTTTATGTATATGTGTAAATAATTATGACTATATGAATGTGTGTAAAAACATACGGGTATACATACTGGTAAATGTTTTAAATAGACAATCATGTAAATAGAAGAAACACGGTGTATTCCCCCATCATATAACATCGTATATCACGTACAAGCGCTCTTCGATCTTAAATATTTCAATATTTAGAACACATATGACATGGAGATATTTTGAGCCGGATTGATGACAAATGCACACTATAGTGTGCGAATATTGAAACCGATATGTTTGCTTAATAGTAAAATAAATGGAAATGGTTGCATGTCTTCTGTTGCATGTAATAACATTATAATTTAAGATCACTGACACAAGCATAATTACACTGCCTAAGACGTTTATGAATAAATATGACAATTTTCTTCACTCCGCTCCAATCATCCCCCTCTCTCTCTCTTATAAGCTTATATAATACATAAAATTAGTATATAATAATAAGTATGTTATCTTAGAAGATGGTTAATGCTCAAATCTAATAATAAATACAATTTTAATTTTCTGTCATATTCTGTTTTATAGTTTAAGAAATTTCAAAAAGGAGAAGAAAGTTCAAAGGTCAAAGCAAAACTAAAAGACGTGGAAGTCTCGCCATTGGCAAGGTGCACCCGCACATTAAATTTGCTATTCCTGAAAAGTGAATTAGAGAAAATTTTCTTCCAAGCATTTGCTTCAAAACAAACATTTGAATAAGCAATAAACAATGACATTCAAAGCTCTCTATATCGTAATTCAAAATTGTTTTACAGTGCTGGGATTCTAATGCATGATACTAAAGATCACAAAAAATCCAAACATAGTACATATTTGCTGAATTGTAAAGTACAAATATCTTATTAACTTATTATTTAAAGTTAAACGTTTTATATTTTAAACCGCTATGTCCAGCTTAGGCCATAAGGCCTTAAAGCACAAAATACATTTTTTTTGTAATGAAAAACGTGGCCAAACAATTCTGTGTATTATACAGAAACACAATTGAGAGTAAGAGGTGCTTTTTTTCTTTTTCTTTACCTTGATTTATTTTCTTTAACTTTTATTAAAAGAAAAAAAAAAAAGCTCAAATGTGTTTTAAAAATGTCTCTAAACATACTGTTTTTCATCGTAATGTCTGTAATATATTGCAAATAAAATTGGAGATAACGTATTAGAATTCATAACCTAAATTCCTTACAATGAAACCATCAATCATTAATGCAATGAAATAATATATCATTTGCATTATAAGGGTTTGATTACATATTAATCTGCATCATAACTAACAACAAATGTATACTTACTTTTTAAAAAGGAGAGGGCCGCGACATTCTCCATGGGATCAATTAGGTGACCATTTGATTATGAGCATTTGGTTTATGTTGCAAATGGCCAAGCAACATGAAAATTAAATGCTTCGACAAAAAAGTAGAATTTTTTTTAAAATCAAGTGTTTTCAATTTGACATCAGCTTCAAAAGTTTGTTCGCGCTCTAAAGCCTTCAATTCTGGTCCGATTTTCTTGATATTTTCACAGTAGATGTATTTTAGAATGTAGATGTGCACCTTGGCATTCAAATTTCCCAGTTTGAAAATATTGAGATTATAAGGCAAAACCGAGTTTCGAACATAGGTCCTAAAATTATATTTTAATGTTACAAGGGCACCTAATGCGTTAGAAGCTTGAAAATTGTTTGATATGTCACGTGGTTGTGACGTCATGAATACTAAATCAAGAGTTATTTTTAAAATATATAAAATCGCCAATTAGATCAATGAACTTGACATTTTCAAAAATGTCAAAAATTAGTACGTTCATAAGGGTTTGAAAGTTTTAAGTTATTATGTCATCAAACATTGTAGATTTTCATGTTTGATGGAACGCTTACTTGAAAATGTAAAAACAAACCTTCTCGAAGATAATTTTTTCTTGATTAATAGAACGTTAGCTAATCATGTCCTTCCAAAACAGATACTTTTCTTTAGTCACTTGATTTTGCCGTGGTTGAAATATTAAAATCATTCATTTCAATTTGTATTCGCGCTTCAGCGTCATGAGTATTGTGGCAATCTGAAGCATACCTGAAGGAATTTATGTACTTGTTAAGTCATATGCTTACGAAGAAAAAGATATTAAATAAAGTATAAAAAAAACTTTTAAAATCGATTGAATAACGTAAGAAAACAATTCTTGAGGATAGTATTATCTTTAAATTTTCCTGTTTTTTTTTCTGCATGATGAAATCAAATAAGATCCATATTTTCTCAATATCTGTTAAGATTTTAAGCTTATTTTTGTACATAGGTATACATAATTTATGATATTGATGATTTATGTATTTAATTAGGTTTTCGTGGACTGCAACGCAGCCGCGAAAACCTACTGTTCTTCTTGTGTTTCTTTTTCCCTTTTTTTTTTTCCATTATTATTAGGTTTTCGTGGACTGCAACGCAGCCGCGAAAACCTACTGTTCTTCTTGTGTTTCTTTTTCCCTTTTTTTTTTTTCCATTATTATTATTCTTTGCACTTTTTTTGTGGCCGCTGTTGCGGCATGATTAGAAGTGCTACAAATATGAAAATTTCCATGCATACTCACATGTATCTGAAGTTGTGCACCATTAAGTTTGTTTTTTATTTTAGTACTAAGTTTTGCCGCTAGGTGGCGTTTAGCATCAAAACATATAATTGCCGATAACTCTGTCATTTGACATTATATTTGTATGCAGTTTTTTGCATTCTGTTCTCTGTCAACTGTCCCTTTAAATATGATGAGTGGCAATATCCATATCTTTGAAAATTTTGAGCTAGTAGAGGTTGAATGTTTGAATCTTTGAAAAAATCTGGCAAATTAGGTGTGTCCACGAAAAACATGCCCATTTTTGTTAGAGATTAGATACGCTCATTCTGTTTTTTGAAATTGATTCCGAAGATCTTTGCGCACAAAATATATGGGGTGGCGATTTCAGAAAATGCATAAAATGGCTTTCAATAAGCGGTCAAAGTGCACTAAAATATGGAGGAATTTTTTTTTGAGAATAGGCATTTTTTTATTTTTTGATGATTCTGCCATTATTTTTAATCATCTTTATGAAATTTTCACAGATTGTATTGTTTGTTGTTTCAAAGGACTTCGCAGTTTCAAAATTTCAAAAAATGCAAAGGTCAAGGTCATATTGCGATTATTGGTTTTTTCTTTGACCTTAAATATCTCAAAATCTAAAAATATTTTATCGAAAGAATATGGGTAAAATCAAAAGCCTCTAAAGAGTACTTTTTGAAGAAATTTAGTTTTTTCAGATCGGGGTTGATTTGGTTGTTTGGTGGCAGTTTGAAGTTTGGTCATACTTTGAACTGATTTCAAAGCCTTTAAAGTTTAAATGTGTGATATATTTTGTCATCATTGGAAAAAAGAATGTCTTACCTCGTCAACAAAAAAAGAATTTTGCAAATCTGTCGAGAATTGATGAATTTATAGAGAATTTAAATACATGACCCAGAATAAAAACTGAGAAAATTTGACACAATGTGCTTCACTGGATACCTATGTTCTATAATTAGAACTCTGCTCTGCTATCTTTGCTCTTTAAGTTGGGATGTAACAGGTCATGAAAGTATGTGTAAAACTAGCCTACTATCTCACTTCCATTGTAGCAGGTAATTTAGTTATGCATCAACCCATCAGAGGTTTTACACACATAGCTACTGTATTGGTTAAAGACTCCCTGCAGTGATGACCAGATATTAACAGGTCTGATCACAGCAGATGGGGGCCTGGCTCAGTGGGACATCACATTCCTTTGGAGATGCCTTTAATTTAAGTTTTGGTCACAGCTGAATTCACCAATGAAGAAAATCACTAAGATATATAAAGCATTTTGCATTTTGTTGTTTTTCTGGTATTTTAACTTGGCTGATCAGGTTTGAAACTGTTTCTCATCACGAAAACCGGTGCATTTGCAGTATGCAAATCTAGTTATTCTTTGCACTTTTTTTGTGGCCGCTGTTGCGGCATGATTAGAAGTGCTACAAATATGAAAATTTCCATGCATACTCACATGTATCTGAAGTTGTGCACCATTAAGTTTGTTTTTTATTTTAGTACTAAGTTTTGCCGCTAGGTGGCGTTTAGCATCAAAACATATAATTGTCGATAACTCTGTCATTTGACATTTCATTTGTATGCAGTTTTTTGCATTCTGTTCTCTGTCAGCTGCCCCTTTAAATATGATGAGTGGCAATATCCATATCTTTGAAAATTTTGAGCTAGAAGAGGTTGAATGTTTGAATCTTTGAAAAAATCTGGCAAATTATGGTGTGTCCACGAAAAACATGCCCATTTTTGTTAGAGATTAGATACGCTCATTCTGTTTTTTGAAATTGATTCCGAAGATCTTTGCGCACAAAATATATGGGGTGGCGATTTCAGAAAATGCATAAAATGGCTTTCAATTAGCGGTCAAAGTGCACTAAAATATGGAGGAATTTTTTTTTCGAGAATAGGCATTTTTTTACTTTTTTGATGATTCTGCCATTATTTTTCAATCGATCTTTATGAAATTTTCACAGATTGTATTGTTTGTTGTTTCAAGGGACTTCACAGTTTCAAAATTTAAAAAAATGCAAAGGTCAAGGTCATATTGCGATTATTGGTTTTTTCTTTGACCTTAAATATCTCAAAATCTAAAAATATTTTATCGAAAGAATATGGGTAAAATCAAAAGCCTCTAAAGAGTACTTTTTGAAGAAATTTAGTTTTTTCAGATCGGGGTTGATTTGGTTGTTTGGTGGTAGTTTGAAGTTTGGTCATACTTTGAACTGATTTCAAAGCCTTTAAAGTTTAAATGTGTGATATATTTTGTCATCATTGGAAAAAAGAATGTCTTACCTCGTCAACAAAAAAAGAATTTTGCAAATCTGTCGAGAATTGATGAATTTATAGAGAATTTAAATACATGACCCAGAATAAAAACTGAGAAAATTTGACAGAATTTGCATCACTGGATACCTATGTTCTATAATTAGAACTCTGCTCTGCTAGCTTTGCTCTTTAGGTTGGGATGTAACAGGTCATGAATGTATGTGTAAAACTAGCCTACTATCTCACTTCCATTGTAGCAGGTAATTTAGTTATGCATCAACCCATCAGAGGTTTTACACATATAGCTACTGTATTGGCT
Source organism: Solen grandis (assembly GCA_021229015.1). NCBI lineage: Eukaryota > Metazoa > Mollusca > Bivalvia > Adapedonta > Solenidae > Solen > Solen grandis. Next base: position 33,168,679 of record CM037791.1, read on the forward strand.
AAAGACTCCCTGCAGTGATGACCAGATATTAACAGGTCTGATCACAGCAGATGGGGGCCTGGCTCATTGGGACATCACATTCCTTTCGAGATGCCTTTAATTTAAGTTTTGGTCACAGCTGAATTCACCAATGAAGAAAAACACTAAGATATATAAAGCATTTTGCATTTTGTTGTTTTTCTGGTATTTTAACTTGACTGATCAGGTTTGAAACTGTTTCTCATCACGAAAACCGGTGCATTTGCAGTATGCAAATCTAGTCTTACATTATAATGCATCATTATTCCATTTCTTTGTATAAACTTATATTATCAATACTTTTGAAATAAGCAAACGGAAAGCCGCTTCGTTTGTTCAGCCAAGCGGCTATGAATTTTTGGGCATGTAGTCACATTTATCTGAACTTGTGCTTAAATGGTAAAACTTTTCACTGTTCTTTCTGATTTAGCCACTAGGGGGCGCAATGCATGTAATCACTGTTTTGCTAATACCTAAAAAATTTGAAACCTGATTTAGATGCGAATTTTTACAAAATGTTCCTTGTTGACAGCCCAATCAAATATGAGCATCGAGTACAGAAAAAAAAATTGTACTAGGAGAGGTTAGAGATCAGAAAGAAGAATTCTGTTTGCTGGATACAATTTGCAAGAATAATACGCACAAAATATATGGTGTGGCGAATTTAAGAAAAATTTAAGAAAAATAAGAATTTCAAAAAATGTTTTTGTCGCTCCTGACTTTATTTTCTATTCATTCTTAATCAAATATTCACACGTTATGTATTGTTTTATAAGAAAAAGCATCACAATTAAAAAGTTATAAAAAATGAAAAGGTCAAGTTCATAATACGATTTTTGTGTTTTTATTCGCCCCAAATATCTCCAAAACTAAAAATATTTCACTGAGAGTATATGAACAAAAGTTTTAGTTCTTAAATAGCTCTTTCCAGTGATGTTTAGTTTTTGAATATCGGACTTGATTTTGTCATTTTACGGCAGTCCAAAGTTTGATCCATTTTTGGAATATTTGTTAATCAGTTTTTTGTTTCAAATTGTGATATGTAAGAAATAGAATGTTTGACTAGTGCGACTTGTATACTTAAATAGGTACCTTATGGTATAATTTTACTCAATTTTGTTTCTCATTTTGCCGCTGGGGGCGGGGGGGGGGGGGGAAGTTGAAGTTGAAATGCGGTTTGTTGCAATATGTTCCTTGTTGATAGCCTAATAAAATATGATGGGTTTTGATTTTGAGCTACGGAAGGTTGAAAGTTCGAACCTCGCATAAAAAATCTACCCATTTTTGTTAGAGATCAGATAGATCATAGATCATGATATTTTAAGTAATTTAGTCTTATGATTCAAAGAGCCCGATAATTTATAATGTTAAAAAATGCAAAGGTCAAGGTTATATTTTTATGATTTTTTTTTCTTCGGCCCCCAAAAAGATCCAAAACTAAAAGTATTTTATTGTGAGTATTTGGACAAAAGTGTAGGTTCTTGAAAAGCTATTTCCAGTGATATTTATTTTTCGAAGATCGGGCTAGATTTTTTTTTATTCTTCTTCTTCCTGCCATTTAGATACGCATTCACATATGTCTGAAGATGTGCCTTTTTGTATATCTTTTTTTCAATATTGTCTGGGGTCTTTCTCCACCTGTAATTAGCTGGACGTCGCTATATGACTGAAATACTGTCGAAGCGACGGAAAACTCAGTTATCTCAAGTCAATTTTGTATCTGAGTTTGCCACTAGGGGCACTTTGCATGAAATCACTGCTAATAACTAAAAAATTGAAGTCTGATTTGAATATTTGTGTGTATTTTTTTTCATTCTGTTCCTTGTTGACAGCCCAATAAAACATGGTGGGTATCGTAAAATGGGGTACGGGAAATACTTTGCGCTAGGAGAGGCTGAATGTTCGAACATTGCAAAAAAAAAAAAATTAAAAAAAATGTGCAAATGAGGTCTACAAAATATTTCCAATTTTTCAGAGATCAGAAGAATTCTCTTTGCTACACATGATTTGCAAGGCATATGCACAGAAAACCTGGAGTGGTAATTTCAGGTGATGCAGGATGTGTCTTCTACAAGTGGTCAAACTTTGAAGAAATTAATATTTAAAAATATGTTTTTCGTTTTTTTTAAGCTTGGGTTCTTATTATTTTGTTCAGTATTCATTTTTTTTTCACTGATTATGTAGTTTAATGTTTGAAAACGTTGGGACCTTGATACAAGTTTCTGTATTTTTGCTGTAAGGAAACACATTGAAAATGAGTATATAATAAATGGTAATATCATTTATGTTATATATAATAATTTATTTTCTTTATATGTATATTCCCTATAATTTGCCGGGAAGTACGCAATTACAAGTACGTGATATTTTGAAATAGAAAGTAAACGGTTGCTAAAACTGTGAAAAGGGAATGTTTTGTTATTTAAAGATACAAATTCACATATTTTCAATAAACAATTGCTATTTTCATACCCTGATAAGCATAGCAAATTAGTTTTGTTTTTAGTCACCTTTTAGACATCAGTTATCTAATTTTGTAGACTTGGTCATTTACAATATTTCCACAGTGTTCATATTGCAATTTCGACATATTCTATCCATTTTGACTGTTCTGTTTTTGGAATTTCTAACGCAACTCAATTTATTTTCCATTCTGAGAAAAATATTTGAATTTCTAATGCTAGCAAACCATGATTATAAAATATCTATAATAAACTGCTTTACTTGAAGTAGTAACTTAGTATTATTTTGAATCAGATATTTGTCATTCATGCTCGGTTCTGTCTTTTCGTAAATTATCTTTTTGTTATTTCCTTTGGATATTTGTAGACTTTTAAACATATAATAAGTTTCTACTATGAACTTGTTAGTATGCTATGATTCACATTTTCCTATCTCTGTGCTTAAGTTTAAAACTGACTCTATCAGACTAGACTGTCAAAAGAGTTAACATTTGACGTATGGTGACAATTCAAGTTGATTAAATAATATGAATATATGAAGCTGATCGTTGAGCTTTATATATTTTTTTACACCAACATCCATTTTTGTAACAATGTAAACAATAATATTTAAGTGTTTATCGTGTTGACTATTTTGTCTTTGCCTTTGGTATTTTTAACATTGACTTTTGACTTTTCGAGTTTACCTTCGCATCGACAGTATTTCAGTCATATAGCGACGTCCAGCTAATTACAGGTGGAGGAAGAGCCCGAAGGCATCCGGGTAGAAGCACCGACCTACCGCAAGCCAGCTGGAAGGCTTCCTCACATGAAAAATCGAATGGCCCTGCCCAAAGGGAATGAATCTATCATTTGAAGAAAAAAAATATAATGTGTAATGATGACTGGTTATTGAAGCTTTAATATATCAATCGTCTTTATCATAATTATGTACTAGAAATGATTTTGAACTTTTTAAAGAAATAAAGTGATAGAGTAATAAATAATGATAAAATATTTTTGGACCTAATAAGGACGATATAACTCTATTCATAAAATTAGAAACTACAATTTTAGATGGGAACATTTTCACCATAGGTGAATGTATGTCAAAAAAAACAAAATATTGATTCTTCCTTTTTTTCTCTTTAAATCACCTGAAGATTTCGTATTTATGATTCCATGCGAGATATTCATAGTCGTTTGTGGGAATTATTAACTGATACCAGTAAAAAGATATGATAGCTATATTTAGGATCCAAATAAAATACAAATTCCGTTTAAAAATAATTTAAATGGCTATATGCAGGATTCCGCGTGTTTTTTTTTGTGTGTTTTTTTTACCTATATAGGATGTATACCGGTATATTTGATAAATATGACAATACTTTTCTCCAAAAAAAAAAATAATATAAGAAAATGATAAAAAGTGACAATGAGAGAATATACACTAATAAATAAACGGATATGTTTCTTGTTTTAAAAAAGCAACGAAAGCCTACATGTGTGTGTGTGTGTGTGTGTGTATGTATGTATTTGTGTATTAGAAAAAACATCTCATTATGGGGAAAATCAATTTATGAGGAGAGCAAATATCCACCACAGACCATATTTGTGTTTATATATATATATATATATACACACAAATACATATATATATATATATATATATATATATATATATATATATATATATATATATATATATTTAGGCTACACCTTAGTTTAAGTACTGTCCTTTGAAATAAACACGGGACGGGGTTTCCTAAAAGTCCAAAAAATAGACACTACACTTCTATTTTTAGACAGGCTGAACCGGATACGCGTTGAAGTAAATTACCTGTAAACAGCGCCACGTGTATTTTGTTTATATTGGCTCGAGCTTTTTGTACAGTCTAAGAGTCTGGTCTGTGGTGGATATTTGCTCTCCTCATAAATTGATTTTCCCCATAATGAGATGTTTTTTCTAACTTTATATAATCATGTTCTTGCTTGATTACTCTAGAGTTGATTTACATGGATTATAAATATAATGAAAAAATAATGGTGACATAACTCTAGCATAGCAAATTTTGGCTATTGTTCTTAAAATATTAATGTGGAAGTTTATAGATATGCGCGTGTGTATGTGTATATGGAGGTGTATATATACATATGGAGATATCTATTCATGATTAAAGTTTCAATAAATGTAAAGTAGATATATACCTGAATGTTTTGTGAACCCAAATTAATAACCATCAGTTACCGGTATATATGTTTATAATAGCAAATTTGAGTTTATTGTGTCGCGTGCATAGCATGGCAGACACATTAGGATCACTTTGTCCGTCGTCGTCGATGGGGGTTGCGGTGGGGGCGTATAAAAGATATGAAAGCGAAACTTCATAATACATGTCATTGAGTGCTGTGATCAGGTACAGTAACTCCAATTTGTGTTAGGGTAGATAAATTTTGTATACTTAATTATCGGCGGTAATTATTTTTTATTTCATGTGTTATACCAGAGTCTCCGATTTTTTAAATTTTCTTTTCATTGTCATGAGGCCTGATATTAAAATCATTGTGTATCTTAATATAAAATATATACAACATACTTGCAACTTGTTTCGTTAACAAGAACTGAGAAGGATCAAGAGCAATGTTTGTACATGTAATATTAAAAGAAAAAAGAATAATGTATTTATGGCAAGTGAAAATAATTTTATGATTTATGTGAGTTGATCTTGTATTTTATATATATATATTTTTTTATCTCAACTCAACTCCACATCGACTTATAAAAATTGTTTATATGATGAAAGTTATGAGGCTGATTATTGATTTACAGATGTTGATAGTAACAACACAGGACCCTGATATTCAGTCAAAAAAAAAAAAAAAAAAAAAAAAAAAAAGTAAATAAAAAATAAAAAAAAACCGAACTCTCTATATATGATTTTTTTTTATTTACTTTTTTTTCTTTTTTTTTTTTTTTGACTGAATATCAGGGTCCTGTGAATCCACCTATGCCATGTTTCTGAAGATAATCTTATCGAGTGTCTCGTCTTTGACCACAGTCGTTGTTTTTCTTTTCTATTTTCTACTGCAGTTATCTTAGAACGCGGACTAAGTCGCGTCATTCGCGGTTTTTTCTTTTTGTCCGCCATTGCGATTTAAAAAGGGGCGTTAAAAGGCGCATGCTCCGCCCACTCTGCCTCAAAATTAGCATATAACGACTGCATCATTCTGTTAGTGGTGCCGTCAGATATTCGGGAATAGTAGGGGGAATTTCCCACAATTTCTGCTTAATAAAGCACTGTATGGACTTCGGGGTTTTATTTTGCACTATCTTAGACACATTTTTAGTTATCTACGCACTTTCATTTATTTTCTTTGAATTTATTTACGCTAAAACATACGGAGACTTTAAGTACAGTATTGGGCGAAAATATGAAATTCAACGTACACATCAACATCTCCAAAGAAAAGCATCTTAAATAATGGGATTGTTTTAAAATGGACCGCAGTCCACAAAATTAGTTCGCCAAAACTGAGGACCAGGAAGTTTAAAACATTTAATCACAAGACACACTAATTCGACTTAAAATTCAACAGTCATTTTACAATTATTACCATAAGTCATCTTGATTATACTATTTGATATACTCACAGCATATTTTCATTGTTTTGAGAAAACATATAAACCACAACACATAACGGTTTAAGAATAAATTTGATTTACCAACAAGCATTTTGAATAGTAAGTGCTGTCCTCTGACAGCTCTTGTTAATTGTGAATATAATTACACACAACCATATTATATGTTTCCGTATTTTTAACCTTATTGTTTTCTTTAAAAGTTTCTTAACCACACCCTCTAACAATAAATTCAGAAAGTATACGATGCCTCCTAATTTCCCTCTCAACCCACTTTGCACGTGTCCCACTTGCATAGATATATCACGTCTGCATGATATAGATGCACAGAATAATGGGCGCTCATTGGCTTGCTAGAATAACCATGGTCTAACTTAAAATAGACTTTGGTCTATTACTGCGACCTATCTATATTCCAGTAAGTCGTCGATAAAATGGGCGTTAAAGATATGAATTCTGCGTATATGTAGTTTTAACACATATCACTTCTAAACATAGGACATAAGCAATACAAGTAGTAGAATATTGTATTTATAAATAGCAGTCGGCCAAATTATCCTACGCTTGCTCTTTAAAGACATGTGGCCGTAAAATAGGTTGGTTGTTGTTCACTTAAAGGCATAGTATCGGCCAATTTAGCGTGCGTAAGTTAAAATACGGAAATTTTCGAGAAAATTGTCAACTTGTCTAAACGGATCGCTGCTTGCTCAACTGTGAGTCTGAGATACTTGTAATACGAGATCTCGTAATGCACACGTTAAACATTGTTTCTAGACTACGTTTTGACCTGTGTCGATGTACCGGGTGTGGGATTGATTGTAAATCGTCACAAAAAAAACCCACCTTAATTAATTAGCATGGTGTCAAAACTTTCCGAACATCCATCGTAGGCATCCTAACATAATTGTTATTCGTAACTGTGATGTAAATTTATCAATAAAACTCGTATTGTCTGAAACCGTTTCACTGAAATCAGTGTCGTTGAAATTAATAAGTCTAATTAATGTGATAAACAGACATGATGGTAAAAGTAGTAATGTATTAGACTTTTTAAACGACCATAGATGAACTAGCTCTCAACTACAATAAATATCTTGTATGTTGAAGAATGTCTCGATACAAGCTGAGTGTGCTGGATGCATTCTTGGGAGGTTTGAGCCTATTTTCCGCCATGAAACTAATACATATCTCATATATGTCACTGTCACATGGAACGGCTGTCCTGAAGATGGAATCTTTTTTGCAAGTGTTAATATCAGTCGTGGAAACTGGATGCAAGTAATTAGGTGCGTTCCACAGACTTGGTAAACTATACATCAAAGTTGGCCTTCCATACGGAGCTCTAGAATTTCTTGATGGCCGAATACGATGATTGTTCCAAATGTCTTTGGCCAGATCAAGCTCATTCTGTAAAAAAAGGTAGAAAATGTTATCTTCCTAGGATGACAGAGGTTGTCCTGTGACCATACACAACAAAAAATCAGACGTCATAGCTGTGTCAGCACTGTTCACTGCTCGGACAATACACTGCAAGAAACAAGTTAACAATACCTGTCTAATACACTAGTCCAAAGACCTGCATTTAATATAGAACTTAAAATTGGTCATATATGATCACATAATTGCCATTCGAAAGTGATATAGTTGGTAATAAATGACCTGGCGCATCGCCGGTCTGAAATTATTGTTAAAGACGACATGTGCTCGGCATTTAAGCCAGGAGCGAAATAACGGTGCCCCTGCGCCAAACTTTTATACCGCCAGTGTAACAACGTATTATAAATCGAATGAGACGTAATTGTCTTTTTTTTTCAACAGACAGTATATGTATCTATGTTTGCATGGAAATTCTACATCAATATAAATCACTGATGGGCATCAGTTTCGTGCAGTATTTTTAAAGCAGAGAAGACGGATACAGTATAACGAATTCGTTCAGTGGAAAGTAAATTAATCAAAATGATAATTAAAGCTTATTAGAAAGCTGTTGATGCTGGGATTTCATGTGATTGTTATTGGGGAAAAAACTTGACTGATAGCTTTGTGGTACATCTACATCTCATTAATTGTGTGGTAATTCGTCACTGCCTTCCGATAAAGGGCCCGGAAGGGTCATTCGGATTTTCATGTGAGGAAACCTTCCAGCTGGCTTGCGGTAGGTCGGTGGTTCTATCCGGATGACTCCGTGCATTCGGGGTCTTCCTTCACCTGTAATTAGCTGGACGTCGCTATATGACTGAAATATTGTCAAAGTGACGGTAAACTCAAATAGTCAAGTCAAGTCAGATAAAGGGCTCGTAACATACGTTTTCTTTAATAGAATCTTTTCAACACTTCTGAATCGTCTGATCGGAATCGGAAGGAATCAAATCAACACTTTACAAACGGACTGAACAAAAGTATGAGTCATTTATAATAGCATATTGGTATCTAAATAAGATGATTCATACCACATAATTATTAACATATGATAAAGCAAACGATCAGAAATAAGCAATATAATGTTTATGCCAAAATACATTAAGGGTTTAAAATCATTCGCTGACATGTCTGGCGACAATTTGCCGTTTGCTGGATGTCAGCGTAGCATTGTCCGTCAAAAAATGAGAACATTTTTAACAGCTACTTCAGAATTTAAAATACCGACTTGAAATAGAAATCGTTTACATTCTTATCTTCGGTTTCTCTAAGAAAGCTATCTGATCTGAATATAAGCTGTTTCAATGTCGGCTAAAGTCACTTACGGCGTTGGGCGAGTTAAGTACTCCAATAACTCTGCCGCAAAGTTCTAATACAGATGTAACAACTAAGATAGATAAAACCAACAGCAGAAAACATCTGGATAGTCACACAGTTAAGTTGAACTGACTGTATTTAGAAGTCACCGTAAATGTGTGGCCAATCAGAAGCTCTGAAAATTTATCAGCGATTTATTTTTCAATCCGCTGGTTTGCTGTACTTGTTCCTTCAATATATGATCTTTGGTTGCTCTCATCGTCTCTCCTTAAATATCGCTGAAAATCTCGACCTCTAACATTTTCTGTGCCATAGTCACCACGTAACCACAGATACATCCACGAATACAAATACCGAACGGTCTCAATTTATCACAAGAAAAATTCTGACGCAAGCGTCAATGAACCGGGCCGAAGAACTATTGTTGTTGGCGTGATTCTCCGTTATTGCAGGAAAATGATGTAATATTCATTTCGCTGCTCTACTGGTACTTGCTTCTTTACTTAACGCAGAAATTCATTGGGAACCAGCATGTAAAAAAGACTGCATTTTAAGATGTTTGTAAAGGGATGCTTGCAACGCTGCTCTATGGTGGCACACATGTTGACTCGGACAACATTTTGGGGCTATACTATATTTAGGCATCTATTCTTATAGAATTCCTTTTTTTTTTACGCAGAAAAATAGTTCTAAATTTTGTTTTCTGTCTTATCACTAAATGGTGATAATTTTCTTACTTATTTCAGTACGAATGCGTTATGGAAGGCGAAACTGAATTAAAATAATCGATGCTGGATATAACGATTTAAAAAAACTGTAATTAAAAAAGAAAGTACGCTAGCGAAAAAAAAATCGCACCCCATGCTGAGATATTTTGAAACAATGACTGGCTGGAAATTTCCAGCAACAGGCAACAATATATAGATTAAATTTCTTCTGTATGGCTCATTTACGGTGGCATAAAGGGGACACGAAAGATATTTTTTTTTATATTACGTGCTTTTACGTGCGCACGTAGTAGCTTTTACGTTCGAACGTAGAAGCTATTACGTGCGCACGTAGTAGCTTTAACGTGCGCACGTAGTAGTTATTACGTGCGCACGTAGTTAGCTTTTACATGCGCACGTAGTAGCTATTACGTTCGAAGTTAGAAGCTATTACGTGCGCACGTAGTAGCTTTTACGTGCGCACGTAGTAGCTTTTACGTGCGCACGTAGTAGCTATTACGTTCGAACGTAGAAGCTATTACGTGCGCACGTAGTAGCTTTAACGTGCGCACATAGTAGCTATTACGTGCGCACGTAGTAGCTAATACGTGCGCACTTAATAGTTATCGCGTCCCACCACTTGGTTTTAATTCATTACCATCAATCACATTCTTGAATGGGGAGATATATCCCAAAGCAAATTCCTGCGGCATGCTTTTGCCTGTTTTTAAAGAATATGAACAGTTCAAATCCCATATGATGTTTGGGATTTCATATTCACCAGGATTTGGATTAGCATGGATATATTATCAAGATGAAAAGTAATTTAACATAATATTTCTGAAACAAATGTCTGGATATCAAAGTGAAACATCACCTGAGTTTGAATCACTCATATACACTTTATTTTTTTCACTCTAAGATCTTTATTTTTTAACAAATCTAGATTTAACTTCAAGACAATGTTAATGTCCATGAGATAAAATATTTGAAATCAGTGTTTATGGCTGTAATATTTAAATGAATATTGGTATATCTGATCTGTAAGTCTTAGAATTATTAGCTAAATTTTCACTTTATATTCTCTCCTCGTTCATTCACATCATTTAAACTCACTTAATTAGAAGCAATGTTTATGACAAGGCCTCAGCTAAATTTAATTATATTAAAATGACAATTTTACAGTTTCAGACTCTATCAATTTCGTAGGTTACCATTATATGACAATGGAACTGAATTTTGTGAGTTCAAACACCAATTTGGGCAAGAATCTGTCATAGCCTTACACGGTTCAAGTAATGGCCAAATCCAAAAACCATTGACAAAGAACTTTTTTAATTAAATATATGCTTAAACTAATAAGCAATCTTTTTGGAACTTTAAACTTTGGTGGCATGAAATGGATATATATATATATATATATATATATATATATATAACGATAACTTGATAGCTTCTGGATGCATACGCAGTAGCTATCACTTGCACAAGTGATAACTATATCTAAGCATACGTTAACCTTATTTACCACGTGCAAACGCAATAACTACTGCATGTGAACATTGTAGCTACTGCATGCGAACACAGTGGTTATTGCATGGGGCGTGATATAGAAATTATCTTCCATGTCTCCTTGATGCCACTATTTTATATTAATTTAATGGTGCAATTATACCAGGAAAATATATGATATGCAAAAAAAAAAGAAGGGGGCATTTTTACTACTTCACCAGTCCCAATAATATACTTATTTTTGCTAACAACAGTGTAATAGTTACCCATTTCAGTTTATAAGTTGATTGTAGGTTGTGTAAAATCTAGTTTACAAAAGCTTCTATTTACTATTTCTCTTCTTCGAGCATTTGTGAAAAGTGCTTTAACATGTATAGATGGATAGTTTTCATGCAGCTTGTTGCTTATGAAGATGTATCAACACGCAAACTAAGACTGTAAACATTGTATAATGTCTGTTGTATTAAAAGCCTCATATAAATTTATTGTTCTGATTGCAACAATATGCAAGTCATTTCCTTTTGTAAATTTTATTAAAAGTTTCATTTTACTAGTATTTACTTCAACAGATGCTAGTATTGTTTAAAGTGATCCTACAACCTCAAACATCCCTAGTGACATACAGAGCTGGATCCAGGAGTTCGGGTTAGGGGGCGTATTTAAAAAAAAACAACAAAAAAAAACAAAACAAAAAACAAAAACAAAAACATACAGGCAGTTATAATGCAATCGGCTTGCCGCTTTGCCAGGGCCGTTATAAGGGTGTAGTTCCGGTTGGACTAGGCATCTTGGGGAATACCTGTGCGATTTATTTTTAAATTTAAAGCTGTAGAAAACTGCAAAACTAGTGTAAAACTACTACGAGCTCACGTAATAACTACTACGTACCCACGTAAAGCTACTATACGTGCGCACGTAATACTCGTAGCTACTACGTGCGCACGTTAAAAGCTACTACGCGCGCACGTAATAACTACTACGTGCGCACGTAAAAGCTACTACGTGCGCACGTAATATAAAAAATATCTTCCTTGTCACCCTTATGCCACCGTACTCATTAGTGTTGTGGGTAAAATAGTCAGGCTAGATCGCCATGCAAACGGCGTTGAAAAAGGGTGTGGGTTCGAGTCACAGCCGGAGAACAATGTTTACAAACTTTTTTTTATTATTTTTGCAATATAAGATACACATATTTTTTATATTGAATATCATTAATTTATCTATAACAAGAAAATGTGTATATAAAATGAAATGAAGAAAAAAAAAACCCATAAAATAATGAAGTTTGTTATTTTAGATTTCCTTCCACATATTCATATAATCTTGTAAACTTTGGGCAAGAGAAATGGGGAAAGTAAGAGTAGCGATGTGCTTTTTGTTAGAAATCCATTGAAACAAATAATGTGTTCATCTTTTTTAAACGACCGTGTTCAAGCAATGTTAAAGCGGATTTATAACATTGGGTTTATTAGTGTCGCTTGAAAACTTGGTTATCGTTTATTGAATTTACTTTGATAAACAAAAGAAATGAGACATCATCATATTAAAAACCCTGTTCTCTCAGCGCTATTAGCGCTTTGATTTTAGATGGTCCCTATAAATGACACTTTATATATTTTTAGGCACAAATTTTGTCATATTTCTCCCTGTAATGAAATATATTATTTTTTTATTTGTATTTCTATATATCTATTGTCATAAGGCATGCAATACTTTTAATTTGTCATATGTTATGTATGCATGACCTGTATAAGGAGTGGATTCACATGGGCATTTAGCCTGTTGTTCAATCCTATGTATTCTTGAATAAAATATGTATTAAATTAAATACCTATTGGTTTTCGTACTGGCTTCGTACTTCGTGGAACTGATTTCAGCATAATTACAATAGGACTAAATCGAAGGTCTACATTCCTAGCAGGTAACTTATTATACAAAAAGTTTAAAAAATAACGTGATGTAATCTGTTTTACAACCCATGTTCCCATAGTCAAAAGTTGTTATTATCGTTAGCAGAAGAATTGTAAGTACGAAAAGTACGTGTATACTTGATATTGCGTTGTGCCGCAATATAAACCGCTACGAGCGTGACCACTCCGCAGATAAAATTAACATAAATAATAAAAAAAAATATCTACAGAATGGTTATACATGTTCACCATCATTGATTTTTTTAAATTCAAAAACGTATATTTTTTACATTTTTCTAACCTTTGTACAAAATTAAAAGTAATGACAGGCACGAAGAAACTCATTGTACAGCTTAGGTAGCACTCCACACTAAAATCCAACTTTCTGTTGTCCACGTCCCACAAGCAAGATGTCCAAAATTCCTGACTCCGAAATACAAAACCTGGAAAAAAACACCATTTATTGATAACATATTAGTCATTGCATTGCAAATATACAATAAAAGTGTGACATTTACAGTGGTCAGGCAGTACAAGAAGCTGTGATTCATCCTGCTGAAGGCAAAAATCTACTGTGCGCCGAGACCACAAACACTACATTTATTCATTCTGGCAAAAATTATATGCAAGTAGAACGGATGTAAACACACTGTTTTTCTTTAGAAGCTCCCTATACTTGCAAACTATCCCAAAAATGTGGTGCTCACGCATGAAATTTTTTGGCAATAAATGTTAAAACTTTGTACCCCCTTGTAAAATGACTTGATATTTACCACCATGCAGACGAAAAGCACTGTTTACAGAAAATGGCGTCCTTGACATTCTCATGCATGAACAAATGATTCTTGGCCCTGTTTTCGAATTTGCCAGAGTTCATATTAGAAGTCACAAGAACAAATTTGATGCTAAAAAAGCATTTAAAAGACAAACAGCCATTTAAATCCAGAATATTTACCCTATTCAAGAAATCCTACATTTAGTGTGGTGTGCTACCTTAGCCTGGCAAAACCGTATCAGTAACCGGACCGGCTCCTGCCGGCCCGTAATAACCATCCACGTGCTATATGAAATTTGGACCTGGTGCATAATACTGCCTTCTTTGTAGTCGTCTTGCTGACCTCAGAGATGATCCAAGAGGGTCCAAAAACTTCAAAATTAAACGAATATCGTTCAGTCTAACAATAAGTCCATGGGTCTGGCAGCGTACATACATGATGCGATAACCATGCTGATGTCCTGGTTCCTGTATCTGACTGTGAATAAAGTCAACTACCTGCCTTAAGTTACTGTAATTTCTCCGACCTAGTTCCTGTACTTTTAACAGTCGTATTAATTGTCTCAGTCCAACGCAAATACCATGCCTCTCTTGTGAGACCTCCAAAATAATCTTGTATTCCAAACCCAGTTGAAAATATTCTCTAATCAAAAGATCTCGTTCCATGTTCCCTATAAAGTATTTAGATATGGCCGATACTTAGAAATTGGAAAGCTCTGATTGGTTAACTTATCTTGAGGGAACACTTAAAAATTGAAATTTAAAAATTTGAACTTTTTTGTCGAGGCAATTTAATTTTCATGTTGCTTAGACACTGACAACATACTGAAATTAACTCTTAGATTTGGTTGGAAAAAAGGAATAATAATAATAATAATAATAATAAACATAACAAACCCTATACATTTTCCGCAGGTTGCGGAAAGCCGTAAATAAAGTGGAATCCAGTATTAATATTCATTAGGAGAAATATTAAGGGTAAACAGCAAATACTTTAATATATATGTGACCGTGTGTTGTGTACCATAGTCAACAGACCTGACCCGCGTTTTATACTAGTCATAAAACAACTTATCAGTGTAAATCTAAAACAAGCCACAGGATTGTTTAGTTTTGATGATTTTGATTATTTTTTTTCTTGGTTAATAGAACGTTAGCTGAACATGTCCTTGCAAAAAAGATATTTTTCTTTTGTCACTTGATTTTGACGTCGTTAAAATATAAAATCATTCATTTCAATACGTATTCGCGCTCCAGCGTCATGAGTATTGATGCCAGTCTTCAGCATATCTTAAAGAATTTATGTTGTGTCACTTGTTTATGACAACATTGATGTGCAAGCAAAATATACTAAAAAGATTAAAAGATTGTATATATTAACTTTAGATAAGTAATAATGCCTAAATTAACATGCGCAAAAAGTCCAGAAAATTTCAAGTGATTACGTTATCAAACATGACTTATTCATGTTTTTCGTAAAAGGGCTAATTCATGGAAATCTATTAATTTGAAAAAAGAAATGTAAGTGGTCATTGGGTTGGTTGAGCAAGATCCGATTGTTCTTTTGCATGAATGAATGCCTGCGTTGAATAGTGAATTGTAATACGTTTTTGAGTAAATGAGTCGCATTTACGATGAATGAGTATAATTATACTAGAGTCAGAAAAAAACCTTTACGGATATCTTATTGCATTTGCTTTCACAGCTTTCTGCAAACCTAAAGAAAATGACAAATACATGTATATCTTCCTATCGATTTTTTTATGTTTTCTAAATGTTTAACGGTTTCTTTTTCTAAATCTGTAAAAATAAGCAATTATACAAAGCAAATGAATAGTTGAAAGTTTCAAGACGTTAATATTGTTAATTACAAAGAAATAAGAAAGTATTTTCATGATTTTGCTTACACCTCTGCCTTTGTTTCCATGTAATTTTGCAAATGTAAAACTCAATAATTTAAAGGTTGAAAGTCATCGATTTTAAATTTTTCCTGTTTTTTTTTTTTCTGAATGATAGTAAACGGTTGTGCCATATTTATGCTTTCTCAATATCTTCTTAAGATGAAAATAAATAGAAAAAAAAGATTTAAAGCTTTTTTTAAACATAAGTATATATAACTTATGATAATGATGATTTACGTATTTAATCTTACATTATTATGCATCATTATTTCATTTCTTTGTTTTAACTTATATATTCAATACCTTTGAAATAAACAAACGGAAAGCCGCTTCGTGTGTATCTTAAACAAACGACTTCTAGTTTCTAATTATGATTCTAATGATTAAAGTTTAAATTACAATATTAATTTAATTTTCAATCAATAAATTTTTACACACCCTCGTATCAACCTTGGAAGCCAGATTTTACACTAGTCCTGATGCTGATTTTGATCATCAATTGAACAAAGTCAAAATGAAAGATATAGAGTTTATTTTTTTATTATTAAATCTAGTGATGTCAATGAACTTAATACAGAACCTGAAATCGTCAAACCAAACACATAGAAATTATATATATAAGAAAGGAATTTCAATATAAATACTGAAATGTGCCATTATTGAAGCAGTTGTAGAAAAACAGCATAACCACTTTCTAAAAATCCATTAATTTATGAAACAGTGGTCCTAATAATAAAGAAGCACATCAGTAGTAATTTCCATGAAAGTAAAATAATTTGCAAATAAGTCTGGGAATTTGAGCCCTGTCCAATGAACAATTAATCATGTATGGAACATATTCTGCCAACAGCAGTTTGCTAATGCCAATCTGAGTAAATCACCAATATATTATCATTTTAAACATTTTCATCTTCAAATTTATTGGATGGATGTATAATTTTTTCAACCTTTCAAAATGTTTTACTTGTTATTACTTTTAATTTTGTTGACCAATTTCCAAATTTTCTTCATTGCTGTGCATTGTAGGTACAGTAGGCATACTTCTAATTTATTATTGTATAAACATACCATTTGTAGCTGTGCTCTAAGTTCTGTGTCTGTAATGTCCGATACTTGTGGAAGACAAGATACACCAGCTATCATGTTGTACATAAGAGCAGAGAAAAAACAGGGAGAAGGTCCTTTGTGTACAAGGAAATATGCTAGCATCATCCCAAACAGGTAGTAATCACCTCTTTCTTCACCTGTAGACATAACAAATGAATAAATACAAATATTGATTAATCTGCACATTTAAAACAAAAGGCCCAAGTGGGCCTGAAATTGCTCAGACAGTTGACTGTCACAGAATACCAATGTATATAGAGGTGAGTAAGAAGGTGCTATATAAGCTCTACGACCTTGCCCCCAGAACCCCGGAATTCAAAACTGTTCAAAATTTTATCAACATCAAACATAATGTGAAGTAGTAACTGCATTCACAAGTTTTTCTTTAGATGTTAGCATTACCCTGGAATTTGAATATCCCCAAATTTTATCATGTGGAACAAAAACTGTGCTAGATACCGTGTTGACGGATGAAAGACGGACAAAAGAGGCTTAACCTATGGATAGCTCTGACTGACCTTCTGTCACCTGAGCAAATACTCACTGTCTTTAGACATATCATTTGAAAGATTATATGTGCTTACCTTTTTTCAGAGAAATTGTCATATTTAGGCTTAAACTTACAAGGATAAAGATTATACCATAGGATGTAGCAAAATATTAATTCTTTGAAACAAAACTTTTAAGGTTATGAAAAGACAAATAGCTTAAATAAGGATACAAGAGGTTATTTTGAGATGTATCTTAATAAACAATATTTGTGAATAAAGAGTTTCAAAGGCCTACTTTAATCAGTTTGAGATATTGCTTTCATAAAACTTAAACAGACCTGCCATAAACATTGACATGGAGGAGAGTACAATGCTCTTGTTGTCTTTCAATAGCTGAGCTGAAAGTGCTCAGTGGCACTACTGTTAGGTAAACAGCTGCGAGTTGTTTATTGGCAATACGGAGATACGCTACATTTCCCAGGATACCTATATACATTTGTACATTATTCAAGGTACAGGGGACACCCAGATAGAACCCCCCAACCTATCGCAAGCCAGCTGGGAAGCTTTTTTACAAGAGGAATTTTAAGTCCAAACTGGGATTCAAACCCTCAGCATTGAGGGGCTGAGATATTTGTAGCCCATAACAGTAACTGCTCCACCATAGCGCCCTAAACCAATTATATTTTAAGGAAGTTTTTTTTACTATAATCATTTAAATCATTTGAAACTTACTTGGCATGTCAGGGCAAAGTATCTTAGCATTGTCATCCCCTTCAAATATGGGTGAGTCTCGAATGGCTTTTAATGCAAGTCTCATGAATTCTCTTCTTGGTCCCCCTTCATCTATCCCGTATTCCTGTGTACACTCATTCTTAAATTTCTTTCTGGTGAACCCTCTTCTGGCTCCATCTAGAACATCATACCTGTCCACATTTAACAGGTTTGCAGTACTATTACTGTCAACCTGTGATGTCAGTTTCATAAGAATTTCCTTGAGAGAATTCCCACTGAAAAAAGAACAAGAACTGTCTGTAAGACAGCATGCTCAACTATTCGAATGCTTTGTCAATAAAAATAAATATTGCAATTTAAGGCAAAATGAGAATCTTTGTATTATCAAAATATATAATAATGTCAAAATCCAAGACAGAGTTATGCATTCTTGCCATGTACAAGTAGGGGTGATAGTCATAAACAGGTATTCAAAGTTTCAAAGCAATACCTCGAATGGTTAAGTGAAAAAATGAGATGGTGTGAAAACCTTACCCGAGATTCTAAATAAAAAAAGAGGTATAACCATTTTGAAATTCATGACAGAGTCTGACCCCCAACGAAGGTTAAGCAATTTCATAAATGATAATGGACATCCATGGAAAGAAATTATAGATAGTAGCAATGTTAAGCCAAAGTTTTAACATTTTTTTTCTAAGTCAATTTAAAGTTAAGTCCCTGTTCCTACTAGATGGTCTGGTGATGTTCAAGGCAAGTGTGAAATTTAAGAGACATCTAATGAGAAAAACTGGAGATAATGGCAATATCAATGTTAAAAGTTTAACATTTTTTCTTAGTCTAAAAGGGTCATAAATATGAGAAAAAAAAATGGAAGAGTTACTGTTCTTGATTCTACTGGTTGGTCTGATGATGACAAACACATGTGTAAAGTTTGGGGGACATCCATTGAGTACGCGGACACCGATGCTTGGATAACTCCAATAGCTTATCCTATTCTTCCAATAGTCGAGCTAAAACAA
>CM037791.1:33187770-33237770 GCA_021229015.1 Solen grandis
ATAGGGAATGGTTCATTACCAAGATTGTTCAAATCATAGCCCTATGGTGATAAATGCCCCCGCACCAGGGTCACTTGTTTTACATAGAGTTATATAGGAAAATCTTAAAAAATCTTCTTCTGTAAATCCATAAGGCCCAGAGCTTAGATATTTGGTATGTAGCATCATCTAATGGTTCATTACCAAGATTGTTCAAATCATAGCCCTATGGTGATAAATGCCCCCGCACCAGGGGTCACTTGTTTTACATAGAGTTATATAGGAAAATCTTAAAAAATCTTCTTCTGTAAATCCATAAGGCCCAGAGCTTAGATATTTGGTATGTAGCATCATCTAATGGTTCATTACCAAGATTGTTCAAATCATAGCCTTACGGTGATAAATGACCCTGCACCAGTGGTCACTTGTTTCACATAGAGTTACATAGGAAAAGACCTAGAGCTTAATCTATAGATTTGATGTGAAATATTGTCTAGTGGTCCGTACCCACATAATTCATAGTTATAGACCAATCATAAAAAAAATATTTTGCAATATTACTAGTTTGAGAGATTATGACTAGATAATGGTTAAAATTTGGCCCTTGATTGAATCACTTTTTAGCTCACATGAGCACAACGTGCTCAAGGTGAGCTTTTCTGATCGCCTTTTGTCCGGCGTCCGGCGTCCGTGCGTGCGTGCGTGCGTCCGTCCGTGCGTCCGGCGTCAACAATTGCTTCAAACAACATCTCCTCCTAAACGGCTTGGCCAATTTGTAAAATATTTTGCAGGAATGTTCCTTAGATGAAGCTCTACTAAAGTTGTATAAATGGTTCTGGTCCATCGCATAATTAGGTCACAGGAGCTAAAAATAGATTTTAAAAATGAAAATTTAAAAAATCTTCTTCTCTGAAACCACAAGGCCTAGCCTTTTGATTTTTGGTATGTAGCATGATCTTATGACTCTCTACCAGGATTGTACAAATTATGACCCTGGGGTCAAAATTGGCCCCGCCCCAGGGGTCACTTGATTTCACATAGGCTAATATAGGAAAAACTTGAAAAAATCTTCTTCTCCGAAACCACAAGGCCTAACCTTTTGATTTTTGGTATGTAGCATCATCTTATGGGCCACTACCAAGATTGTACAAATCATAGCCCTATGGTGATAAATGACCCCGCACCAGGGGTCACTTGTTTTACATAGAGTTATATAGAAAATCTTAAAAATTTCTTTATGAATCCATAAGGCCTAGAGCTTAGATATTTGGTATAAAGCATCATCTTATGGGCCACTACCAAGATTGTACAAATCATAGCCCTATGGTGATAAATGACCCCGCACCAGGGGTCACTTGTTTTACATAGAGTTATATAGGAAAATCTTAAAAATCTTCTTCTATGAATCCATAAGGCCTAGAGCTTAGATATTTGGTATGTAGCATCATCTTATGGGCCACTACCAAGATTGTACAAATCATAGCCCTATGGTGATAAATGACCCCGCACCAGGGGTCACTTGTTTTACATAGAGTTATATAGGAAAATCTTAAAAAATCTTCTTCCATGAATGCATAAGGCCTAGAGCTTAGATATTTGGTATGAAGCATCATCTTATGGGCCACTACCAAGATTGTACAAATCATAGCCCTATGGTGATAAATGACCCCACACCTGGGGTCACTTGTTTTAATAAAAAAATCTTCTTCTATGAATCAATGGCCTAGAGCTAAGATTTTTGGTATGTAGTAGCATCTAATGGTTCATTACAAAGATTTTCAAAGTCTTGGCCCTACGGTGATAAATGACCCTGCGCCCAAGTCTTCTCTGAAACCATATAGCCCATTGCTTAGATATTTGGTGTGTAGTATTGTCAGGGGTAAAATGTTTTAGATTAAGTTATATCAGAATCCTTGTCTGTTTAAAAACCTTGACATCAGTTGAAGCAATGGTACTCAGGTGAGCGATTCAGGGCCATCATGGCCCTCTTGTTACTTTAAATTACATACTTGATATATGTTTTATATTAAAATCAGTATCTACGATTAAATAAAATGATAAAAAGACTAAGAGAATATATTGTGTCAATTGTATATTAAATAAAGGTTTTCTTTAAGAAAGATATGAAAGTACAGATAATCGTATTGTTGGTAATAAAAACACATTCGGTCGTTTTAGGTTATAATATTATTAACCTATGAAAAATTGGTTTCAGTTTGGTAGGTATACGATTCTCTTCAGAAATTTCAACGAATTATCGAAGATCATTAATCTAACAGACCTAAAAAGCGATTGAAAAGTAGGTCAGTAGGTCAAATCTTAGAAAAACCTTGTTTACACACTGGAGGCCACAATTTTGATTCAATCTTCCTCAAACTTGGTCAGCACAAAATGTCCTCAGGTGAGCGTCTTTAGGGCCATCTTGGCCCTCTTGTTTTACATAGAATTATATATGAAAACCTTCAAAATTCTGCTTGTGAAAACCCATAAGGCCTGGAGCTTAGATATTTGGTGTGTAGCATCATCTTATGGACCCTTGCCAAGATTGTTAAGATAATAGCCCTGGGTCAAAATTAAGCCTGCCCCAGGGGACACTTATTTTACATAGAGTAATGTAGACCAAACTTAAAAAAAAAAATCTTCTCCAATATTACTAGTTTGAGAAATTATGATTAGATTATGGTTAAAATTTATCCCTCTATTGAATCACTTTTTACTTAAAATTACATACCTGATATATGTTTAATACAATATAATTTATTATGTGTATATTGTTTTCCTTACTTAAGCATTTTCTCTCTAGCAGTTGAATTCAGGTGAGCGATTTAGGGCCATCATGGCCCTCTTGTTGGTATGTAGCATGATCTTATGACTCTCTACCAGGATTGTACAAATTATGACCCTGGGGTCAAAATTGGCCCCGCCCCAGGGGTCACTTGATTTCACATAGGCTAATATAGGAAAAACTTGAAAAAATCTTCTTCTCCGAAACCACAAGGCCTAACCTTTTGATTTTTAGCTCACATGAGCACAATGTGCTCAAGGTGAGCTTTTCTGATCGCCTTTTGTCCGGCGTCCGTCGTCCGTGCGTGCGTGCGTGCGTCCGTGCGTGCGTCCGTGCGTCCGGCGTCAACAATTGCTTCAAACAACATCTCCTCCTAAACGGCTTGGCCAATTTGAAAAATATTTTGCAGGAATGTTCCTTGGATGAAGCTCTACTAAAGTTGTATAAATGGTTCTGGTCCATCGCATAATTAGGTCACAGGAGCTAAAAATAGATTTTAAAAATGAAAATTTAAAAAATCTTCTTCTCTGAAACCACAAGGCCTAGCCTTTTGATTTTTGGTATGTAGCATGATCTTATGACTCTCTACCAGGATTGTACAAATTATGACCCTGGGGTCAAAATTGGCCCCGCCCCAGGGGTCACTTGATTTCACATAGGCTAATATAGGAAAAAATTGAAAAAATCTTCTTCTCCGAAACCACAAGGCCTAGCTTTTTGATTTTTGGTATGTAGCATCATCTTATGGGCCACTACCAAGATTGTACAAATCATAGCCCTATGGTGATAAATGACCCCACACCAGGGGTCACTTGTTTTACATAGAGTTATATAGGAAAATCTTAAAAAATCTTCTTCCATGAATGCATAAGGCCTAGAGCTTAGATATTTGGTATGAAGCATCATCTTATGGGCCACTACCAAGATTGTACAAATCATAGCCCTATGGTGATAAATGACCCCGCACCAGGGGTCACTTGTTTTACACAGTTATATAGGAAAATCTTAAAAAATCTTCTTCTTGAATTAAGGCCTAGAGCTTAGATATTTGGTATGTAGCATCATCTTATGGGCCACTACCAAGATTGTACAAATCATAGCCAAATGGTGATAAATGACCCCACACCAGGGGTCACTTGTTTTACATAGAGTTAAATAGGAAAATCTTAAAAAATCTTCTTCTATGAATCAATAAGGCCTAGAGCTAAGATTTTTAGCTCACCTGAGCACGTGTGCTCAGGATGAGCTTTTAGGATCGATGAATGTCCGTCGTCCGTCCGTCCGTCCGTCCGTCCGTCGTCCGTCGTCCACAATTTGTTTGTTTGCACTCTAGCATCTTCATTTTATGAGCAATTATCTTCAAACTTTAAAACAATGTTTATAACCATAAAATCTCGGCCAAGTTCGATTATGGCTGATATCGGAACATTAGGTCAGGAGTTATGCCCCTTTTAAAATTCAAAAAAGCCAGATTTCACATTGTTTGCACTCTAGCATCTTCATTTTATGAGCAATTATCTTCAAACTTTGAAACAATGTTTATAACCATAAAATCTCGGCCAAGTTCGATTATGGCTGATATCGGAACATTAGGTCAGGAGTTATGCCCCTTTTAAAATTAAAAAAAGCCAGATTTCACATTGTTTGCACTCTAGCATCTTCATTTTATGAGCAATTATCTTCAAACTTTGAAACAATGTTTATAACCATAAAATCTCGGCCAAGTTCGATTATGGCTGATATCGGAACATTAGGTCAGGAGTTATGCCCCTTTTAAAATTAAAAAAAGCCAGATTTCACATTGTTTGCACTCTAGCATCTTCATTTTATGAGCAATTATCTTCAAACTTTAAAACAATGTTTATAACCATAAAATCTCGGCCAAGTTCGATTATGGCTGATATCGGAACATTAAGTCAGGAGTTATGCCCCTTTTAAAATTAAAAAAAGCCAGATTTCACATTGTTTGCACTCTAGCATCTTCATTTTATAAGCAATTATCTTCAAACTTTAAAACAATGTTTATAACCATAAAATCTCGGCCAAGTTCGATTATGGCTGATATCGGAACATTAAGTCAGGAGTTATGCCCCTTTTAAAATTAAAAAAAGCCAGATTTCACATTGTTTGCACTCTAGCATCTTCATTTCATGAGCAATTATCTTCAAACTTTATATCAATGTTCATAACCATAAAATGACGGCCAAGTTCGATTATGGCTGATATCGTACCATTAGGTCAGGAGTTATGCCCCTTTTTAATATTCAAAAAATGCCATATTTCAAGTTGTTTACACTCTAGCATCTTCATCTTTTGAGCAATCATCTTCAAACTTTATGACAATGTTTATGCCCATAATCTCACAATCGGGTTCAATTATAACTGATATTGACTTGTAAATTTAGGAGTTATGCCCATTTCACCATAAAAAAAGCCAGATTTCACTTTTACACTCAAGCATCTTTATTTCTTAAGCAATCATCTTTCTCAGGTGAGCGACCAAGGGCCATCTTGGCCCTCTTGTTGGTATGTAGTAGCATCTAATGGTTCATTACAAAGATTTTCAAAGTCTTGGCCCTACGGTGATAAATGACCCTGCGCCCAAGTCTTCTCTGAAACCATATGGCCCATTGCTTAGATATTTGGTGTGTAGTATTGTCAGGGGTAAAATGTTTTAGATTAAGTTATATCAGAATCCTTGTCTGTTTAAAAACCTTGATATCAGTTGAAGCAATGGTACTCAGGTGAGCGATTCAGGGCCATCATGGCCCTCTTGTTGGTATGTAGCATCATCTTATGGGCCACTACCAAGATTGTACAAATCATAGCCCTATGGTGATAAATGACCCCGCACCAGGGGTCACTTGTTTTACATAGAGTTATATAGAAAAATGTTAAAAAATCTTCTTCTATGAATCCATAAGGCCTAGAGCTTAGATATTTGGTATGAAGCATCATCTTATGGGCCACTACCAAGATTGTGCAAATCATAGCCCTATGGTGATAAATGACCCCGCACCAGGGGTCACTTGTTTTACATAGAGTTATATAGGAAAATCTTAAAAAATCTTCTTCTATGAATCCATAAGGCCTAGAGCTTAGATATTTGGTATGTAGCATCATCTTATGGGCCACTACCAAGATTGTACAAATTATAGCCCTATGGTGATAAATGACCCCGCACCAGGGGTCACTTGTTTTACACAGAGTTATATAGGAAAATCTTAAAAAATCTTCTTCTATGAATCATAAGGCCTAGAGCTTAGATATTTGGTATGAAGCATCATCTTATGGGCCACTACCAAGATTGTACAAATCATAGCCCTATGGTGATAAATGACCCCGCACCAGGGGTCACTTGTTTTACACAGAGTTATATAGGAAAATCTTAAAAAATCTTCTTCTATGAATCCATAAGGCCTAGAGCTAAGATTTTTGGTATGTAGTAGCATCTAATGGTTCATTACAAAGATTTTCAAAGTCTTGGCCCTGCGGTGATAAATGACCCTGCGCCCAAGTCTTCTCTGAAACCATATGGCCCATTGCTTAGGTATTTGGTGTGTAGTATTGTCAGGGGTAAAATGTTTTAGATTAAGTTATATCAGAATCCTTGTCTGTTTAAAAACCTTGACATCAGTTGAAGCAATGGTACTCAGGTGAGCGATTCAGGGCCATCATGGCCCTCTTGTCATCAAATTTTCACAGAATGTGTATATTAAGTTCTAGTTGTGCATCTCGGTGTCCGTTTTTCAAAATTCGAAAAGTCCATGGTTCTATAGTGAATTCAAGATTCGAACCAAGGTCGTAAATTTTTAAATGCTTATAAAATCGGTCCTTTTTGAGATAGAAAAGTTTTGGTCAGTATATAGGTCTCTGGGAGTCTTAAAGATATTGTGAAAATAAACGTCATATGACGTCACGTGACGTTATTATATGATAATGTATTTCTAATATTAACAAGAGTATTTCTATATGTTGAAATTGTCGAATTGCAATGAAAATTTAATGACAAATGATCCAGACGCTGAAATTTCGATTTCAATGATTTTCAGAAGCCTATGACGTCATATGACGTCACATTTGAAATTGACTACGAAAGTTTTAACACGGTCCAGAGCCATTATTAATGGGCCGATTTTCATCAAAATTTCACAGAATGTGTATATTACGTTCTTATTGTGTATACCGGTGTCCTTTTTTTCAAAATTCGAAAAGTCCAAGCATCTATGGCGGATCCAATATTCGAACCAAGGACGTCAATTCTTAAATGCTTATAAAAACTGTCCTATTTGAGATAGAAAGTTGAAATTTTGTCAGTTAGTAGGCCTCTGGGCGTCTTAACAATTATGTAAAAATAAACGTCATATGACGTCACGTGACGTCATTTTTTTATTATTATTATTCTTTTCTTTTTCCTAACTAAACGCTTATTTTAAAATGTTGCAATAGTCCTAGGACGATGAAATTTTTATGGGTTATTAGGCACGTGAGGAAATTTTGATTTCACCCCTACTGCATATATGTAGCCATATCTCAATAAATATCGATTTTTGTAAATATATGTATGAATAAGAATTATAGCTGAATAGTTGACGTTTCCAAAGATTTTTAGTTTATTAAAATTGGTTTACGCAATACAAAGTTATAAGCAAAAAAACTAAATGAAATGAAGCTAATTTTGCTGATAATATGCTGTTTTCTTGAGGTTTAACAGTCAATATCTCAGAAACGACTGAAGATAAGTTTATACATTATGCGTATAAAATGTAGCATGTTTTAAGAGCTTTCTAACGGTACCAAGTTTATTGAAATTGGACTTCATATAAGAAAGTTACATGGAAAATAAGATATTTCATAATCATGCATCATAAAAATATGGAAAAGGTCACGCGCAGGGGTCACCAGGCTTAAATACTTGCGCAACGAAATTGCAATTGATGGGCTATATCTTGATTTTGTTCTTTTTAGCTCACCTGAGCACAAAGTGCTCAAGGTGAGCTTTTGTGATCGCCCTTCGTCCGGCGTCCGTCGTCGTGCGTCGTGCGTCGTCCGTCGTGCGTCGTCCGTCGTCAACAATTTGCTTTAAACGACATCTCCTCTGAAACCGCTGGACAGAATTTAATGAAACTTGGCAGGAATGTTCCTTGGGTGAGGCTCTACAAAAGTTGCTAAAATAAAGTTGATCCATGAAGAACTCTGGTTGCCATGGCAACAAAAAGAAAAATAATTTGAAAACTTTAAAAATCATCTCCTTCAAAACTACTGGCCAGATTTCAAAATAATTTGGTACATATGTTCCTTGGGTCAACCTCTACCAAAGTTGCTAAAATTATTCTGATCCGTAAAAAAACATGGCCGCCAGGGGCGGGGCTTATTTGCCTTATATGTATATAGAGAAACCTTTAAACAACATCTCCTCTGAAACCACTAGACAGAATTTGATTAAACTTGGCAGGGATGATCCTTGGGTCAACCTTCACAAAAGTTGCTAAAATAAAGTTGATCCATGTAGAACTCTGGTTGCCATGGCAACAAAAAGAAAAAAAAATGAAAACTTTAAAAATCATCTTCTTCAAAACTACTGGCCAGATTTTAAAATAAATTGGTACAGATGTTCCTTGGGTCAACCTCTACCAAAGTTGCTAAAATTATTCTGATCCGTAAAAAAACATGGCCGCCAGGGGCGGGGCTTATTTGCCTTATATGTATATAGAGAAACCCTTAAACAACATCTCCTCTGAAACCACTGGACAGAATTTGATTAAACTTGGCAGGGATGATCCTTGGGTCAACCTTCACAAAAGTTGCTAAAATAAAGTTGATCCATGTAGAACTCTGGTTGCCATGGCAACAAAAAGAAAAAAAAATATGAAAACTTTAAAAATCATCTTCTTCAAAACTACTGGCCAGATTTTAAAATAAATTGGTACAGATGTTCCTTGGGTCAACCTCTACCAAAGTTGCTAAAAAAAATTCCGATCCGTAAAAAACATGGCCGCCAGGGGCGGGGCTTATTTGCCTTATATGTATATAGGGAAAACTTTAATCAACATTTCCTCTGAAACCACTGGACAGAATTTGATTAAACTTGACAGGAATGATCCTTGAGTCAACCTTCACAAAAGTTCCTAAAATAAACTTGATCCATATAGAACTCTGGTTGCCATGGCTACAAAAAGAAAAAAAATATGAAAACTTTAAAAATCATCTTCTTCAAAACTACTGGCCAGATTTTAAAATAAATTGGAACAGATGTTCCTTGGGTCAACCTATTTATCTCAGGTGAGCGATTTAGGGCCATCATGGGCCTCTTGTTAGCTCACCTGAGCACGTGTGCTCAGGATGAGCTTTTAGGATCGATGAATGTCCGTCGTCCGTCCGTCCGTCCGTCCGTCCGTCGTCCACAATTGGTTCGTTTGCACTCTAGCATCTTCATTTTATGAGCAATTATCTTCAAACTTTAAAACAATGTTTATAACCATAAAATCTCGGCCAAGTTCGATTATGGCTGATATCGGAACATTAGGTCGGAGTTATGCCCCTTTTAAAATTAAAAAAGCCAATTTCAATTGTTTCACTCTAGCATCTTCATTTTGAGCAATTCTTCAAACTTTATAAGCTGATATCGTACCATTAGGTCTGGAGTTATGCCCCTTTTAATATTAAAAAAATGCCATATTTCAAGTTGTTTACACTCTAGCATCTTCATCTTTTGAGCAATCCTCTTCAAACTTTATGGCAATGCTAATGACCATAAGGTCTTGATTGAGTTCGATTATGGCTGAGATCATAATTAGGTCAGGAGTTAGCCCCTTTTAATATAAAAAAGCCAATTTCACTTGTTTACACTCTAGCATCTTCATCTTTTGAGCAATCATCTTCAAACTTTATACAATGCTTATGACCATAAGATTATGACTGAGATCAGTTGATTAGGTCAGGAGTTAAGCCCCTTTTAATATAAAAAAAGCCAGATTTCACGTTGTTTACACTCTAGCATCTTCATCTTTTGAGCAATCATCTTCAAACTTTATGACATTGTTAATGACCATAATGTCTCGATTGAGTTCAATTGTGGCTGAGATGGGTCATTTACATCAGTAGTTATGCCCCTTTTAATACAAAAAATGCAAGATTTCACTTTGTTTATTCTCTACCAACTTCATTTTTTTAACAATCATTTTAAACTTTAAGACAATGTTTATGCCCATAATCTCACAATCGGGTTCAATTATAACTGATATTGACTTGTAAATTTAGGAGTTATGCCCATTTCACCATAAAAAAAGCCAGATTTCACTTTTACACTCAAGCATCTTTATTTCTTAAGGAAACATCTTTCTCAGGTGAGCGACCAAGGGCCATCTTGGCCCTCTTGTTTTTTTGTTGTTGTTGTTTTTTGTCGAATGTTGACTGTTTCCAAAATAAGCATTGAAGTTAATACATGTACAACGGCACAAGACAAAAATCCGTATTTGCAACACTATGTAGCTAGCGAGCAGTTTGCAAGCCTTGAAAAATTCACACGCAGCCCCACATTTTAGACCATCTAAAAACTGCATTGTTATGCTAACGATATTCATATTGCATCAGTTTGTAGGCTGGGATGTTACCTTTCAAAATATCACCATAGTTCGAAATTCCAGGAATTTATGGCAAAACTACGGAAGCCCAAACACGCCAAAATCTCTAAATACGATTAACTACGTTACAGGTGTCGAAAGGATATAGCACTATACAAATATTCAATACTTCTTCCTAATGAGGCTAAAATTAAAAAGGTTAATGTGTGATGAAAGTTAGAAACTTAATTTGAACACTGTTTCATTTTTCTTTCATGTCATATGACATAGTATAAATGTTGTATGTAAACTACATGTGCAAGATATGGGCGGACTTTTATTAAAATTCACAGAATGTGTTATATTTGTGCTATTTTATATAGAAATAGAGGAGATAGAAAGTTGCAATTTGGACAGATTATCTATTATGTCATCTTCTATATATATACTATATAAAGCAGATGTTGCAGAAAGTCCTATCATTCGTTTAAACGAATGACATCTAGTGTTTATTAGGACTTTCTGCCCTTTCGGCAGAAAGTCCTATTGGGTTTGTACTGTTTTTTATTATTCTTCTTATTATTCTTTTTTTCTTCCTCTTATATTTGTGTTAATTTCGAGGTGTTGTCATTGACTCAGAACAATGAAAATATTATGGCATATATTTCAAACCAAGTGCTTTCGGATGCAATGAATTTCATATTCATATGACGTCACATTACGTCAGATTTGACGTCAGGTGAAAAAGTTTGTTCGCGGTCTACAGCCATTATTTCTGGACCGATTTTCATCAAAATTTCACAGAATGTGTATGTTAGGCTCTAGTTGTGCATCCCTGTGTCCGTTTTTCAAAATTCGAAAAGTCCATGGTTCAATAGCGAATCCAAGATTCGAACCAAGGTCGTAAATTTTTAAGTGTTATAAAATCTGTCCTATTTAAGATAGAAAGTTGATTTTAGTCAGTATATAGGTCTCTAGAAGTTTTAAACATTTTGTGAAAATAAATGTCATATGACGTCACGTGACGTCATTATATGATAATGTATTTCTAATATTAACAAGAATATTTCTATATGTTGAAATTGTCGAAGGACAATGAAAATTTAATGACACATGCTTCAAACGCTGAAATTTTGATTTCTATGAATTTCATATGCCTATGACGTCATATGACGTCACACTTGAAATATGCAACAAAAGTTTGTACGCGGTCTACAGCCATTGTTTATGAACTGATTTTCATCAAATTTTCACAGAATGTGTATATTAAGTTCTAGTTGTGCATCTCGGTGTCCGTTTTTCAAAATTCGAAAAGTCCATGGTTCTATAGCGAATTCAAGATTCGAACCAAGGTCGTAAATTTTTAAATGCTTATAAAATCGGTCCTTTTTGAGATAGAAAAGTGATATTTGGTCAGTATATAGGTCTCTGGGAGTCTTAAAGATTTTGTGAAAATAAACGTCATATGACGTTACGTGACGTTATTATATGATAATGTATTTTATTCGGTGAACTTGGATAAGAAATTTTAAAATTTCTATAAAAAAAAATGATCCAGACGCTGAAATTTCGATTTCAATGATTTTCAGAAGCCTATGACGTCATATGACGTCACATTTGAAATTGACTACGAAAGTTTTAACACGGTCCAGAGCCATTATTAATGGGCCGATTTTCATCAAAATTTCACAGAATGTGTATATTACGTTCTTATTGTGTATACCGGTGTCCTTTTTTTCAAAATTCGAAAAGTCCAAGCATCTATGGCGGATCCAATATTCGAACCAAGGACGTCAATTCTTAAATGCTTATAAAAACTGTCCTATTTGAGATAGAAAGTTGAAATTTTGTCAGTTAGTAGGCCTCTGGGCGTCTTAACAATTATGTAAAAATAAACGTCATATGACGTCACGTGACGTCATTTTTTTATTATTATTATTCTTTTCTTTTTCCTAACTAAACGCTTATTTTAAAATGTTGCAATAGTCCTAGGACGATGAAATTTTTATGGGTTATTAGGCACGTGAGGAAATTTTGATTTCACCCCTACTGCATATATGTAGCCATATCTCAATAAATATCGATTTTTGTAAATATATGTATGAATAAGAATTATAGCTGAATAGTTGACGTTTCCAAAGATTTTTAGTTTATTAAAATTGGTTTACGCAATACAAAGTTATAAGCAAAAAAACTAAATGAAATGAAGCTAATTTTGCTG
Organism: Solen grandis; assembly: GCA_021229015.1. Taxonomy (NCBI): domain Eukaryota; kingdom Metazoa; phylum Mollusca; class Bivalvia; order Adapedonta; family Solenidae; genus Solen; species Solen grandis. The sequence continues at coordinate 33,200,318 of CM037791.1, forward strand.
ATAATATGTGTTTTAGAACATAAGTTTTTAAAAGTTTATTGAAATTGGACTTCATATAAGAAAGTTACATGGAAAATAAGATATTTCATAATCATGCATCATAAAAATATGGAAAAGGTCACGCGCAGGGGTCACCAGGCTTAAATACTTGCGCAACGAAATTGCAATTGATGGGCTATATCTTGATTTTGTTCTTTTTTTTTGTTGTTGTTGTTTTTTGTCGAATGTTGACTGTTTCCAAAATAAGCATTGAAGGTAATACATGTACAACGGCACAAGACAAAAATCCGTATTTGCAACACTATGTAGCTAGCGAGCAGTTTGCAAGCCTTGAAAAATTCACACGCAGCCCCACATTTTAGACCATCTAAAAACTGCATTGTTATGCTAACGATATTCATATTGCATCAGTTTGTAGGCTGGGATGTTACCTTTCAAAATATCACCATAGTTCGAAATTCCAGGAATTTATGGCAAAACTACGGAAGCCCAAACACGCCAAAATCGCTAAATACGATTAACTACGTTACAGGTGTCGAAAGGATATAGCACTATACAAATATTCAATACTTCTTCCTAATGAGGCTAAAATTAAACAAGGTTACAACTGAGCTGGAGTGATGAAATTCTATGTGTGATGAAAGTTAGAAACTTACATTTGAACACTGTTTCATTTTTCTTTCATGTCATATGACATAGTATAAATGTTGTATGTAAACTACATGTGCAAGATATGGGCGGACTTTTATTAAAATTCACAGAATTTCTATATATATACTATATAAAGCAGATGTTGCAAAAAGTTGCAATTTGGTTTTGTTAGTCCTATCATTCGTTTAAACGAATGACATCTAGTTATTATTCTTTTTTTCTTCCTCTTATATTTGTGTTAATTTCGAGGTGTTACCATTGACTCAGAACAATGAAAATTTTATGGCATATATTTAAAACCATGAGCTTTCGGATGCATTGAATTTCATATTCATATGACGTCATATAACGTCAGATTTGACGTCAGGTGAAAAAGTTTGTACGCGGTTTACAGCCATTATTTCTGGACCGATTTTCATCAAAATTTCACAGAATGTGTATGTTAGGCTCTATTTGTGCATCCCGGTGTCGGTTTTTCCAAATTCGAAAAGGCAAAGGTTTTATGGCGAATCCAAAATTCGAACTAATGACGTCAAATTTCAAATGCGTATAAAATCGGTTCCAGAAGAGCTAGAAAGCCGATATTTTCGAGTGTATATTAGTCTCTAGGTTTTCTTTACATTCTAAAAGGATGAACACCATATGACGTCACATGATGTCATTATGCTAATAAAACATTCGTATTAAAACGTAATGGTTTTTAAGCCCTGTAGACTTTATTTTTTGTATGATTTGCTTGAAATTTTGTCTAAAGATGCAGTTTTAGATTCTATGGAGCCATGTCACTTCCGTTTCCGGAATATCCCAAAGGTTGAGGTCATATATCAATTATCGTGTTTTTCGTCATCCTTAAGGATTTCCTACTCTAATAATCTTCGTCTTATTACGCCTTATTTCGTACATTGTCGGGATTCCGCGTCATTCCAAGTACTAGCGTAAACTAGATATGACAGGTCCCGGCTTTGCTGTAATACACACACGTAAATGTCGAGAACCAGACCAGAGCCTCGTTTTGAAAACTGACATGGCTGCACCCGTTAGAGACAGACGCGGTCGATATTCCAAGTTAAAACAAGATGTTTCGACAAATATACCGACGAATAGGAATATTTTAGAAGAACATAACTATGTCGTCGGTAAACACAGCACTTCAGGTGACAACAATATTCCAGGAATACCGACAGAAGTTAAAATTAACAAAATTTTTAACAACAAGTGGAGAGAAGGCAGACGTGTTGTTGAATTCGGTGTTTTGTTGGATAATCTGAAATTCTGCCAAGAATGTGGTTAGGTCCTCCCTAAGGAAAAAGAATGTGGACTGTGCAGCTGCGTGTGACATATGGGAAAACGCATCGAAACAAACTAAAAGGCATGCCATGTTTTGCTGCTAATACTAAACTTGGGACAGGTATGCATTTTTTTTTTTTTATAAATTTGTTCATTTTATTTTATGATTGATTTTGCCTAAAAATAATATTATATTAGAAGTAGCTAAACAATTTATATCATGTGAGTAAAAATTTTAAAGTAGCAACATTTGTATATGATGTGTGATCATATAATTGCTATAGCATGGGAATATTTATACATGTATTAATCTTCACAAATCAGAGATGCCCACTGACATAAAATAAAACCATAGTCCTGAAAAACAATACAAATATTCAATTGCACAAATTTTCTTACTGAAACTTAATGTAAAATAAAATATGTACTGTATTTACAGCGATGATTGATAGTATTGGGGGTCCAGATCGTGTTAACAACATCTTCGCCACGATAAACATCCCAACTATAAGTCACCCCAACTTAAAGGTAATGTAACGTGCATTGTTATGGTATATATGCAATCTCTAACAACTGCGTCAGGGAGTCGACTCTTTGGCTCAGTGGTTAGAGCATTGCGGTGTCACGTCGGTGGATCAGGTTCGATTCCGGGCCGGGCCACTTTCGGTTCGCTACAGTATGAATGCATAAAATATTTTAATAAATTTTCAAAGTCATAATTAGCTATTGAAATGTGTAAATGTACAAGCTGTATTTGAAGCATTGCACAAAAATTAATACATAGAAATTCAGAACATAACTTTCACTTGAAGTTTCAGATTTCTTACATGCATGTTGTAACTAATTGACTAATGAAGTCTAGTTACTTAGGTGCTCCAGTGAACAATCTAAGACTTGTTCATTCCAAATTATTTATTACTTCAACAGAAGATGGAAACTCGAGCTGGTGAGACAGTCCAGAAGATCTCTGTTAAGTCATCAGCCAAAGCTGCCAAAATCGCCTTCAAGCAGGAAATGGAGTAAGTTTAATATGTTCTAAAAATGAGTTTAAATAATTTTAAAATAGAAGTATTTTTTCCATAAAGTTGCACACATAGTCCTGTGACTAACATAGCTGTCAAAAAGTCAGTAAAAATGTCACATGTTTATTATATGCAGTTTGTTTGTTAATATCTGTCAGTCATTGTTTTTGTCAAATCATGAGAAATCCATTCAACTAACTATCATGTGAAGAGACTGAAGAGGCAAAACAGTCTATAGACAGTCTGAATGAGGACCTTGGGATTGGAGCAATGCCAGATGCATCCCCTCACACAAAGTAAAAAAATATTGATACCATATTTTTTTTAAAATCCTTGTTAGGTTTGTTCTTATAAAGTACCAGTCTATATTAGTTAAGCAAGCACAAATGCACATACCGACAGTGCTTTTTTTTGGAGCAGATCCTGTTACAATGCAGCCACAATTTCTGTTTGTGGTATTGCAACTTATTTCAGGTCTCTCCATAGTCTATGAAACTCAAGAGTCAAGATGTTACAAAATATGTAAAAATAACATATTTTGGGGCCACATTTTTCTTATTTCAATGTAATTTTGATCCCAGACCATTACCTTTCAAGGGACAAAAGTTATGATTTCTGAAATTTCAAGGGTCAAAAGCCTGACTCCTGAGTCAAAGAAGAGCCCTGTTATTTGATTACTGTAAAATCAGAGATCTCTAGGGACCAGGTACAACTTTAAAATATTTTTTTTAGTTCACTGTATTTTAGACTTTTAATTTCCAACATTTCTAAATTCAATCTCATTATTTTCAGGGAGGTGTTGCAACAGTCCTGTACCAGTGCTGAAGCTGACAGGTGACGGTAATTGGACTGATGTAGAGGACACACCTACCAACCAGGAACGAGTAACCAGGTATTTTTTAGATTCCTGAAGCATTGTTTTACTAAAAAGTTATGTAAAGCATGGTAACAAATACATGTATAATAAACTGCAAATGTCATTTCATGAAAATATTTATATGACTTTATCAACATTTCCAGGGATTTACACATAATTTTAAATTAGTTTTAATGGTGCCCTTCTCAACTAAAGTTGCACACATAGTCCTGTGAATATCCTTATATTGATGCCTAACTTCAGAAGTAGAATAACTTTGAGACATTTATTAATTTGTAAAATAGTAATATTATCCCGCCCCAAAAAAGGCCGAGTTGGAATGTCCTGTTCAGTTGACACAGCATGGCAAAAACTTGGCTTCGATAGTTTAACCTGTAAACTTTGTAATGGAATAGTTATCTTATTTGTTTAGCCATGGACTCTATGATGGAAATCCATGTAGTTTAATAGCAAAGGTTAAGTCTAAGGTCAATATCTTGTTTGTCTGGGAAAACTTTGTTATGGGTTAATGGATTTCATTGTTAATTAATATTGTTAAAGAAATTTATTTTATTCTACAAAACTTTAGAACTCTGCATGAAATGGTGGCAGATTACACTAATAAACAATAATAAAAGTGTTATTTACTTTTAGCTCACACATTCTTCATGTCGAAGTCAAAAATATGGGAAGAAGGTGCTGAAGTCTGTTGTATCACACCGAGTTTGTGGAACCTGTAACTGGTGGGCGCGCAACCGTAAGGGTCAAGCAGTCAGACCTCACCAGTGTGTTAGAAACCATCGTGGGAGTGCCAAACTGATGGAAAGTGTTAGTGGGGAGAAAGGTGTTCAAGAACTGAAAGATGAAGGAACTCCGATAGAATATGTTGAAGGAGATGGTGACAATACGCTCATAGCTAGAGTAAAAAACAATTTAAATATCCATCTAAAAAAGAGATTTGACAAAAATCATGTCGTTAAAAATGTTGGGAAACATCTCTTTGGTCTTCATCATTCTAAAAATGTGAAAATCAGTAAAATGACCATCTTCCATCTTCAAAAGTGTTTGAAATACGCTTTTGCAAAAAATGCTGGAGATAAGGATGCTCTGAGAGAAAACCTGAATGCTTTAGTTCCACATCAGTTTGGTGATCATAGTATGTGCCATCCTAGATTCTGTGGGTATAGGCGTTCACCAGAAGACAGAAAGAGTTATGTACACAGAAGTCTGCCTTACAAGGCTCTTTTGAAAGACGAACAACTTCGGGTAGCTTTGGAGGGGATTTTTAGACCTCTTGCCGACAACGCAGAGCAATATGTGGATCTTGGCTCGTCACAAGCTTGTGAACATGCCAGCAGGGAAGTTTCAATAAGAGCTCCTAAAAGCTTCCATTATGGGAACACTAACTCCCTTGACTATAGGGTCCACGCTACGGCAGCTTGCATAAATGAAGGAAGACGTTACATCGCAGAGGTAATTGAAAATATTTTTTTCTGATTGTTATTGTGCATAAACGTACATTCCGAGAAGTTATTTCAAGTTTGCATGTTTTTATTGTTCTTGTTTACTGATATAGTGCACCTGAGATTTTTATCATATACAATTATACAAAGCTATACAATATATGACCATTGTACCGAAAAAGGAATATTAATGTAATTCTTTATTTATCTGTTTTGGCTGAATTTTATTCTTTTAACACTCATAAAGACCTGTTCAGAACTTCTGTTTTAAGTAATCAAAACAATTTATCTCAGGTGTGCAATATGCTTTTTGTTTTGTTACTGATGTTTGAGTTTTTTGACAATTTGTTCGTTTGCACTCTAGCATCTTCATTTTATGAGCAATTATCTTCAAACTTAAAAACATTGTTTATAACCATAAAATCTCAGCCAAGTTCGATTATGGCTGATATCGGAACATTAGGTCAGGAGTTATGCCCCTTTTAAAATTCAAAAAAGCCAGATTTCACATTGTTTGCACTCTAGCATCTTCATTTCATAAGCAATTATCTTCAAACTTTATATCAATGTTTATAACCATAAAATCACGGCCTAGTTCGATTATGGCTGATATCGTACCATTAGGTCAGGAGTTATGCCCCTTTTAAAATTCAAAAAAGCCAGATTTCACATTGTTTGCACTCTAGCATCTTCATTTCATGAGCAATTATCTTCAAACTTGATAACAATGTTTATAACCATAAAATCTCGGCCAAGTTCGATTATGGCTGATATCATACCACTAGGTCAGGAGTTATGCCCCTTTTAAAATTCAAAAAAGCCAGATTTCACATTGTCTTCATTTCTTTAGCAATTGCATTCAAACTTAATGACATTGTTTATAACCAAAAAATCTCAGCCAAGTTCGATTTTGGCTGATACCATTAGGTCAGGAGTTACACCCCTTAAATTATTTAAAAAAGTTAGATTGCACTTTGTTTGCACTCTAGCATCTTTATTTTTTAGGTCATTGTCTTTAAATTTTATAACAATGTTTATAACCATCAAATTTTGGCTAAGTTGGATTATGGCTGAAATTAGACTCTAAGGTCAGGAGTTACGCCCCTTTTAAAATTGAAAAAAGCCAGATTTCATTTTGTTTGCCCTCTAGATCACCAGGTCAAATCTTAGAAAAACCTTGTGAACACTCTAGAGGCCATAGTTTTGGCCCAATCTTCATGAAACTTAGTCAGGATGTTTGTCTACATGATATCTCAAATGAGTTCGAAAATTGGGTCATGTGGGGTCAAAATCTAGTCAGCAGGTCAAATCTTAAAAAAACCTTATGAACACTCTAGAGGCCACAGTTTTGGACCAATCTGCATGAAACTTGGTCAAGTTGTTTGTCTACATGATATCTCGGATGAGTTTGAAATTGGGTCATGTGGGGTCAAAAACTAGGTCACCAGGTCAAATTCTTTTTCGTCAAATTTCGTTCAGGCTTACCTGAGAATTGGTTGCGCATGCGCAGAGCACTTGCGGTTGAGCTTGCTTGAGAAGCAGGGCGAACGTCTCGTGGAAAATATTTTTTAGATCATAGATCTAGGTTTATACGGTTTCACGATGAAATCTTGTTGAAATTCGTTGGTTGGACGGATTTACCATTGGTCGGATTTGGATTATATAGGGGAAACTCGATACTTATCGAGTTAGAGACGTTCTAATTTCCGCACGTGGTGTGGTTTGTAAAATCAAAATGGCAGACAAGCCGGAGGCTGTCGCAAAAGAGGACGATTCTGAACGTAGTTCAGAAAATAATGTGAGGAACAGTAAAGATAAAGGTAAGGCTCCATCTAAACGATCGGATAGAAAAAACCTTGTGAACACTTTAGAGGCCACAGTTTTGGCCCAATCTTCATGAAACTTGGTCAGGATGTTTCTCTACATAATATCTCGGATGGGTTTGAAAATGGGTCATGTGGGGTCAAAAACTAGGTCACCAGGTAAATTCAGGTAGGATCAAAATGTAGGCCACTTAGTCAAATGTTAGAAAAACACTTTAGATGCCAGATTTTTTGTCATTTTGCCTAACACAGCCATCTTAATCAGGTGAGCGACACAGGGCCATCTTGGCCCTCTTGTTTGTGTTTCATTTAATTTTGTTATGTTTTCTTTCCAGCTATCTCATAGACCTGTCAAAGTCTCAAAAAGTGGCACACAATATTCAGAAATAAAAATTCAAGAGTTCTCTGTGTTCAGGGTTCAGGGTTCACAGATATCAATTTCGATTGATAACGTCCCCTAGTTTCTGAGCAATTGTGTGTGTGTGAAAATGGGCCATGTGACGCGTCTGGTGTGGTGTGCTTCAGCCTCCACTGCTGCAGTGTGGTCATACCACGTGGTATATGACGTCATTTAAAGCTAACGCATGAAGCATATTTTGCATCGATTCGAAAAGAAAACTGCTTTAAGTATTTTCTTTTTTCAGTTTTAATGCGATATAGCGCAAGCGGAGCGGAAAATTGTGCACTACATAAGAGTCCTAATGATTCTTTTGTCAGATGTTTATTATTTCCAAACATTCGGGAAAACATGTTTCGTGTTCGCCAACAAAATTTCACGAACTCGGAAGGTTTTCCCGAATGTTAGGAAAAACTGTACATCTGACAAAAGAATCACTGGAACCTATGTGTAGGGCACAATTTTCTGCTTCACATGAGCTATATGCATTTAAAATTGATAAAGAAATAAAATACTTACTTTAGTTTTTCCTTCCAAATCAGTGTAAAATATGCTTTACGCATTAGCTTAGAATGACGTCATATACCACGTGGTATGAACACACTGCGCTGGCTAGCCAGTTTCTGGTGAAAAGGGAGCATTTGTCTCCCCTGCCAGTATATAGCCTCTCCATGGTCAAGCCCTACTCAGTGCCTCCTCGTGGCGACACACGTCAACTGAGGACCTTTGTGTCCTCAGGCTAAACTGTAAGGGACGATCTACAAGAACTATATATGGTTGCTGAAATTGTCTAACTCATCCACTTTTTCTTCCTACTTACAAAGCAGGGCAAAATTTCTTCAAATGAATTTATATTGTGATAGGTTTTGGGTCTTCATATGTAGTTTATGAAATAGTCCAGCACTCCCTATTTCTTACTACTAATGAAGTGGGGCAAAATTTTTCAAGTGAAATTATTTTCTCATATGTTTTGATCTTCTTACTGAAATAGTCAAGTCCACCCCCTATTTCTTACTACTTATGGAGTGGGGCAGAATTTATTTAAATACAGTTATATTCTGATAGGTTTTGTTTTGGGTCTTCATACATAGTGACTGAAATAGTCAAGTTCACCCCCTATTTCTTACTACAAATGGAGTGGGGCAAAATTTATTTAAATACAATCATATTCTGATAGGTTTTGTTTTGGGTCTTCATATGTAGTTACTGAAATAGTCCAGTTCACCCCCTATTTCTTGCTACATATGGAGATGGGCAAAATTTATTTAAATAGTTATATTCTGATAGGTTTTGTTTTGGGTCTTCATACGTAGTTACTGAAATAGTCCAGTTCACCCCCTATTTCTTACTACATATGGAGTGGGGCAACATTTATTTAAATACTTATATTCTGATAGGTTTTGTTTTGGGTCTTCATACGTAGTTACTGAAATAGTCCAGTTCACCCCCTATTTCTTACTACTTATGAAATGGGCGAAATTTTATTTGAGTAAAGTTATATTCTGATAGGTTTTGTTTTGGGTCTTCATATGTAGTTACTGAAATAGTCCAGTTCACCCCCTATTTCTTACTACAAATGGAGTTGGGCAAAATTTATTTAAATACTTATATTCTGATAGGTTTTGTTTTGGGTCTTCATACGTAGTTACTGAAATAGTCCAGTTCACCCCCTATTTCTTACTACTTATGAAATGGGCAAAATTTTATTTGAGTAAAGTTATATTCTGATAGGTTTTGTTTTGGGTCTTCATACGTAGTTACTGAAATAGTCCAGTGCACCCCCTATTTCTTACTACTTATGGCGTTGGGCAAAAAATATCAATTTAAATACAAAGCGTTCATATTTATACATGAATAGGTTTTATAGGTTTTTTGGGTCTTCATACGTAGTTACTGAAATAGTCCAGTTCACCCCCTATTTCTTACTACAAATGGAGTTGGGCAAAATTATTTAAATACTTATATTCTGATAGGTTTTGTTTGGGTCTTCATAGTAGTTACGAATAGTAGATTTATATAGTGGATCTTCATTAGAATAATGAATAGTCCATTCACCCCCTATTTCTTACTAATATAAAGTGGAGATAAATTTCATGTATGCCATATGAGTTCTTGTTTTTTTTGTGTTTCATTTAATTTTGTTATGTTTTCTTTCCAGCTATCTCATAGACCTGTCAAAGTCTCAAAAAGTGGCACACAATGTTCAGAAATAAAAGTTCAAGAGTTCTCTGTGTTCAGGGTTCACAGATATCAATTTCGATTGATAACGTCCCCTAGTTTCTGAGCAATTGTGTGTGTGTCAAAATGGGCCATGTGACGCGTCAGGTGTGGTGTGCTTCAGCCTCCACTGCTGCAGTGTGGTCATACCACGTGGTATATGACGTCATTTAAAGCTAACGCATGAAGCATATTTTGCATCGATTCGAAAAGAAAACTGCTTTAAGTATTTTCTTTTTTCAGTTTTAATGCGATATAGCGCATGCGGAGCGGAAAATTGTGCACTACATAAGAGTCCTAATGATTCTTTTGTCAGATGTTTATTATTTCCAAACATTCGGGAAAACATGTTTCGTGTTCGCCAACAAAATTTCACGAACTCGGAAGGTTTTCCCGAATGTTAGGAAAAACTGTACATCTGACAAAAGAATCACTGGAACCTATGTGTAGGGCACAATTTTCTGCTTCACATGAGCTATATGCATTTAAAATTGATAAAGAAATAAAATACTTACTTTAGTTTTTCCTTCCAAATCAGTGTAAAATATGCTTTACGCATTAGCTTAGAATGACGTCATATACCACGTGGTATGAACACACTGCGCTGGCTAGCCAGTTTCTGGTGAAAAGGGAGCATTTGTCTCCCCTGCCAGTATATAGCCTCTCCATGGTCAAGCCCTACTCAGTGCCTCCTCGTGGCGACACACGTCAACTGAGGACCTTTGTGTCCTCAGGCTAAACTGTAAGGGACGATCTACAAGAACTATATATGGTTGCTGAAATTGTCTAACTCATCCACTTTTTCTTCCTACTTACAAAGCAGGGCAAAATTTCTTCAAATGAATTTATATTGTGATAGGTTTTGGGTCTTCATATGTAGTTTATGAAATAGTCCAGCACTCCCTATTTCTTACTACTAATGAAATGGGGCAAAATTTTTCAAGTGAAATTATTTTCTCATATGTTTTGATCTTCTTACTGAAATAGTCAAGTCCACCCCCTATTTCTTACTACTTATGGAGTGGGGCAGAATTTATTTAAATAGTTATATTCTGATAGGTTTTGTTTTGGGTCTTCATACGTAGTTACTGAAATAGTCCAGTTCACCCCCTATTTCTTACTACATATGGAGTGGGGCAACATTTATTTAAATAATATTCTTGGTTTTTTTTGGGTCTTCATACGTAGTTACTGAAATAGTCCAGTTCACCCCCTATTTCTTACTACATATGGAGTGGGGCAACATTTATTTAAATAGTTATATTCTGATAGGTTTTGTTTTGGGTCTTCATACGTAGTTACTGAAATAGTCCAGTTCACCCCCTATTTCTTACTACATATGGAGTGGGGCAACATTTATTTAAATACTTATATTCTGATAGGTTTTGTTTTGGGTCTTCATACGTAGTTACTGAAATAGTCCAGTTCACCCCCTATTTCTTACTACTTATGAAATGGGCGAAATTTTATTTGAGTAAAGTTATATTCTGATAGGTGTTGTTTTGGGTCTTCATACGTAGTTACTGAAATAGTCCAGTTCACCCCCTATTTCTTACTACAAATGGAGTTGGGCAAAATTTATTTAAATACTTATATTCTGATAGGTTTTGTTTTGGGTCTTCATACGTAGTTACTGAAATAGTCCAGTTCACCCCCTATTTCTTACTACTTATGAAATGGGCGAAATTTTATTTGAGTAAAGTTATATTCTGATAGGTTTTGTTTTGGGTCTTCATACGTAGTTACTGAAATAGTCCAGTTCACCCCCTATTTCTTACTACAAATGGAGTTGGGCAAAATTTATTTAAATACTTATATTCTGATAGGTTTTGTTTTGGGTCTTCATACGTAGTTACTGAAATAGTCCAGTTCACCCCCTATTTCTTACTACTTATGAAATGGGCGAAATTTTATTTGAGTAAAGTTATATTCTGATAGGTTTTGTTTTGGGTCTTCATACGTAGTTACTGAAATAGTCCAGTTCACCCCCTATTTCTTACTACAAATGGAGTTGGGCAAAATTTATTTAAATACTTATATTCTGATAGGTTTTGTTTTGGGTCTTCATACGTAGTTACTGAAATAGTCCAGTTCACCCCCTATTTCTTACCACTTATGGAGTTGGGCAAAATTCATTTAAATACAGTTATATTCTGATAGGTTTTGTTTAGGGTCTTCATATGTAGTTAGTGAAATAGTCCAGTTCACCCCCTATTTCTTACTAATTATAAAGTGGAGATAAATTTCATGTATGCCATATGAGTTCTTGTTTTTTTTGTGTTTCACTTAATTTTGTTATGTTTTCTTTCCAGCTATCTCATAGACCTGTCAAAGTCTCAAAAAGTGGCACACAATGTTCAGAAATAAAAGTTCAAGAGTTCTCTGTGTTCAGGGTTCACAGATATCAATTTCGATTGATAACGTCCCCTAGTTTCTGAGCAATTGTGTGTGTGTCAAAATGGGCCATGTGACGCGTCTGGTGTGGTGTGCTTCAGCCTCCACTGCTGCAGTGTGGTCATACCACGTGGTATATGACGTCATTTAAAGCTAACGCATGAAGCATATTTTGCATCGATTCGAAAAGAAAACTGCTTTAAGTATTTTCTTTTTTCAGTTTTAATGCGATATAGCGCAAGCGGAGCGGAAAATTGTGCACTACATAAGAGTCCTAATGATTCTTTTGTCAGATGTTTATTATTTCCAAACATTCGGGAAAACATGTTTCGTGTTCGCCAACAAAATTTCACGAACTCGGAAGGTTTTCCCGAATGTTAGGAAAAACTGTACATCTGACAAAAGAATCACTGGAACCTATGTGTAGGGCACAATTTTCTGCTTCACATGAGCTATATGCATTTTAAATTGATAAAGAAATAAAATACTTACTTTAGTTTTTCCTTCCAAATCAGTGTAAAATATGCTTTACGCATTAGCTTAGAATGACGTCATATACCACGTGGTATGAACACACTGCGCTGGCTAGCCAGTTTCTGGTGAAAAGGGAGCATTTGTCTCCCCTGCCAGTATATAGCCTCTCCATGGTCAAGCCCTACTCAGTGCCTCCTCGTGGCGACACACGTCAACTGAGGACCTTTGTGTCCTCAGGCTAAACTGTAAGGGACGATCTACAAGAACTATATATGGTTGCTGAAATTGTCTAACTCATCCACTTTTTCTTCCTACTTACAAAGCAGGGCAAAATTTCTTCAAATGAATTTATATTGTGATAGGTTTTGGGTCTTCATATGTAGTTTATGAAATAGTCCAGCACTCCCTATTTCTTACTACTAATGAAGTGGGGCAAAATTTTTCAAGTGAAATTATTTTCTCATATGTTTTGATCTTCTTACTGAAATAGTCAAGTCCACCCCCTATTTCTTACTACTTATGAAATGGGCGAAATTTTATTTGAGTAAAGTTATATTCTGATAGGTTTTGTTTTGGGTCTTCATACGTAGTTACTGAAATAGTCCAGTTCACCCCCTATTTCTTACTACAAATGGAGTTGGGCAAAATTCATTTAAATACAGTTATATTCTGATAGGTTTTGTTTAGGGTCTTCATATGTAGTTAGTGAAATAGTCCAGTTCACCCCCTATTTCTTACTAATTATAAAGTGGAGATAAATTTCATGTATGCCATATGAGTTCTTGTTTTTTAGCTCACCTGAGCACAAAGTGCTCAAGGTGAGCTTTTGTGATCGCCCTTCGTCCGGCGTCCGTCGTCGTGCGTCGTGCGTCGTCCGTCGTCAGTCGTCCGTCGTCCGTCGTCAACAATTTTCTTTAAACGACATCTCCTCTGAAACTGCTGGACAGAATTTAATGAAACTTGGCAGGAATGTTCCTTGGGTGAGGCTCTACAAAAGTTGCTAAAATAAAGTTGATCCATGAAGAACTCTGGTTGCCATGGCAACAAAAAGAAAAATAATTTGAAAACTTTAAAAATCATCTCCTTCAAAACTACTGGCCAGATTTCAAAATAATTTGGTACAGATGTTCCTTGGGTCAACCTCTACCAAAGTTGCTAAAATTATTCTGATCCGTAAAAAAACATGGCCGCCAGGGGCGGGGCTTATTTGCCTTATATGTATATAGAGAAACCTTTAAACAACATCTCCTCTGAAACCACTGGACAGAATTTGATTAAACTTGGCAGGGATGATCCTTGAGTCAACCTTCACAAAAGTTGCTAAAATAAACTTCCCATGGCAACAAAAAGGAAAAAAAAAAATGAAAACTTTAAAAATCATCTTCTTCAAAACTACTGGCCAGATTTTAAAATAAATTGGTACAGATGTTCCTTGGGCAAACCTCTACCAAAGTTGGTAAAATTATTCCGATCCGTAAAAAAACATGGCCACCAGGGGCGGGGCTTATTTGCCTTATATGTATATAGAGAAACCTTTAAACAACATCTCCTCTGAAACCACTGGACAGATTTAGATTAAACTTGGCAGGGATGATCCTTGGGTCAACCTTCACAAAAGTTGCTAAAATAAACTTGATCCATGTAGAACTCTGGTTGCCATGGCAACAAAAAGAAAAAAAATGAAAACTTTAAAAATCATCTTCTTCAAAACTACTGGCCAGATTTTAAAATAAATTGGTACAGATGTTTCTTGGGTCAGCCTCTACCAAAGTTGCTAAAATTTTTCCGATCCATAAAAAACATGGCCGCCAGGGGCGGGGCTTATTTGCCTTATATGTATATAGGGAAAACTTTAATCAACATTTCCTCTGAAACCACTGGACAGAATTTGATTAAATTTGGCAGGAATGATCCTTGGGTCAACCTTCACAAAAGTTGCTAAAATAAACTTGATCCATATAGAACTCTGGTTGGCATGGCAACAAAAAGAAAAAAAATATGAAAACTTTAAAAATCATCTTCTTCAAAACTACTGGCCAGATTTTAAAATAAATTGGTACAGATGTTCCTTGGGTCAACCTATTTATCTCAGGTGAGCGATTTAGGGCCATCATGGGCCTCTTGTTTTGTGTTTCATTTAATTTTGTTATGTTTTCTTTCCAGCTATCTCATAGACCTGTCAAAGTCTCAAAAAGTGGCACACAATGTTCAGAAATAAAAGTTCAAGAGTTCTCTGTGTTCAGGGTTCACAGATATCAATTTCGATTGATAAAGTCCCCTAGTTTCTGAGCAATTGTGTGTGTGTCAAAATGGGCCATGTGACGCGTCAGGTGTGGTGTGCTTCAGCCTCCACTGCTGCAGTGTGGTCATACCACGTGGTATATGACGTCATTTAAAGCTAACGCATGAAGCATATTTTGCATCGATTTGAAAAGAAAACTGCTTTAAGTATTTTCTTTTTTCAGTTTTAATGCGATATAGCGCAAGCGGAGCGGAAAATTGTGCACTACATAAGAGTCCTAATGATTCTTTTGTCAGATGTTTATTATTTCCAAACATTCGGGAAAACATGTTTCGTGTTCGCCAACAAAATTTCACGAACTCGGAAGGTTTTCCCGAATGTTAGGAAAAACTGTACATCTGACAAAAGAATCACTGGAACCTATGTGTAGGGCACAATTTTCTGCTTCACATGAGCTATATGCATTTTAAATTGATAAAGAAATAAAATACTTACTTTAGTTTTTCCTTCCAAATCAGTGTAAAATATGCTTTACGCATTAGCTTAGAATGACGTCATATACCACGTGGTATGAACACACTGCGCTGGCTAGCCAGTTTCTGGTGAAAAGGGAGCATTTGTCTCCCCTGCCAGTATATAGCCTCTCCATGGTCAAGCCCTACTCAGTGCCTCCTCGTGGCGACACACGTCAACTGAGGACCTTTGTGTCCTCAGGCTAAACTGTAAGGGACGATCTACAAGAACTATATATGGTTGCTGAAATTGTCTAACTCATCCACTTTTTCTTCCTACTTACAAAGCAGGGCAAAATTTCTTCAAATGAATTTATATTGTGATAGGTTTTGGGTCTTCATATGTAGTTTATGAAATAGTCCAGCACTCCCTATTTCTTACTACTAATGAAGTGGGGCAAAATTTTTCAAGTGAAATTATTTTCTCATATGTTTTGATCTTCTTACTGAAATAGTCAAGTCCACCCCCTATTTCTTACTACTTATGGAGTGGGGCAGAATTTATTTAAATACAGTTATATTCTGATAGGTTTTGTTTTGGGTCTTCATACGTAGTGACTGAAATAGTCCAGTTCACCCCCTATTTCTTACTACAAATGGAGTGGGGCAAAATTTATTTAAATACAATCATATTCTGATAGGTTTTGTTTTGGGTCTTCATATGTAGTTACTGAAATAGTCCAGTTCACCCCCTATTTCTTGCCACATATGGAGATGGGCAAAATTTATTTAAATAGTTATATTCTGATAGGTTTTGTTTTGGGTCTTCATACGTAGTTACTGAAATAATCCAGTTCACCCCCTATTTCTTACTACATATGGAGTGGGGCAACATTTATTTAAATACTTATATTCTGATAGGTTTTGTTTTGGGTCTTCATACGTAGTTACTGAAATAGTCCAGTTCACCCCCTATTTCTTACTACTTATGAAATGGGCGAAATTTTATTTGAGTAAAGTTATATTCTGATAGGTTTTGTTTTGGGTCTTCATACGTAGTTACTGAAATAGTCCAGTTCACCCCCTATTTCTTACTACAAATGGAGTTGGGCAAAATTTATTTAAATACTTATATTCTGATAGGTTTTGTTTTGGGTCTTCATACGTAGTTACTGAAATAGTCCAGTTCACCCCCTATTTCTTACTACTTATGAAATGGGCAAAATTTTATTTGAGTAAAGTTATATTCTGATAGGTTTTGTTTTGGGTCTTCATACGTAGTTACTGAAATAGTCCAGTTCACCCCCTATTTCTTACTACTTATGGCGTTGGGCAAAATTCATTTAAATACAGTTATATTCTGATAGGTTTAGTTTTGGGTCTTCATACGTAGTTAATGAAATAGTCCAGTTCACCCCCTATTTCTTACTACTTATGGAGTTGGGCAAAATTCATTTAAATACAGTTATATTCTGATAGGTTTTGTTTAGGGTCTTCATATGTAGTTAGTGAAATAGTCCAGTTCACCCCCTATTTCTTACTAATTATAAAGTGGAGATAAATTTCATGTATGCCATATGAGTTCTTGTTTTTTTTGTGTTTCATTTAATTTTGTTATGTTTTCTTTCCAGCTATCTCATAGACCTGTCAAAGTCTCAAAAAGTGGCACACAATGTTCAGAAATAAAAGTTCAAGAGTTCTCTGTGTTCAGGGTTCACAGATATCAATTTCGATTGATAAAGTCCCCTAGTTTCTGAGCAATTGTGTGTGTGTCAAAATGGGCCATGTGACGCGTCTGGTGTGGTGTGCTTCAGCCTCCACTGCTGCAGTGTGGTCATACCACGTGGTATATGACGTCATTTAAAGCTAACGCATGAAGCATATTTTGCATCGATTTGAAAAGAAAACTGCTTTAAGTATTTTCTTTTTTCAGTTTTAATGCGATATAGCGCAAGCGGAGCGGAAAATTGTGCACTACATAAGAGTCCTAATGATTCTTTTGTCAGATGTTTATTATTTCCAAACATTCGGGAAAACATGTTTCGTGTTCGCCAACAAAATTTCACGAACTCGGAAGGTTTTCCCGAATGTTAGGAAAAACTGTACATCTGACAAAAGAATCACTGGAACCTATGTGTAGGGCACAATTTTCTGCTTCACATGAGCTATATGCATTTAAAATTGATAAAGAAATAAAATACTTACTTTAGTTTTTCCTTCCAAATCAGTGTAAAATATGCTTTACGCATTAGCTTAGAATGACGTCATATACCACGTGGTATGAACACACTGCGCTGGCTAGCCAGTTTCTGGTGAAAAGGGAGCATTTGTCTCCCCTGCCAGTATATAGCCTCTCCATGGTCAAGCCCTACTCAGTGCCTCCTCGTGGCGACACACGTCAACTGAGGACCTTTGTGTCCTCAGGCTAAACTGTAAGGGACGATCTACAAGAACTATATATGGTTGCTGAAATTGTCTAACTCATCCACTTTTTCTTCCTACTTACAAAGCAGGCAAAATTTCTTCAAATGAAATTTATATTGTGATAGGTTTTGGGTCTTCATATGTAGTTTATGAAATAGTCCAGCACTCCCTATTTCCTTACTACTAAATTGAAGTGGGGAAAAATTTTTCAAGTGAAATTATTTTCTCATATGTTTTGATCTTCTTACTGAAATAGTCAAGTCCACCCCCTATTTCTTACTACTTATGAAATGGGCAAAATTTTATTTGAGTAAAGTTATATTCTGATAGGTTTGTTTTGGGTCTTCATACGTAGTTACTGAAATAGTCCAGTTCACCCCCTATTTCTTACTACTTATGGAGTTGGGCAAAATTCATTTAAATACAGTTATATTCTGATAGGTTTTGTTTAGGGTCTTCATATGTAGTTAGTGAAATAGTCCAGTCCACCCCCTATTTCTTACTAATTATAAAGTGGAGATAAATTTCATGTATGCCATGTGAGTTCTTGTTTTTTTTGTGTTTCATTTAATTTTGTTATGTTTTCTTTCCAGCTATCTCATAGACCTGTCAAAGTCTCAAAAAGTGGCACACAATGTTCAGAAATAAAAGTTCAAGAGTTCTCTGTGTTCAGGGTTCACAGATATCAATTTCGATTGATAACGTCCCCTAGTTTCTGAGCAATTGTGTGTGTGTCAAAATGGGCCATGTGACGCGTCTGGTGTGGTGTGCTTCAGCCTCCACTGCTGCAGTGTGGTCATACCACGTGGTATATGACGTCATTTAAAGCTAACGCATGAAGCATATTTTGCATCGATTCGAAAAGAAAACTGCTTTAAGTATTTTCTTTTTTCAGTTTTAATGCGATATAGCGCAAGCGGAGCGGAAAATTGTGCACTACATAAGAGTCCTAATGATTCTTTTGTCAGATGTTTATTATTTCCAAACATTCGGGAAAACATGTTTCGTGTTCGCCAACAAAATTTCACGAACTCGGAAGGTTTTCCCGAATGTTAGGAAAAACTGTACATCTGACAAAAGAATCACTGGAACCTATGTGTAGGGCACAATTTTCTGCTTCACATGAGCTATATGCATTTAAAATTGATAAAGAAATAAAATACTTACTTTAGTTTTTCCTTCCAAATCAGTGTAAAATATGCTTTACGCATTAGCTTAGAATGACGTCATATACCACGTGGTATGAACACACTGCGCTGGCTAGCCAGTTTCTGGTGAAAAGGGAGCATTTGTCTCCCCTGCCAGTATATAGCCTCTCCATGGTCAAGCCCTACTCAGTGCCTCCTCGTGGCGACACACGTCAACTGAGGACCTTTGTGTCCTCAGGCTAAACTGTAAGGGACGATCTACAAGAACTATATATGGTTGCTGAAATTGTCTAACTCATCCACTTTTTCTTCCTACTTACAAAGCAGGGCAAAATTTCTTCAAATGAATTTATATTGTGATAGGTTTTGGGTCTTCATATGTAATTACTGAAATAGTCCAGCACTCCCTATTTCTTACTACTAATGAAGTGGGGAAAAATTTTTCAAGTGAAATTATTTTCTCATATGTTTTGATCTTCTTACTGAAATAGTCAAGTCCACCCCCTATTTCTTACTACTTATGGAGTGGGGCAGAATTTATTTAAATACAGTTATATTCTGATAGGTTTTGTTTTGGGTCTTCATACGTAGTGACTGAAATAGTCCAGTTCACCCCCTATTTCTTACTACAAATGGAATGGGGCAAAATTTATTTAAATAGTTATATTCTGATAGGTTTTGTTTTGGGTCTTCATACGTAGTTACTGAAATAGTCCAGTTCACCCCCTATTTCTTACTACTTATGAAATGGGCAAAATTTTATTTGAGTAAAGTTATAATCTAATAGGTTTTGTTTTGGGTCTTCATACGTAGTTACTGAAATAGTCCAGTTCACCCCCTATTTCTTACTACTTATGAAATGGGCAAAATTTTATTTGAGTAAAGTTATATTCTAATAGGTTTTGTTTTGGGTCTTCATACGTAGTTACTGAAATAGTCCAGTTCACCCCCTATTTCTTACTACTTTTGAGTTGGGCAAAATTCATTTAAATACAGTTATATTCTGATAGGTTTTGTTTTGGGTCTTCATACGTAGTTACTGAAATAGTCCAGTTCACCCCCTATTTCTTACTAATTATAAAGTGGAGATAAATTTCATGTATGCCATGTGAGTTCTTGTTTTTTTGTGTTTCATTTAATTTTGTTATGTTTTCTTTCCAGCTATCTCATAGACCTGTCAAAGTCTCAAAAAGTTGCACACAATGTTCAGAAATAAAAGTTCAAGAGTTCTCTGTGTTCAGGGTTCACAGATATCAATTTCGATTGATAACGTCCCCTAGTTTCTGAGCAATTGTGTGTGTGTCAAAATGGGCCATGTGACGCGTCTGGTGTGGTGTGCTTCAGCCTCCACTGCTGCAGTGTGGTCATACCACGTGGTATATGACGTCATTTAAAGCTAACGCATGAAGCATATTTTGCATCGATTCGAAAAGAAAACTTCTTTAAGTATTTTCTTTTTTCAGTTTTAATGCGATATAGCGCAAGCGGAGCGGAAAATTGTGCACTACATAAGAGTCCTAATGATTCTTTTGTCAGATGTTTATTATTTCCAAACATTCGGGAACATGTTTCGTGTTCGCCAACAAAATTTCACGAACTCGGAAGGTTTTTCCCGAATGTTAGGAAAACTGTACATCTGACAAAAGAATCACTGGAACCTATGTGTAGGGCACAATTTTCTGCTTCACATGAGCTATATGCATTTAAAATTGATAAAGAAATAAAATACTTACTTTAGTTTTTCCTTCCAAATCAGTGTAAAATATGCTTTACGCATTAGCTTAGAATGACGTCATATACCACGTGGTATGAACACACTGCGCTGGCTAGCCAGTTTCTGGTGAAAAGGGAGCATTTGTCTCCCCTGCCAGTATATAGCCTCTCCATGGTCAAGCCCTACTCAGTGCCTCCTCGTGGCGACACACGTCAACTGAGGACCTTTGTGTCCTCAGGCTAAATTGTAAGGGACGATCTACAAGAACTATATATGGTTGCTGAAATTGTCTAACTCATCCACTTTTTCTTCCAACTTACAAAGCAGGGCAAAATTTCTTCAAATGAATTTATATTCTGATAGGTTTTGTTTTGGGTCTTCATACATAGTTACTGAAATAGTCCAGTTCACCCCCTATTTCTTACTACTTATGAAGTGGGGCAAAATTTTTCAAGTGAAATTATTTTCTCATATGTTTTGATCTTCTTACTGAAATAGTCAAGTCCACCCCCTATTTCTTACTACTTATGGAGTGGGGCAGAATTTATTTAAATACAGTTATATTCTGATAGGTTTTGTTTTGGGTCTTCATACGTAGTGACTGAAATAGTCAAGTTCACCCCCTATTTCTTACTACAAATGGAGTGGGGCAAAATTTATTTAAATACAATCATATTCTAATAGGTTTTGTTTTGGGTCTTCATATGTAGTTACTGAAATAGTCCAGTTCACCCCCTATTTCTTACTACATATGGAGTTGGGCAAAATTTATTTAAATACTTATATTCTGATAGGTTTTGTTTTGGGTCTTCATACGTAGTTACTGAAATAGTCCAGTACACACCCTATTTCTTACTACTTATGGAGTTGGGCAAAATTTATTTAAATACTTATATTCTGATAGGTTTTGTTTTGGGTCTTCATACGTAGTTACTGAAATAGTCCAGTTCACCCCTATTTCTTACTACTTATGAAATGGGCAAAATTTTATTTGAGTAAAGTTATATTCTGATAATTTGCTTTAAATGACATCTCCTCTGAAACCCCTGGACAGAATTTGATAAAACTTGGCATGGATGATCCTTTCGCCAATGTGCACGAAAGTTGCTAAAATTTATTTGATCCATGAAGAACTCTGGTTGCTATGGCAACAGAAATAAAAAAATACGAAAACTTTAAAAATCATCTTCTCCAAAGCTATTGGCCCAAATTCAAAATAAATTGGTACAGATGTTCCTTTGGGGTAGCCCTACCAGTATTGCTAAAATAATTCAGATCTGTAAAAAAACATGGCTGCCAGGGGCGGGGCTTATTTGCCTTATATGTATATAGGGAAAACTTAAAACGACATCTCCTCTGAAACCCCTGGATAGAATTTGATTAAATTTGGCATGGATGATCCTTAGGCCAATGTGCACAAAAGTTGCTAAAATTAACTTGATCCATGAAGAACTCTGGTTGCCATGGCAACAAAAAGAAAAAAATATGAAAACTTTAAAAATCATCTTCTCCAAAACCATTGGCCCAAATTCAAAATAAATTGGTACAGATGTTCCTTAGGGATAGCTCTACTAATATTGCTAAAATAATTCAGATCTGTAACAAAACATGGCTGCCAGAGATGGGGCTTATTTGCCTTATATGAATATAGGGAAAACTTAAAACACATTCCCTCTGAAACCCCAGGACAGAATTTGATAAAACTTGGCAGGGGTGATCCTTGGGTGAATGTGCACAA
The DNA here is from genome assembly GCA_021229015.1 of Solen grandis. Taxonomy (NCBI): domain Eukaryota; kingdom Metazoa; phylum Mollusca; class Bivalvia; order Adapedonta; family Solenidae; genus Solen; species Solen grandis. The sequence goes on from CM037791.1 coordinate 33,222,620, forward strand.
AAGTTCCTAAAATAAACTTGATCCATGAAGAACTCTGGTTGCTATGGTGACAAAAAGAAAAAAAAATGAAATCTTTAAAAATCATCTCGTTCAAAACTACTGGCCCAATTTCAAAATAAATTGGTAAAGATGATCCTTGAGGGCAGTTCTTGCAATATTGCTGAATTTATTCTGATCCGTGAAAAAACATGCTCGCCAGTGTCGGGGTTATTAGCCTTTGTATATATAGTGAAAACTTCAAACAACATTTTTGAAACCTTTGATAGAATTTGATAAAAAAAAATTGCAGGGATGATCCATGGGCTAATGTGCACAAACATTGCTAAAATTAACTCCATGAAGAACTATTGTTGCCAGGACAACCAAAAAAAAAAAAAAAAAATTTACAAAAATCATCTCCTTCAAAACTACTGAACCATAGGTGTTGACTTGATTGTGATTATGACTCAACTATTTGATCTTCTTTTAATCAGATTAACAGAAGTTACATTGTACATTGTGTAAAATTTCGTTACATTGATGCATAAAAAAACAGTATCAGCTTTAAAAAAAAAAAAAAAATGTTATCGATACCGGGTTCCGTCTTACCCTGTACGTTTGGTTTACTGATTTGTTTCCATCTATAGTCATCTATATGGCTACGAACGTCTAATTTTTGCATTTAGGACTATATACACATATAACAATTTGATATAACTTCTGACCTGGATATGATAGAGACCCATACTTGGTCTTATTTCGTAGCTATTACATCCTGCTACATGCCTATACCTGGTCTTATGGGGTCACATTGATTTGGTTTCCATCTATAGTCATCTATATGGGTACGAACAGCTAATTTTTGCATTTAGGACTATATATACATATAACAATTTCATATAACTTCTGACCTGGATACGATAGAGACCCATACTTGGTCTTATTTTGTAGCTATTACATCCTGCTACATGCCTATACCTGGTCTTTGGGGGTCACATTGATTCGATTTCCATCTATAAACATCTATATTGGTACGAACGTCTAATTTTTGCATTTAGGACTATATACACATATAACAATTTGATATAACTTCTGACCTGGATATGATAGAGACCCATACTTGGTCTTATTTTGTAGCTATTACATCCTGCTACATGCCTATACCTGGTCTTATGTGGTCACATTGAATTGGTTTCAATCTATAGTCATCTATATGGCTATGAATGGCAATTCTTTGCATTGACGGCCATATACACGTACAATTATTTGACATAACTTTTCACCTGGATATGATTGAGACCCATACTTGGTCTTATTTTGTAGCTATTACATCCTGCTACATGCCTATATCTGGTCTTATGGGGTCACATTGATTCGGTTTCCATCTATAAACAACTATATTGGTACGAACGTCTAATTTTTGCATTTAGGACTATATAAATATACAATTTGATATAACTTCTGACCTTGATATGATAGAGACATACTTGGTCTTATTTTTTAGCTATTCATCCTCTACTGCCTATCCCCCATACTTGGTCTTATTTTGTAGCTATTACATCCTGCTACATGCTTATACCTGGTCTTTTGGGGTCACATTGATTCGGTTTCATCTATACCCCTTATTTTGTAGCTATTACATCCTGTACATGCCTATACCTGTTCTTATGTGGTCACATTGATTTGGTTACTATCTATAAACATCTATGTGGGTACGAACGGCTAATTTTTGCATTTAGGACTATATACACATATAATAATTTCATATAACTTCTGACCTGGATATGATAGAGACCCATACTTGGTCTTATTTTGTAGCTATTACATCCTGCTACATGCCTATACCTGGTCTTTGGGTCACATTGATTCGGTTTCCATCATAGTCATCTATATGGCTAGAAGGCAATTTTTGCATTGGCCATAACACTAAAATTTGAATAACTTCACCTGGATATGATGAGACCATACTTGGTCTTATTTTGTAGCTATTACATCCTGCTACATGCCTATACTGGTCTTTGGGTCACATTGATTCGGTTTCCATCTATATACATCTATATTGGTACGAACGTCTAATTTTTGCATTTAGACTATATACACATATACAATTTGATATAACTTCTGACTGGATAGATATAGACCATACTTGGTCTTATTTGTAGCTATTACATCCTGCTACATGCCTATAACTGGTCTTTTGGGGTCACATTGATTGGTTTCCATCTATAGTCATCTATATGGTACGAACGCTAATTTTTGCATTTAGACTATATACACATATAACAATTTGATATAACTTCTGACCTGGATATGATAGAGATCCATACTTGGTCTTATTTTGTAGCTATTACATCCTGCTAATGCCTATACGGTCTTATGGGTCACATTGATTGGTTTCCATCTATAGTCATCTATATGGTGCGAACGGCTAATTTTTGCATTTAGGACTATATACACATATAAATTTATATAACTCTGACCTGATATGATAGAGACCATACTTGGTCTTATTTTGAGCTATTACATCCTGCTACATGCTATACCTGGTCTTATGGGGTCACATTGATTGGTTTCCATCATAGTCATCTATATGGTACGAACGGAATTTTTGCATTTAGGACTATAAACACATATAACAATTTCATATAACTTCTGACCTGGATATGATAGAGACCCATACTTGGTCTTATTTTGTAGCTATTACATCCTGCTACATGCCTATACCTGGTCTTATGGGTCACATTGATTCGGTTCCATCTATACATCTATATGGGTACGAACGGCTAATTTTTGCATTTAGGACTATATACACATATACAATTTGATATAACTTCTGACCTGATATGATAGAGACCCATACTTGGTCTTATTTTGTAGCTATTACATCCTGCTACATGCCTATACCTGGTCTTATGGGGTCACATTGATTCGGTTTCCATCTATAGTAATCTATATGGGTGCGAACGGACTAATTTTTGCATTTAGGACTATATACACATATAACAATTTCATATAACTTCTGACCTGGATATGATAGAGACCCATACTTGGTCTTATTTTGTAGCTATTACATCCTGCTACATGCCTATACCTGGTCTTATGGGGTCACATTGATTCGGTTTCCATCTATAAACATCTATATTGGTACGAACGTCTAATTTTTGCATTTAGGACTATATACACATATAACAATTTGATATAACTTCTGACTCGGATATGATAGAGACCCATACTTGGTCTTATTTTGTAGCTATTACATCCTGCTACATGCCTATACCTGGTCTTATGTGGTCACATTGATTTGGTTTCCATCTATAGTCATCTATATGGGTACGAACGTCTAATTTTTGCATTTAGGACTATATACACATATAAAATTTCATATACTTCTGACCTGGATATGATTAGAGACCATACTTGGTCTTATTTGTAACTATTACATCCTGCTACATGCCTATACCTGGTCTTATGGGGTCAGATTGATTTGGTTTCCATCCATAGTCATCTATATGGGTACGAACGGATTATTTTTGCATTTAGGACTATAAACACATATAACAATTTCATATAACTTCTGACCTGGATATGATAGAGATCCATACTTGGTCTTATTTTGTAGCTATTACATCCTGCTACATGCCTATAACTGGTCTTTTGGGGTCACATTGATTCGGTTTCCATCTATAAACATCTATATTGGTACGAACGACTAATTTTTGCATTTAAAACTATATACACATATAACAATTTGATATAACTTCTGACTCGGATATGATAGAGATCCATACTTGGTCTTATTTTGTAGCTATTACATCCTGCTATATGCCTATACTTTGTCTTATGGTGTCACATTGATTTGGTTTCCATCTATAGTCATCTATATGGGTGCGAACGGCCAATTTTTGCATTTAGGACTATATACACATATAAAATTTCATAAACTTCTGACCTGGATATGATAGAGATCCATACTTGGTCTTATTTTGTAGCTATTACTTTTTGCATTTAGGACTATATACACATATAACAATTTCATATAACTTCTGACCTGGATATGATAGAGATCCATACTTGGTCTTATTTTGTAGCTATTACATCCTGCTACATGCCTATACCTGGTCTTATGGGTCACATTGATTTGGTTTCCATCTATAGTCATCTATATTGGTACGAACGTCTAATTTTTGCATTTAGGAACTATATACACATATAACAATTTAATATAACTTCTGACTGGATATGATAGAGACCCATACTTGGTCTTATTTTGTAGCTATTACATCCTGCTACATGCCTATACCTGGTCTTTTGGGGTCACATTGATTCGGTTTCCATCTATAGTCATCTATATGGCTATGAATGGCAATTCTTTGCATTTAGGACTATATACACATACAATTATGATATAACTTTCTGACCTGGATATGATAGAGACCCATTCTTGGTTTTATTTTGTAGCTATTTCATCCTGCTACATGCCTATACCTGGTCTTTTGGGGTCACATTGATTCGTTTTCCATCTATAGTCCTCTATATGGCTATGAATGGCTAATTTTTGCATTTAGGACTATATACACATATAACAATTTATATAACTTCTGACCTGGATATGATAGAGACCCATACTTGGTCTTATTTTGTAGCTATTACATCCTGCTACATGCCTATACCTGGTCTTATGTGGTCACATTGATTTGGTTTCCATCTATAGTCATCTATATGGCTACGAACGTCTAATTTTTGCATTTAGGACTATATACACATATAACAATTTGATATAACTTCTGACCTGGATATGATAGAGACCCATACTTGGTCTTATTTTGTAGCTATTACATCCTGCTACATGCCTATACCGGTCTTATGGGGTCACATTGATTTGATTTCCATCTACAGTCTTCTATATGGGTACGAACAGCTAATTTTTGCATTTGGGACTATATATACATATAACAATTTCATATAACTTCTGACCTGGATATGATAGAGACTTATACTTGGTCTTATTTTGTAGCTATTACATCCTGCTACATGCCTATACCTGGTCTTATGGGGTCACATTGATTCGGTTTCTATCTATAATCATCTATATGGCTACGAACGTCTAATTTTTGCATTTAGGACTATATACACATATAACAATTTGATATAACTTCTGACCTGGATATGATAGAGACCCATACTTGGTCTTATTTTGTAGCTATTACATCCTGCTACATGCCTATACCTGGTCTTTTGGGGTCACATTGATTCGGTTTCCATCTATAGTCATCTATATGGTACGAACGCCTAATTTTTGCATTTAGGACTATATACACATATAACAATTTCATATAACTTCTGACCTGGATATGATAGAGACCCATACTTGGTCTTATTTTGTAGCTATTACATCCTGCTACATGCCTATACCTGGTCTTTTGGGTCACATTGATTAGGTTTCCATCCATAGTCATCTATATGGTAGAACGGCTAATTTTTGCATTTAGGACTATATACACATATAAAATTTGATATAACTTTACATGGATATGATAGACCATTCTTGGTCTTATTTTGTAGCTATTACATCCTGCTACGCCTATACCTGGTCTTATGGGGTCACATTGATTGGTTCCATTTATAGCACTATATGTACAACGCTAATTTTGCATTTAGACTATATAACATATAACAATTTGATATACTTCTGACTGATAATGTAAACCCATACTTGGTCTTATTTGTAGCTATTCATCCTGCTACATGCCTATACTGGTCTTATGGGGTCACATTGATTGGTTTCCACTATAAACTATATGTACGAACGATCTAATTTTTGCATTTAGGACTATATATACCTATAACATTCATATAACTTCTGACCTGGATATGATAGAGACCCATTCTTGGTCTTATTTTGTAGCTATTACATCCTGCTACATGCCTTTACCTGGTCTTATGTGGTCACATTGATTTGGTTTCTGTCTATAGTCATCTATATGGCTACGAACGTCTAATTTTTGCATTTAGGACTATATATACATATAATAATTTGATTTAACTTCTGACCTGGATATGATAGAGACCCATACTTGGTCTTGTTTCGTAGCTATTACATCCTGCTACATGCCTATACCTGGTCTTATGGGGTCACATTGATTCGGTTTCCATCTATAGTCCTCTATATGGCTATGAATGGCAATTCTTTGCATTGATGGCCATATACACGTACAATTATTTAACATAACTTTTCACCTGGATATGATTGAGACCCATACTTGGTCTTATTTTGTAGCTATAACATCCTGCTACATGCCTACACCTAGTATTATGGGGTCACATTGATTGTTTTTCAATCTATAGTCAGTTATTTATTTTTTGCATGATTTTAAAGAAATATTCAGAGAGGAAGACCTAAATAATAATGAAGTTGGAAAGCCCTGTGTTATATTGTAAATATTATTTTGTATATATCTTAATTGTGAAAAAAAATCTTAAAGTGTATATTTAATACATATATAAATATTATAATTTAGCCCTATATATAAGTCAGATCAGGCCCGTTATATTATATAGAATATCTCCTGGTCTGATAGATTAAATTATGTTTTTATCTTTCTAATGTATGTTGTTGTTTTACTTTCCTAAATTTATTAATATGGTGTTTAAATCAACCATATAACTACAATGTAGTTAATTACTCTGAGGTACCTACTTGTTTATTGATCAACATTAGACAGTACTATACAGTGTGTACAGTCCACTATCTTCCTTTAATATAACAGAAAAAAAATTCCTGGTGTAATCAATGTAGTTATCATATTTAATACACTGTTTAAAATATATAAGAGTTTGAATTTTGCCGTTTTGATTAACCAGTAGTTTTTGTTGATATCAAATATAATCATTTCTTTCACTATTGCTTGATAGATCGTGTTGATAATTTCCTGTTGTATTTTTACCTTTTTCCCTACTTTTTCGCTGGCCTCCCTACTTTTTTGTAGACTAATTAATTTGGAAAAATAGCCCTTTTTCCCCTTCTTTTCTAAACACCAAAATTAAATATATAAAAAAAATTGATTTCAGTGATTTCATTAATAGTCCTCTTGTTTGATTACTTATTTATGTTAATTTTATATTTCTTTTAAAGTATGTTGTAGATTTTTTGATCTTATGCAGTAAAGTGTTGACTTGGAGGGTGCTTCATGGTGGTGTCATGCAAGATGTTAGTCCTTGTGGTCTGCTTGTCGGTAAAAGGTAAGAAAATATGGCTATTTTTTTTATGCTCACCGAAGGTGACGCATATAGTCGCAGCTTCGTCCGTCCGTCCGTCCGTCACACTTTCCTTGTCCGGACTATTTCTCAGGAACTAACGGCTTGAATTCAACGAAACTTTATGGGAAGCTTTATTACCAAGAGGAGATGCGCATATCGTCAGCATGACCCAGTTCCTAAATTTTTCAAAGAGTTTTGGCCCATTGACTTTTCGGCCTATAGTACATATTACATGATTCTGTCCGGGCTATTTCTCAGGAACTAACGGCTTGAATTCAACGAAACTTTATGTGAAGCTTTATTACCAAGAGTAGATACGCATATTGTCGGCGTGACCTGGTTCCGCAATTTTTCACAGTTATGGCCCTTTGACTTTTCGGCCTATAGTTCATATTGCATGATTATTGACCGGGCTATTTCTCAGGAAATAAAAGCCTTAATTCAACGAAACTTTATGGGAAGCTTAATTACAAAGAGTAGATACGCATCAGGGGGGTAACTTTGTCCCTCAATTTTTCACAGAGTTATGGCCCTTTCACTTTTATGCAAACGGTATATCTAGTATGATTCTTGTTTGGGCTATTTCTCAGGAACTAATAGCTTGATTTCAACAAAACTTTATGTGAAGCTTTATTACAAAGGGGAGATGCGCATATCTTCGGCTTGACCCAGTTCCTACATCCTCCCACACATTGACCAAGGTCTTATTTGTAACAATGACGTTCTTTGGGGAGCATCTGTCAGTTCTACTGACTTTCTTGTTTTCAATATACTTTTATTATTGTTTCAAGTGAATAGGCATATTTACAATGCAGATAGCTATGTCATTCCTAATGCTACTTATTGCTGAGGGAACACTGACCATTTTCGTCCTTGCATGGTAACTGATACAGAACATGTTTTGATCATCAGCATGAATCATCATTTCAGAAATTCTTTTTCAGTAAAACTTTGTTCCTTTTTTAGCTCACCTGAGCACAACGTGCTCATGGTGAGCTTTTGTGATCGCCTTTTGTCCGGCGTCCGTCGTCCGTCCGTCTGTCCGTGCGTCTTGCGTCAACTTTTCCTTTAAACAACTTCTCCTCCTAAACCACTGGATGGATTTTGACCAAACTTCACAGGAATCATCCTTATCATGACCTCTATCAAAGTTCAAATTATTTTGATTGGGTAAATAAGTAGGTCACAGGAGCTAAAAATAGATTTTAAAAATGAAAATTTAAAATATCTTCTTCTCCGAAACCACAAGGCATGGAGTTAAGATATTTGGTGTGTAGCATTGTCTAGTGGATCACAACCAAGTTTGTTCAAATCATGACCCTGGGGTCAAAATTGGCCCCGCCCCAGGGGTCACTTGATTTTTCATAGGCTATAATATGGAAAAAAACTGGAAAAATCTTCTTCTCAGAAACCACAAGGTCTCGAGTTTAGATATTTGGTATGTAGCATGGTCTTATGACTCTCTACCAAGATTGTTCAAATTATGACCCTGGGGTCAAAATTGGCCCCGCCCCAGGGGTCACTTGATTTAACATAGGCTGATATAGGAAAAAAACTTGAAAAATCTTCTTCTCAGAAACCACAAGGCATAGAGTTAAGATATTTGGTGTGTAGCATTGTCTAGTTCATCTCTACCAAGTTTGTTCAAATCATGACCCTGGGGTCAAAATTGGCCCCAACCCAGGGGTCACTTGATTTAACATAGGCTAATATAGGAAAAACTTGAAAAATCTTCTTCTCAGAAACCACAAGGCATAGAGTTAAGATATTTGGTGTGCAGCATTGTCAAGTGATCATACCAAGTTTGTTCAAATCATGACCCTGGGGTCAAAATTGGCCCCAACCCAGGGGTCACTTGATTTAACATAGGCTAATATAGGAAAAACTTGAAAAATCTTCTTCTCAGAAACCACAAGGCCTGGGGTTTAGATATTTGGTGTGCAGCATTGTCAAGTAGATCACAACCAAGTTTGTTCAAATCATGGCCCTGGGATCAAATTTGCCCCACCAAGGGGTCACCTGATTTTACATAGGCTAATATAGAAAAAACTTGAAAAATCTTCTTCTCTGAAACCACAGGCCTAGCCTTTTGTAGCATGATCTTATGACTCTCTGCCAAGATTGTTCAAATTATGACCCTGGGGTCAAAATTGGCCCCGCCCCAGGGGTCACTTGATTTAACATAGGCTAATAGGAAAAAAACTTGAAAAATCTTCTTCTCAGACACCACAAAGCATAGAGTTTAGATATTTGGTGTGTAGCATTGTCTAGGCGATTCTTACCAAGTTTGTTCAAATCATGACGCTGGGGTCAAAATTGGCCCCGCTCCAGGGATCACTTGATTTTACATAGACTTATATTGAAAAAAAAAACGAAAAATCTTCAAGGTCTGGAGTTTATATATTTGGTATGTAACATGGGCTAATAGACCTCTACCAAGTAGAGTGTGGTAGTGTGTAGCATGTCTAGTCGATTCTTACCAACTTTGTTCAAATCATGAATCTGGGGTCAAAATTGGCTCTGCCCCAGGGGTCACTTGATTTTACATAGCCTAATGATACCAGGTGAGCGATCCAGGGCCATCATGGCCCTCTTGTTTACTAATTATGAAGTGGGGGAAAATTTCATGTATGCCATGTGAGTTCTTGTTTTTTTTGTGTTTCATTTAATTTTGTTATGTTTTCTTTCCAGCTATCTCATAGACCTGTCAAAGTCTCAAAAAGTGGCACACAATGTTCAGAAATAAAAGTTCAAGAGTTCTCTGTGTTCAGGGTTCACAGATATCAATTTCGATTGATAACGTCCCCTAGTTTCTGAGCAATTGTGTGTGTGTCAAAATGGGCCATGTGACGCGTCTGGTGTGGTGTGCTTCAGCCTCCACTGCTGCAGTGTGGTCATACCACGTGTTATATGACGTCATTTTAAGCTAACGCATAAAGCATATTTTGCATCGATTCGAAAAGAAAACTGCTTTAAGTATTTTCTTTTTTCAGTTTTAATGCGATATAGCGGAAAATTGTGCACTACATAAGAGTCCTAATGATTCTTTTGTCAGATGTTTATTATTTCCAAACATTCGGGAAAACATGTTTCGTGTTCGCCAACAAAATTTCACGAACTCGGAAGGTTTTCCCGAATGTTTGGAAATAATAAACATCTGACAAAAGAATCATTGGAACCTATGTGTAGGGCACAATTTTCTACTTCACATGAGCTATATGCATTTAAAATTGATAAAGAAATAAAATATTTACTTTAGTTTTTCCTTCTAAATCATTGTAAAATATGCTTTACGCATTAGCTTAGAATGACGTCATATACCACGTGGTATGGCCACACTGTGCTGGCTAGCCAGTTTCTGGTGAAAAGGGAGCATTTGTCTCCCCTGCCAGTATATAGCCTCTCCATGGTCAAGCCCTACTCAGTGCCTCCTCGTGGCGACACACGTCAACTGAGGACCTTTGTGTCCTCAGGCTAAACTGTAAGGGACGATCTACAAGAACTATATATGGTTGCTGAAATTGTCCAACTCATCTACTTTTTCTTCCTATTTACAAAGCAGGGCAAACTTTCTTCGAATGAAATTATATTGTGATAGGTTTTGGGTCTTCATGTGTAATTTATGAAAAGGTCCAGCACTCCCTATTTCTTACTACTTATGAAATGGGGCAAAATTTTTCAAGTGAAATTATTTTCTCATATGTTTTGATCTTCATACTGAAATAGTCAAGTCCACCCCCTATTTCTTACTACTTACGGAGTGGGGCAAAATTTTGTTTGAGTTAAGTTATATTCTGATAGGTTTTGTTTTGGGTCTTCATACGTAGTTACTGAAATAGTCCAGTTCACCCCCTATTTCTTACTACTTATGAAAGTCTGTCCGTCCGTCGTCCACAATTAGTTTGTTTGCACTCTAGCATCTTCATTTCTTAAGTAATCATCTTCAAACTTTATAACAATGTTTATTACCATAAAATCTTGGTTAAGTTCGATTATGGCTGATATCGGCCTATTAGATCAGGAGTTATGCCCCTTTTAATATTGAAAAAAGCTAGATTTCAAATTGTCATTGTCACTTTAAAATTAAAATTATAACGGAAAACAAAGCCACATATTCCCTTTTGAATGCAATGACTTTAAAATTTAAATTATGTTTTATGACATCACAGATTTCCTCTGCTATTGCACTTTAAAGCTGTCAATTCGGGACGGATTTTCTTCAATTTTTGAAGATGGTGTATTTCAGAAAACTAAATAAGTATGATCAGGTTTGACATGGTTTGCAGTGCAGAAAGTTACTGAAATAGTCCAGTTCACCCCCTATTTCTTACTACTTATGAAATGGGCAAAATTTTATTTGAGTAAAGTTGTATTCCGATAGGTTTTGTTTTGGGTCTTCATACGTAGTTACTGAAATAGTCCAGTTCACCCCCTATTTCTTACTACTTATGAAATGGGCAAAATTTATTTGAATAAAGTTATATTCCGATAGGTTTTGTTTTGGGTCTTCATACGTAGTTACTGAAATAGTCCAGTTCACCCCCTATTTCTTACTACTTATGAAATGGGCAAAATTTTATTTGAGTAAAGTTGTATTCCGATAGGTTTTGTTTTGGGTCTTCATACGTAGTTACTGAAATAGTCCAGTTCACCCCCTATTTCTTACTACTTATGAAATGGGCAAAATTTTGTTTGAGTAAAGTTATATTCTGATAGGTTTTGTTTTGGGTCTTCATACATAGTTACTGAAATAGTCCAGTTCACCCCCTATTTCTAACTACTTATGAAATGGGCAAATTTTAATGATCGGACCATTAATTATAAATTTTTTTTGTTGAAGGGCAATAACAGACATGATCATCGCTTTGCCGATTATTTTTTTTTGCCGTTTCTTTGAAAAATAACTTTCTATATCTCAGAGCACGTAACAGAAAAGTTGAAACATGTTTGAAATGTTGGAAATATAAAGGCCTTTCTTTTTAGCTCACCTGAGCACTTGTGCTCGGGTGAGCTTTTGTGATCGCCTTTTGTCCGTCGTGCGTCGTCAGTCGTCCGTCGTCAACAATTGCTTGTGAACACTCTAGAGGCCGCAGTTTTGACCCAATCTTTGTCAGGGTGTTTGTCTACATGATATCTCGGATGAGTTCGAAATTGGGTCATGTGGGGTCAAAAACTAGGTCACTAGGTCAAATCTTAGAAAAACCTTGTGAACACTCTAGAGGCCACAACTTTGGCCCAATCTTCATGAAACTTGGTGAGGATGTTTGACTACATGATATCTCAGATGAGTTCGAAATTGGGTCATGTGGGGTCAAAAACTAGGTCACCAGGTCAAATCTTAGAAAAACCTTGTGAACACTCTACAGGCCACAGTTTTGGACCAATCTTCATGAATCTTGGTCATGATATTTGTTGAAATAAAATCTCGGATAAGTTCGAAATTGGGTCATGTGGGGTCAAAAACTAGGTCACCTGGTCAAATCTTTGAAAAACTTTGTGAAAACTCTAGAGGCCACAGTTTTTCACCCAATCTTCATAAAATTTGGTCAGGATGTTTGTCTACATGATATCTCAAATAAGTTCAAAATTGGGTCACATGGGGTCAAAAAGGGAAAAACATTCTTCATGAAAAATGGTCAGGGTGTTTTTCTTCATGATATCTTGGATGATTTCGAAAATGGGTAATGTGGGGTCAAAAACTAGGACACCAGGTCAAATCTAAGAAAAACCTTGTGAACACTCTACAGGCAACAGTTTTGCCCAATCTCAAAATTTTCAGGATGTTTGTCTAATGATATTTGATGAGTTGAAAATGGTCATGAACTAGGTAAGGTCAAATCTAAGAAAAAACTTGTGAACTCTCTAGAGGTCACAGTTTTAGCCCAATCTTCAATAGATTTGGTCAGGATGTTTGTCTAATTGATATATTGGATGAGTTCGAAAATGAGTCACATGAGACTAGGTGACCAGGTCAAATCTTAGAAAAATCTTGTGAACACTTAGAGGCCTACATTTTTGTCCCAGTCTTTATTAAAATTGATATGAATGATGATTGCATGAATTCCCAGTTGAGTGCAAATTCAGGTAGGATCAATATGTAGGTCACTTAGTCAAATGTTAGAAAAACACTTTAGATGCCAGATTTTTTGTCATTATGCCTAACAGAGCCATCTTACTTAGGTGAGCGACACAGGGTCATCTTGGCCCTCTTGTTTAAAATTGGACATAATATAAGGAAGTTAGATGAGAAATAAAAATTAATTTATACCGTTCTTTCATGCACTTCTGCAGTTAGTCCTAATCACTTGATTGCTTTTTTCTAAGAAACTATTAATTCTTAGCTCACCTGAGCACATGTGCTCAAGATGAGCTATAAGAATCGACGAATGTCCATTGTCCGTCCGTCCGTCTGTCCGTCCGTCGTCCACAATTAGTTTGTTTGCACTCTAGCATCTTCATTTCTTAAGTAATCATCTTCAAACTTTATAACAATGTTTATTACCATAAAATCTTGGTTAAGTTCGATTATGGCTGATATCGGCCTATTAGATCAGGAGTTATGCCCCTTTTAATATTGAAAAAAGCTAGATTTCAAATTGTCATTGTCACTTTAAAATTAAAATTATAACGGAAAACAAAGCCACATATTCCCTTTTGAATGCAATGACTTTAAAATTTAAATTATGTTTTATGACATCACAGATTTCCTCTGCTATTGCACTTTAAAGCTGTCAATTCGGGACGGATTTTCTTCAATTTTTGAAGATGGTGTATTTCAGAAAACTAAATAAGTATGATCAGGTTTGACATGGTTTGCAGTGCAGAAAGCCCTTTCTTTTGTCCAGAACAAAAGAAATCTAGTTATTGGGTTTGTAATGTTTATTATTATTAGGACTTTCTGCCTACAGGCAGAAAGTCATATTGGGTTTGTACTGTTTTTTATTATTCTTCTTCTTATTCTTTTTTTCTTCCTCTTATATTTGTGTTAATTTCGAGGTGTTGCCATTGACTCAGAACAATGAACATTTTATGGCATATATTTCAAACCATGGGCTTTCGGATGCAATGAGTTTCATATTCATATGACGTCATATAACGTCAGATTCGACGTCAGGTGAAAAAATTGTACGCGGTCTACAGCTATTATTTCTGGACCGATTTTCATCAAAATTTCACAGAATGTGTATGTTAGGCTCTAGTTGTGCCTTTTGCTGTCCGTGTTTGCAAATTCGAAAAGGCAAAGGTTTTATGGCGAATCCAAGATTCGAACTAATGACGTCAAATATCAAATGCGTATAAAAAAAAAAGATGAACGCCATATGACGTCACATGACGTCATAATGCTATTAAAACTTTCGTATTATAACTTAACGGTTTTTAATCCCTGTAGGCTTTATTTTTTGTATGATTTGCTTGAAATTTTGTCTAAAGATGCAGTATTAGATTCTATGGAGCCATGTCACTTCCGTTTCCGGAATAAAAGGTCAAGGTCATATATCAATTATCGGGTTTTTCTTCGACCTTAAATATCTCAAAAACGGTAAATATTCTATCGAGACACAATGCGTATAATTTTTAGGGCTTAGAAAGACCTTTCAGATGATATTTAGTTTTTGATGATCGGGGTTGAATCGGGTTGAGTTATGGCGGAAAAACAAAAATTCGGTAACCCTCAGTGTGTTTAACAGTTTATATCTCGAAAACCTTTGATTTTTTTAATATTATTTGTAGAGCAATGTTTGGCCGTTCAAAGTTTAATGATTAACCTAAGATTCATGGAGTAATGGGGAAAAAACGAAATTCGTGCATATAGCTTTGGAGATTTTTTCATTTTTCAAGAGGTTTAAGAGCTTGTATCTCTAGAAATATTAAAAATATTCCTATAGATAAAGCGTGTGAAATGTAGAGAATTTTA
>CM037791.1:33237870-33287870 GCA_021229015.1 Solen grandis
AGAAGCAAATAATTGAAACGTATCATATTTTATTAAGTTTCTGACAAGGAACACAATGCAAAAAAACGCATTTGAATCGGACCTCAAATAACAGAGTAATTAGCCCTTAGTCATTTTTACAAAACGCCACCTAGCGGCAAAACTAAGACAAAAATGAAAATTTTCTCAACGTTAGGATCAAATTCAGATCTTAGGACAAAAGTGGTAAAAAAATCAGAAATGTGAATTTTTTCTATCATGGTGATATGCCGTTCACAAAAAAAGGTTAGAAAAATAATAATAAAAATAAAAATAAAAAAAAAAATAAAACAGAAGAAGAACAATAGGTTTTCGCAAGCGATGCGAAAACCTAAAAAAAAAATAAAACAGAAGAAGAACAATAGGTTTTCGCACTGCGAGGTGCGAAAACCTAAAAAAAAAAAAAAAAAAAAAAGAAGAACAATAGGTTTTCGCACTGCGAGGTGCGAAAACCTAATGACCAATGTAAATAAGACTATGTCATCTGCTAACAGAAAATGCATCATGCTGTTCATAACCCTCTCCCCCTCACATACACACAGACCATACCTTACTTCCTCCTCTTACATGTACCCTCAAATCTTTCAAGCACTCTCTCAGCAGGGAAGTCCCTCAGGTCAGGTCCTTCTTCCATGATTCTAATTAGTTTTGCTACTTTGTCATGAGTCATAGAGGGACGAGCCTTAGTCTTTAACCTATTTTGGGAAGAGAACCCTCTTTCACAAGCAACACTCGTCAGAGGTGCAGTGAGTACAAATTTGGCCAAAACACAGAAGTCTGGGAATGTCTCATCGAAGTTTTCAATTATGTCAACACATACAGTCTTCAGGGACCGGCCTCTCATGTTGTTCAATGTCATTTTAAACTGAAGATGGTCTGCTCTCATCCGGTCACTGTCAATGAGTCCAGGGTTCTCATCCTGGGGTCCAAGCCAGCTGATGATGGTCTCCAGATCTTCCCCTCCATAATTGCAGATGGCAATCTTGGAGACTGGCAGGAGTTTTGGATTCAGTACCCTGTTGGCTTCACTCAGCTTACTCATGGATTCTTCTTCAAAACGGCAGTCTATATTATCCACAAGGCAGGTCAAGTACTTCTCCGCACTATTTTGAAAGCCAATGCGCAGTTGGTGAGTGTCTGTCAGCTTGACTCCCTTGTACATGCCCTCACTGGTGTCATCATACACTGATTGAAGAGTGGATCTATTTGTTACTTTATAACACTCCAGTGTCTCCTTTGTAGCCACAACATTCAGGTTGACCGTATCTATGTCCAGTTCATCTTTCTGGAAGACCTTGCACAGTTTGTTGACATTAGCCAGAACATCAACAAGGAAGGCTGTCTTCAACAGAAAGGATACACTTTTCACATTTTTGAGCAACCCCTTTGCTTCACTGTTTCCATTTGCTGATTCATTTTCCAGTGCCATCACCAAGGCTGGGTATACAGTGTGAATGGCCTTCACTGCACTTTCTAATGACAGCCATCTGAAGCTAGCTGGTTTTTTCAAGGTAACATGTTTTGTGTCGCCATTCTGATCACCTAACACAGTCTCCATTTCTCGAAGGGTGTTGTATCGAACTGCTGAGTTGTGAAAGAAACGATACACATTTTTGACGGTCAGCTGATATTCTGTGAATCCGGTCACATCCCTGCAAGCCTGACTGGCACACAATGCAAGTCTGTGAGCTACACAATGAATCTGGACTAATCTAGGGTTCATACGTCGCAAAAGTGCACCCACACCACCTTTCTGACCAGTCATCACTCTAGCGCCATCACTAGCCATTGACACTACCTTCATCATGTCTAGTCCAAGGTTAGCACACACACGTTCTATCTCTTTAACCAGAGTCTCAGCCTTGCCATTCTGCACAGACACACAATCCACAAAATGAACTACAGTTTCTGAAGTATTTGCCTTAAAGCATTTGAAGTAAATGTTCAGCTTCTTGTGAATGGTGATGTCTGTTGTTTCGTCAACTATGATGCCCACAAAGTCACTGAAGTCCAAATCCTTCTTCAAATCGTCCACCAACTCACTGTCAATGGCATCAATCATTTCGTCCTGGACCCTTACACTGGTATAGATGGACGACTTATCCTCTAAAGAAGAAGCCCCATTCTCTTGTTGAAGGGTGATGAGCTCCTTCTGAACCCTCAGTGGCAGGTTGTTTTTAACGATGAAGTACAGAGTACGCAGCTGAGCCTCCTGTAAATAGATTATCACGAAATAAATTGAAGTATAAAGACTGCATCCATCAGTGATATTTGTTTGGATTAATAAGGATTAATATGTCCAAATAACAGTATTTCAGTCATTTGGAGACAATGTGGACTGGCACTTAGGACAGATTTATGTTCCATCTGACATAGCTAAGTGGATAAGTGAACAAATGTTGTTAAAGTTATATTCATATTCAATAAAAATATATTCTGTTCCAGAGCTCCAGATAAGGTTTGAGGTCAATTGGGTATTTACTCATCAATTTTTCAAGGCATTGGGTTTACACAATTTTAATTGAGTAATGAAAATATGGTTACTCCATCAAAATTATGTCAATTGCTTTTTTTTTCATCTTACTGGTATATGCGCCTGCTGTTCTTGCATGCAACAATGTCATTTTAACAATTATCATATGCAGGATTTATCATTAGCTCCACAACAATCAAATAAAAAAAACATTTAATCATATTTGATCTTCCTGATCCAAAGATTTAGCACTTTTAACTATTGAATTAAAACAAATTATTTACTGGTTAACATGGAATTGGATGCTATCGACTCTATCTCAACTTCCAGATCGTCAATTACTGCGAGACAAAGGCCTGACGTTTGGTTTGCATGCAGTGCTAGGTATCTACTCAGTGTTTTTTTTTAACGTTTACCCTATTACCATATTTGAAGCAAACGAATAGAAAAGCGTCAGATGAACAAATAAGACAGACTGGATTTATGTTTTACTTGAATGGAACACAAAGTAGGAAATTACTGGAAATTGTTTGAAGTCTATTTTGCAGATTCGCAAGTAATCTGTCAAACATATACGAGTATTTGTAAACATCACTCAGTTTCAAAATGTTGCATACCAGTACGCTTTAATATTTTGGATATTTGAGTAATCTAATTTTTAATTGCTTTTTGATACGCTAGAATTTTAAAAGAATTGGGTTTTTATCTATTTTATTTGCGTAATAACGCAAATACGCACCTTATCTGTACCCCTGCTGTTCTAGTCTGTACATTTGATTAGATCATGTAAAACTGCATTTGTTAATTGAAAAAAAAATGGATCTGACCAATATCATTTATTACATTTCCTTATTTAAATCCTGGACAAAAATTGACCAAAACAAAAAAAACAAAAAAAAACAAAACAAGAAGGCCATAGAACTTTAGCATATTTAAAATCATTCAGGTCACTTGGGATAGATTTGCTATGGTAATATCTAATAGTTATGTGGAAAGTATCTGTGCTATCGAAAAAAAAAAAGTACAATAATTTGGTATATTTGAAATTAAATTTCAGAAAATAATCAGTCATACCCAATGAAATGCTGTGGTAAAATTTAATAGTTATCAGAAAGTATCTGTGCTATCAAAAAAAAAAGTATAATGCCTTTGATTGTGCATTTGCTGCTTTCTATGTAGTGTCATGAACCTCTATTACATCCTTCACAGTGTTTTTAGATTTCACTAACATCCTACTCTGCACTGTATCAAGATGTTCAGGGTTACTACTACTATGGCGGTCAAGAGCACTTTTTTGCAGATTACTACTTTTTCTTACTTTCCCTACACCACACACAATACATGAGAGTCTCTTCATCATTTTGTTTCATTTCTAGCCACTTAAACTCCTCTAGCCATTCTTGCCTGAATTTTCTCTTGACCTTAGATTTTGGTGTCAAATTGTCATTACAGTCAACTTTGTTACGTTTGGTAGGTGTAACAGAAATTCCATTATTATCACTAGCACGTTTTTGTCCATTAGCAGTAGCACTTCCTAGTCCACACTGAAAAAGTCTTCGCTGAGCCATATTTAATTTTATGCACAGTTAAAAATGCACCATACAGTTACACTGTTTTTTTTACTAATAAGCTTACAAAGAAATATCCAGACTTTTTAAATACAGAATAAACAATAACAGTATTGTTCAAAATATGACATCATTACCAGTTATTCAGTACAGAAAACAAGTTAAAAATATACAAAAGTGTTTTACTCACCTTTATATTTACGGTGTATTTGATTCATTGTTGTACTTTCGGTTCTGGTCCCATTTTTAAAATTTACCGACTAATCATGCAAACTTGTGACAATCATCGCACCTTTTATCTGGACGAACATTTTTATAACTGCTTAATTACTGTGATTAAACCTTTCGTAATTATCAAGCAATTAAGGTAATATCAGCTGATTCCGATCGGCAATTAATCTCAGCACAGACGCCATTAAGAAAATCTACATGGTTCCTCGCCTTTGATCTTTCGCACATCTTTAGAACGGGATCCAGCTACCACATGCAAACATTCGTTGAGTGATGTATACATGAAGATTGCCTTTGGCAAGCTGTGTGTACGAAGATTGCTGACAAATTACGGAATTTATTGCATTAGGTGATCGGCTAATTGGATTTTATTGACTACTGAATCTGTGCGGGGGGGGGTCAGTTGCAATCACTGGCTGCTGGTTCTGCTAGAGGCGGTACTTTTATGACCGATTGATCTGGTGATTTTGACAAACAGGCTCTAATCGCCCCGGGTCAAAATGACGCTTGGCACAATTTTACCCCGGGTCAAAAATGCGTCATTTGGAAATCTCCCGGGTCAAAACCCGGGAGCTCGGGTCAAAGGAGAGCCCTGTGTACAATAAAATAAATTTCTTTAACAATATTAATTAACAATGAAATCCATTAACCCATAACAAAGTTTTCCCAGACAAACAAGATATTGACCTTAGACTTAACCTTTGCTATTAAACTACATGGATTTCCATCATAGAGTCCATGGCTAAACAAATAAGATAACTATTCCATTACAAAGCTTACAGGTTAAACTATCGAAGCCACGTTTTTGCCATGCTGTGTCAACTGAACAGGACATTCCAACTCTGGTCAGACATTGGAATTTGTCTTGAAGACGCATTTTGGCTCTTCCACGAGGGGTCTATCCATAGCCATCAGTTAGGGGTTTTTGTTTTCTGGGAATAAAAAAAAAGAATATTACCATTTTACAAATTAATAAATGTCTCAAAGTTATTCTACTTCTGAAGTTAGGCATCAATATAAGGATATTCACAGGACTATGTGTGCAACTTTAGTTGAGAAGGGCACCATTAAAACTAATTTAAAATTATGTGTAAATCCCTGGAAATGTTGATAAAGTCATATAAAAATTTTCATGAAATGACATTTGCAGTTTATTATACATGTATTTGTTACCATGCTTTACATAACTTTTTAGTAAAACAATGCTTCAGGAATCTAAAAAATACCTGGTTACTCGTTCCTGGTTGGTAGGTGTGTCCTCTACATCAGTCCAATTACCGTCACTTGTGTCAGCTTCAGCACTGGTACAGGACTGTTGCAACACCTCCCTGAAAATAATGAGATTGAATTTAGAAATGTTGGAAATTAAAAGTCTAAAATACAGTGAACTAAAAAAAATATTTTAAAGTTGTACCTGGTCCCTAGAGATCTCTGATTTTACAGTAATCAAATAACAGGGCTCTTCTTTGACTCAGGAGTCGGGCTTTTGACCCTTGAAATTTCAGAAATCATAACTTTTGTCCCTTGAAAGGTAATGGTCTGGGATCAAAATTACATTGAAATAAGAAAAATGTGGCCCCAAAATATGTTATTTTTACATATTTTGTAACATCTTGACCCTTGAGTTTCATAGACTATGGAGAGACCTGAAATAAGTTGCAATACCACAAACAGAAATTGTGGCTGCATTGCAACAGGATCTGCTCCCCAAAAAAAGCACTGTTGGTATGTGCATTTGTGCTTGCTTAACTAATATAGACTGGTACTTTATAAGAACAAACCTAACCAGGATTTAAAAAAAAATATGGTATCAATATTTTTTTACTTTGTGTGAGGGGATGCATCTGGCATTGCTCCAATCCCAAGGTCCTCATTCAGACTGTCTATAGACTGTTTTGCCTCTTCAGTCTCTTCTTGTGCCACCTCACTAAACATACACATACACATGATAGTTAGTTGAATGGATTTCTCATGATTTGACAAAAACAATGACTGACAGATATTAACAAACAAACTGCATCAGGGCTTTCCACAGGATTTTGGTAAGGCGCCCCGGTAACTCAATATTTCCGGGGATGTATATCAACCCAACGTTAAGAATGATAATCATTTTCGTAACTATAACCATTATTTATATTGAGACAAGTTTTTTTTAGACTTCTTCTGTTTCTTTTTTTTTTTTTTTTTTTTTTCAGGTTGTTAATTAAAGTGTTATGTATGCTCACTTCTCGCCGACGTCGTAATGTCAGTCGACGAACATTACATATTTTAACGGTTCCGGTTTAACTTTCGCACTAACCTAATGCTTTTGTTTGTAATGTCATTGACCAGTTTTCTTTCTATGTTTGAAATGCACATTACCGTATCCTTTACGGTATCTTTGAGTTTCATTTTACCGGAAATGACATTGAACTGTGTTGAAAATATGCCAGGCTCCCGCGTGTTTAAGTTGCGTCACTCTGGCTGAACACAGTTCACGTTTTATAAAAATTACTGTTATTTAACTCGATGCTGATACAGATTAAAAGTATATAGACAAATGTCCTCTAAGAAAATTAAATGCTTTTCGTGTAAAGTTGTTGTTGTTTTGTTTTGTATATGCTTGTTCTTTCCTTCTTTGTTCCTTTCATGGCCAATGGGATGAGAAGGGAATGAATCAAATTCCTGATTAGAATATAACAACAACTCATTACTATTGTTTCGCATATTTAATAGAATTGTTTGGAGTATATAAGGGTAATTCCAAGACTGGTTGGCCCAGTGTCAGGATAATGTGACTAGGTGTAGTACAGGGCTTTCCACAAGTTCCTATATCTCCGTCAGGCATGTCTCTGGCGCTGAATACTTGGAACTTCTGGAGAAGCGGTAGGTCAGGGAATCTGTCCTCAACGTTTCTGATCACAGCTTCCAGGAATGGTTTGTAGACAGTTGCGCGGTAGTCCTCAATCTGTCCGTCGCTTGGTATCTTTACCTTGAAGCCGTCGTTGCTGAGTTGTTCAATTCGGCTGACGGCGGATCTGTAGTGCTCACCGGGCTCACTTCTTAGGCCTTGCAGGACAGCCAGTGTTCCGCGGACTAGTGGCTTTACAGTCGTAAACACCGCGTCTCGGGTTTGCATGGCCTTCGACAGTTCGGACAGGTGTGGCAATATGTCGCACATCATGTGAATAGACAACACAAACCTGAAGTCTTGGGTGAAGACGGACAGGCCAACAGCTTTCACATCATTTCGTTCTGATGCCTCCCTCTCCAAACTAGCGTAGACAGATGGAAGATACTTCCTCAGTGTTGTTGTTGCCTTGTCATGGGACAGCCAGCGCACGTCTTTTGCTTTTGTGACACCGTTCCCATGCTGGGTCGAAACCAGAAAGCCTCTCCATCCTGTCTGGAAGTCTTTTAATCTTGGCAGGAGGCTCCGAAACACGATCACCTTTATTGTCACATGCACTTACACTCTCAGTCTCATTTGAACACGGAACTTCCACAGTCCTTGGACTAAAAAACCTTGTGATAGTTCCAGAGTCAGGGAAAGGTCTCTTTTTACCCCGTGGGGCAGCCATTGCAACACTTTTCAAGTTTAATCATGCACAATCACAATATCGAATCAGATAATCCAGCACTAATAATTTATCCAAAAGAGCGGAGAAGAAATTGACGTAATTTTCGGAAGATAACGCACAATGACGATTGCTTACCTTTTCAATTGAATTTATATACATTTTCGAGTACCGAATGTCATGTGAACATCATAGTACCCGGTACACAATGGGAAGTGTCAGTTTGCCATTGTTACATATTGGCGCCAATTAATCTTGATTAGTGCCGAAGTCCCCCATTTTCGCACCTTTCAAAGTCTGTCTAGGGGGACGCTGGGTGGCATTGACTTATTCATGATTTTAGTGACTTTTTTATTACCATTACTGGTTCATTGAAAAAAACAACAACATATATATTTTATTTAATTTTCACTTTAAATGCTGTCATTAATAAATCGAAAGTTATTACTTGACTGGTAGATAATGTTCCTCTCCATTTACTTATATAACAGAAGGGGGAGAATATATATATTAGATAATTGGTTAAAAGTCAACTTGTTATATGAATTTTATTTCGTGATTCGAATTTTAATTTGAATTCAAAGTTTTCGTACAAAAGTGTTTTGCTCACAATTTCACGCATAATCTTCAACGAGTTGACTCACTTGCGTTACAGCCATATCATATTTCTTATAAACACAGTTCTAATTCTACAGATATTTTCGAAAGGGGCTGCTCAATCTGATTTATTTTTTTACTTGACTCTTGTGTTTTGAAAAAAAAAATCTTTACAACTTAAGTTTTAAAGTCAAAATATGATAATTATTATGCATTTCCTTTCTGAAGAGTTTGGCGAGCATATAATTTACTTACATAAGCATAGTTGAAAATTCATTACCATATTAACGAAGTAATAGGTGCACCTTTTATATGCATAATTCAATCCATATTAAATACCTCTATGATATTATCATTTATTGAGTTAACACACAAAATAAGCATCTTTAACCTGAGCTGTAATACGATGTTTATGATGAGTAGTTTCATTAATAAATGTTGTGTCTGTGACTGCAGAAGAAAAAAAAGAGAATAGATATAAATGATAGGTTTCAACTTGCATTGAATTCATGAAATAACGTGGGGGAAGGTTTTTTTTTTTTTCCTTAATGCTATAACCATGGGTTACGTTTATGTCTTTGTAATTCGATCAAAGTACATGCGTTCCTCCTTTACTCAGATTTTCATGATTCATCACGTTTTTATGCACGATTGCCATCATTTTCAAATAATTTTAATTAAATTTTTTTTTTAAATGAAAACCTATCGGGGGTTAAGAGCAAAACAATGCTAAGTGCTGGTATGTTCTTATGTACCTAGCATAGTTTCACTTTCAACCCTCAACTTGTTTCCTTAGGCCACTGTCTTCACACTTTGGAGGGTACTGATAAGCATCATATACACGACACTGTCTGACAGCATCGTGTAGGTGCATGCTGGGAAGTTGCGAGACAAGACGCGAAAGCGTGGTTCTCTGTTACCGAGGCAAGGTATGATTTGGTAAGCAGACAAATTCAGATGCCCCGGTGATTCTGATTGAGATTTTAGGCGCCCCGGTGACTCTGGTTTCAAAATTCAGGCGCCCCGGGGCGCTTGTTGCGTCTGTGGAAAGGCCTGCTGCATATAATAAACATGTGACATTTTTATTGACTTTTTTACAGCTATGTTAGTCACAGGACTATGTGTGCAACTTTATGGAAAAAATACTTCTATTGTTAAAATTATTTAAACTCATTTTTAGAATATATTAAACTTACTCCATTTCCTGCTTGAAGGCGATTTTGGCAGCTTTGGCTGATGACTTAACAGAGATCTTCTGGACTGTCTCACCAGCTCGAGTTTCCATCTTCTGTTGAAGTAATAAATAATTTGGAATGAACAAGTCTTAGATTGTTCACTGGAGCACCTAAGTAACTAGACTTCATTAGTCAATTAGTTACAACATGCATGTAAGAAATCTGAAACTTCCAGTGAAAGTTATGTTCTGAATTTCATGTATTAATATTTTGTGCAATGCTTCAAATACAGCTTGTACATTTACACATTTTAATAGCTAATTATGACTTTGAAAATTTATTAAAATATTTTATGCATTCATACTGTAGCGAACCGAAAGTGGCCCGCCCCGAATTCGAACCCGATCCGCCGGCGTGACACCGCAATGCTCTAACCACTGAGCCAAAGAGTCGACTCCCTGACGCAGTTGTTAGAGATTGCATATATACCGTAACAATGCACGTTACATTACCTTTAAGTTGGGGTGACTTATAGTTGGGATGTTTATCGTGGTGAAGATGTTGTTAACACGATCTGGACCCCCAGTACTATCAATCATCGCTGTAAATACAGTACATATTTTACATAAAGTTTCAGTAAGAAAATTTGTGCAATTGAATATTTGTATTGTTTTTCAGGACTATGGTTTTATTTTATGTCAGTGGGCATCTCTGATTTGTGAAGATTAATACATGTATAAATATTCCCATGCTATAGCAATTATATGAACACACATCATATACAAATGTTGCTACTTTATCACATGGTGACTTGTCATTATTTTGTGCGCAAATTTCTTATTCACATGATATAAATTGATAAAGACATTTGAAAAGAAATCAATATATACATATCACATGTTCTGCACTTATCAGTCTACTTCTAATGATAATATTATTTTTGCATCTCATATAAATCAATTTCCCCCAAAAAAACATACTGTCCCAATTTATATCACAACATGAGCTAGTTTGTTCGATGTTCATATTCATTCAATTTCCCCAACATCAGAATTCACCCATTTCAATCGTTACCCAATTATTAAAGAATCAACTTCCCATTTAAGGTTTTAATACCTATTAAACAAGTCAGTTGATGATGTGTAATAATGTTAATGTAGGTATGATCATTTCTAATCATACTTAAGATTTTGTAAGTCTTGAATGAATCAAATATGTTGAAGTAAGTGTGTGTGAAATGAAAATATGATATAAAAAATAACAAGAATTTTAATACAAAAAATAAACAACACAAATACATATTTACAAGATCAACAACTGAATAGTCGAGGAAAACTCTTATTTTCTTACATACTTAGTGTAGCCGGGGTTTCAATAAGAAACAATACGTGGATTCTGCTTCGTCTTTACCAAATCAAGTAATAAGTTCCAAATTGTAGTTTCACGTAATATGTAAAGTTGAAACAGTAGAAATATCTTTCTACTCAACAAGAAAATGATGCCATTCAACATTGACAAAGTTGAAAGAAGTTGATTGAAGTAGAAGAACCAGAACCGTACGGTTCGGCGACCAGAGAGAGAGTGCCGTGAAATTTAGGGAGGCGGAAGACAGCGAAATTAAAATTAAAAGCTCGTGCAGCACGCACTCTGTCTCACTCTCAAAATTCAGATATTTCCTAATAAGGTAAAATACTTTCAGGAGGTTTTATAAATATTCATAAGAAACAGGTCACATGTTAGACGAATACAAAACGAGGCTGGCGAGTACAAAACACGAGACTTAATGACGAACACAAGATTCACGTGCACTGTAAACAAATAATACGTGACACACAGAAACTTTATAATACATTAACTATATTATCTAACCCTGTCTACATTAGATATTAACCATGGCTTTATGTTTATTGAAATATAAATTAACCGTGTCTTGGTATGACTTATGTAACATGTGCAATACATCGATGATACTCTTTAATCACCATTTCTTACATGATGCACACACTTGAGTAGTAAACAAAAAATTTTTAAAAATATTTATATGTTAATAATATTTATATTTTTTCATCGTATTTTGCACTTGTCTAGAGATTTAAGAGTCTTTTTCCTGACAGCTTACTAATTCGTATATAAAAGTTATGTACAAAATGATGATTTACATGAACCCCACTTTCGTAAGATTTTTGCCTCATCGTTTAACATTTAAATCTCACTATAATTAATATAATATCTACCAAATTCTGATGAGCGATTTAATGGTAAAAATAAAAAAAAAAAAAAAAAAAAAAAAAAAAAAAAAAAAAATTTAAAAAAATATAATTTAAATTTTTTGTAACCAAAACCGGTTTTCTTACGTATTGGATTTTGCAAAAAGTATCCCGTCTTGGCTATAAATGTGTATACACAGATAAAGGTGTTAATTGTGTATTTAAAGCTGGTAAGTATATGGTCCTATTCATTAAATAATTGCTCACCTGATGTATTTATTGGCAACACTTAACGGCACGTGTCACTTAACTGCTACTGTGTATAGTGGAGTCATTCAGCCGACACGCTTAATGACACACTTTCACACCAGGTGCATGTCCATAATTATGTAATAGAATGCAATCCCTTTTCTTTCTTTTTTTTAATTTTTACACGAATGTACATCTGATTTTTATAAAAATCATTTATTTTTTATTCAAAGGTCATTGACATTATCATATATTTCGATTTCTAAATTATGGGAATATTATATCATACTTGGAAAATACGTAAATTATCATTTCTTATATAGCAGTGCTCCAGCCAGGATTTGAAAAGGGCAGGGTGCTAGTGGCCCAAAGGGGCATCCGATTCGCAAAGCGATGAGAAGGGGGAGGATGCGGGAGGGGGGTACCCCCTCCTTGAAGGGGGGTATGGGGGATTTCCCCCTGGAATTTTTTTCAAATTAAGACTTTAAATATGGCTTCTAGGAGATTTCCTGGTTGGAATTTTTGTTCTTATTCAAGTTTTTTTGGTATTATGATTTTCATTTTATTATCCTTGTTCTTAGGTAGCAGTGGGTTGGGGAAGCATCCCACTGACTATCTTACAAAGAGTTCAAATATATGTATATTAAAATCTCTCAGCATCATACATGTAAGATTTTTTATAAACAAACAGAAAATGCATATCTTTACATGTAAATAATTAAGCTCTTTTTTTTTAATCAAAGGATAACAAAATGAGTTATTGAATGTTGCCTAAAGAATTGATAAAACTAATAAGAGAGGAAAGTATACATAAGAGAAAAAAATGTGCTTTTGCATTTATTGATAAGTTGCTTGGAAATATTTTTTGCAGAGTTTAAAAAATGGAATTTGTTTCAAGAACATTTGATCACTAATCTTATTATTGTAAGGTTGCTTTTTCCGGTCATCTTTACCAAAAGTAAAAAAGAAGAATGCCAATGAAGCTCACATTTCAATTGCATATTGCTGGAAAAATTTTGACAACGGGCATCCAAGTCTCCTCAGAAAATCATGGATCCCAGTTAAATTTTGTTATTAATTTCTTAATATGTATACCATAGAGAGGCCCCCATTTTGATGACTCCATAGTGCTCTTCCCCACCCCAGGACATGAAAAAGGGCATAGTTAGTTGCCCTTAAAGGGCAGTTGTAACTTGTATGTGCAATTTGATAAAAAAAAGAGCATTTCTTTTTCAGAAAATATAATGAAATTCAAAATATGAAGCTTTCTTCTGTAACATTGAAAGTAATCCAAATAAAAGATATAAGATCTAGAATTGTTTATGTAGACATGTATTATCCATTCTGACAGGATAATTAACAATACAGGAAATATCTTTTCAAATTTGAACTGGTTATATAGAGACTCAGATTAAAATTGTAATAACTTAAAAATAAAATTCCATTTTGATAAACATAATTATTGTTTAATCAGATTTTTCATCAGGTTTTTTTTTTGTCTCCAAAACCTTTTTTTTTTTTTTCAAAACAACAATGGGAACTTTTATGCTAATCTCTAAATATAATTTTTTTTTTTTTAAATTAGATCTGATAATAAAAAAAAAAAAAATCTAACAATAATAATGCAAACTTATCTCAGTGCATTACCCCACCCACTTAATTTAACCTACGATCATAAATATTGTAAGTTTAAAGCCAATCTTTATTTCAAAAAATGGTGTAAAATCTGTATTTACAGTTTCTTATTTCAAACATTTATGTTTTAAAACAATTTTTAATTGTTTGATGGCTGTAAACAAAATTTATTAGTACATGCTTTTTAAAAGGTTTTTCTTCGAACATACCGGAAGTTAACATAGATACATTTAAAAACTGTAATAATTTATGCTTTTAACATGATTAATCTTTAGAGACCGATAAATTAAACATTAATGATAAAAATTATTATGACAATTATCCGCCTCTCTGAACATAATTGTATCGGGCCATATCCTTGGTTGATATTTTTGGAAAAATGGAATTTTTTGTCTGTAAAGTTTTCGTCTGTCTGCAAAAGACTAATCTGACTTTTGAATTGTTGACACTGATTTGCCTAAGGTAAGTTGAGGCTTTGGAGAGAATAAGCTTTAGAATGTTAATTATAAATCTGATGGATTAACTAGGGCATGTTTTCTACTTCGTCATACTTGGAATTCAAAAGATGGCTGAATACGCGTTTTAGATGACTAATGACAACTTACTATATTTTCCCCAGGTAGTCGACAATAATACTCACCTTAGTAATAAATGCAATTAAAATTTACTTTTTTGTGCCAAATATCTGCACATAATTGTGTTGATACTTATTACTAGAATAGCCGACTGTTTATCATGGCTTGTGCCGGTTGATTGACACCGACTTTGAACATTGGGTGACTACGTCTGTGTTACACACACACACTAAGGTTTGTCGGCAAAATCAAAGATGCCGAGAGTTGAGGCTTGGGGAAACAGTATGGGGTGAAACTTTTACCTACAAAGGCAAAGCAGGGCACTGTCTGAAAGGGGCAGGGCGGAGATCAAAGGCAGCAGGGCGTATATCAAAGGCGGCAGGGCGCGGCGCCCTGCCATTTCGGCCTAGCTGGAGCACTGTATAGTGATACTGTCAGTACTATTTCACAACTTTTTTATGTTAACAATGTCATTAAATAACTAAATAAATCAAACTAAGAAGATAATTATCATTAATAACATAAGGATCAATTAATATACAATAATTTCTACCCAAAGGACTTCAAATAAAAATAATAAAAAAAAATAATGTGGGAAAATATGTTTTAAAATACGTATAAATTTAAAATACGTATAAATAAACAATGCATTTAAAAGTTACTGAATTGGTGTTTTTTCTCATGTGTGTGTGTGTTTCCTCAACTAATAAGATGTAAGATATAGTGACTTGTGTATACAAAATTACATAAAGTTAAATAATTTACAAAATCATTGAACACCCGGCCCAACGGGCCCTATAAGTCACCTGATGTGCACTCGATCACATTAACCTTTCAAAGTCTTAATTGCATTGTTTATCACCTTAAACACTATCACCTTTTTTACTTCTCACACCTTTATTATTCAGATCATTAAACCCATCTTATAAATAACATCAAAGTGGGTGCCTTCAAATGTAATTAAAAACAATTAAATTAAAACATTAATTAATGAAATCAAAATATTAATTAACAACATTTTTTTATCCTATCACACTTTTGCACTTATCAAATTAAACGTAATTACTGATTAATTCTGTAATTAATTAATTAATTAATTGTAAATAGTATATTCAGGAAGGACAACTTACCGTAATTTGAATAACATTCTATAAAAATATTGAGTATTCTTTAATTAATTTATGATAATATAAAGTAATTAAATCAAAGGCTTAAAGTAAATAAAAGAGGGGAGGAAACGACCTGTTATATGCTCAAATACAGGACGTTTCACCCCCATACCTGTCAAGTCTCACGCTTAAATCGTGATTCTCACGATTTTAAGTTCATGGCCACGATTTCACGATTTTTGGCCATTTTCTCACGATTTTTTATAAAAAAATACCAAAAACATTGTGGGTCAGAAATTTTGTCTAATTTACCTTCTCTAATCGTTA
Source organism: Solen grandis (assembly GCA_021229015.1). Classification (NCBI taxonomy): domain Eukaryota; kingdom Metazoa; phylum Mollusca; class Bivalvia; order Adapedonta; family Solenidae; genus Solen; species Solen grandis. The sequence goes on from CM037791.1 coordinate 33,253,592, forward strand.
AAACAACACAGGATGCAAGCCCCAATATACAGTCCACCCTGTGACGCTTGTCTAGGGGCATTCCAATATACAGGGTACGTCACAAAACTGGTTATCGCCGGTCTTGCTTATACTCGTATATCCCAGGGCATTCCAGGGCTTCCCGAGAGAAAATCCACCAATCACAATGTTGCTTGAATTTCCGAATCCCTCCGAGTCATATACGGGAATTATCGGTAACTATTACTTAAATTCCCGGACATTGCATGATCACCATTCGCGCACTTAATGTCGACTGCAAAACATGAAGACTCCAGAAAAGAAGAAAAAGAGTTATGCCTCAAAGTACAACAACGCGTGGGAACTGGAATTTTCCTGGCTTTCAAAATCTGACACAGGACCCAATTTTGCTTTCTGCAAACTGTGTAGGAGGTCTGTTGCATTCGTTTCATTTTTTTTATTGTCGTAGGTTTAAGATAATTGAATGGTATTTCTATGTAATTAAAATTTATATATCGATTGTATTTAAAATTTATATATCGAATGTTTAAAATATTCGACGTAACAACATATTTTGAAAGTAATACACATGGAGTGCAGCAAAAAACATCAAATTAACGCGGATTTACCCAAATTTATTCGTCAGCGTATTATTGATACCACTTTTTGCGCATGCGCCATCTAAACGACATTTTGATACTATGGCAACAGCATTTGATTTGTAAACAGACACTTAAATGTTAATTATGAATCACTGAAGCATACTTCGACGTTCCTTCTTTTCATAACAATAAAAGTACTAACTGATTATTGTAATCTTTGTTATAATCGCCGTGAAAAAGACCGCTCACAATTATTTTTAAACCGAAAGTACATTACAAATCGAATGTCTACATGGTATTTTTACTGTTATCAATCGGTCATTCACATATAACACAGCCACTATATGATGATTAGAATGATATAATTGCATACCAATATATTTAATCATATATAAAAACTGACTGAATTTATATAATAGATCTAGATCTAGCTAATATTTATCCAGACTTGTTAAAGTCAAAGACATCAAAATTTTAGGTAGATCTAGATCTATCTGTTTTAGTCAGTTCTTTGTAGGATTTGAACCTTTGACCTCACATTTTTTAAAATAAAGTAATTCTCCCAAACCCACACTCCCATCCGGTCTTCGCGACACGTAAAAATCTCACTCCTTGCCATTCTGAAATGTTGACAGGTATGCACCCCCAAATTGGGAGGAAACGACTTGGGGGGTGAAACGTCTGACAACCTATGTCACACGGTTCACAGCTGCAGTCCACATTCTGACACCTGACATACAAAAACCCTGACAATCCTTTCTTTTGCTCACCGAGCACATTATATGCAGTTAGCGGCACAGGACCTAATCCACATTCTTGGCAGAATTTCAGATTATCCAACAAAACACCGAATTCAACAACACGTCTGCCTTCTCTCCACTTGTTGTTAAAAAAATTGTTAATCTTAACTTCTGTCGGTATACCTGGAATATTGTTGTCACCTGAAGTGCTGTGTTTACCGATGACATAGTTATGTTCTTCTAAAATATTCCTATTCGTCGGTATTTTTGTCGAAACATCTTGTTTTAACTTGGAATATTAACTTGGACCGCGTCTGTCTCTAACGGGCGCAGCCATTTCATTTTTCAAAACGAGGCTCTGGTCTGGTTCTCGACATTTACGTGTGAGTATTACAGCGAAGCCGGGACCTGTCATATCGCTAGTACTCGGAATGACGCGGAATCCCGACAATGTACGAAATAAGGCGTAATAAGACGAAGATTATTAGAGTAGGAAATGTCATGTCGTCTGCTTTATAGTTCGCCCTACTTACTGTTCGTCCCATAAGTGACTGTTAGGTTAAATTGTTCCATTAATTAGGCAACGCCTCATAAACTTTTTGCTAAAAAATGACGATAGCCTCTAATATGTAAAAGGCAAAGACTCGATGCATGCACAGATTATTTTGTCTTGACTTCGCATGGGTTTATTTCTGCCTCTAGTAGTTTCTTTTGATAGGAGATATAATTTTTAATAAGTAGTGAGTTTCGAGTTAGAAAAGGTGAGTTTCTAGTTGCAAAAGGTGATTTTCGAGTTGGAAAAGTGAGTTTCAGAGAGTTTCGAGTCAGAAAAAGTGAGTTTCGAGTTGGAAAAAGTGAGTTTCGAGTAAGAATAGTGATTTAGTAAAAAAAACAGGAAAAAGTGAGTTTCGAGTACAGTTGAAGATATAAATGTATTCACAATACATTGTTAACTCCCTTGTTATGAAGATTTTGTCGGGAAGCAGAGGTCTTTTACAGAGATTGTATTATTAAGTATCAAAATATCGTTTAAACCGGTTGACAATACAACTCCATTCATGAATTAATTCTTATAGTTGTTGACACAACTTTTTTTACCGACTCTCTGACGGGTATGAATAAAATCAGTGCCAAAATAAGTCGATGTAGATAACTTATTTAGTAGGACCGATTCACATCGTGTAACTGCAACTGATAATACAATATATTATATTATCTTCAATTAATAAATTTCAGAATTTTACTTCCATGAAATTAATGGTCAGGATTGATTTCATGAATGTCTGCCATGATTGCTAAAATGAAATTGATCTCTGGTTTGTCATTTGATTTCCTTATAGAAAAAATCATCTTGAATATGCTGATTGGTGAGCGTTTATGGCCCTTGGGCCTCTTGTTTTAATATACGCTTGATTTAGTCGCCTAGGAAATAACTGTATTTATCGAAGAAAAAAAAAATGATTTGGTCTGTCGTTTAGTGCCATACATTTTCATGTATATTTTTGGTTTTTGAGTTTATTGCTTACATGGGGATAATGTTAAAGGGAGGCAATGGACTTGATCTCACAGGTTGATATGTATTGTGTTCTAAAGTTTACTGTAAAAAGCGTGTAAATTGTATTATTTGTATGTACATTTTATATCGTAAGTCAGCCATTTATTCTATTGTTAAAACTGATTTGTATTGGTACAACACACTTTCATTTTACCTTTGATGAGCCAAGAGTATGATAGTGACAGTTTTAGCAACTGATTTAAAACATGATCAGCCTTCAAGCTACAGACTGTTCTGAAATTATCCTGGTGGTTTAAGTCCTTTCTTTTCATCTCTATAATATATATAATATATTGATGACTGAGTGTTGAAATTATATATATTGAAATATATTATTGATATGATTTTTATTTCAGGGATTGGCAAAAACATTTGGTGTCATATATCTCATGCAGCATCCATTCTGTCATCAGAAGGCATTGTTTACAAGGTCAGAGAACAACCTTCATCGTTGAGCCTCAGAGAGATCTTTTGGTTTGAGCACTTCATGCAATGGAGACTTTGGTTTGCTTCTTGTTCATGGCAAGCATTGGAGAAGTGATCAGGTAACCTCTCTACTCTTATCACTACTACTGCTGTTTCTTTCTTTCATGTTATTCTTTTACTTTCAACGACTACTACTACTGCTACAACTATCCATTATCATCAGCTTCCTCTACTTTTACTTCTACTAACACTGTTACATATCATTATTAACTAATCTGATTTTTGGGGAAAAAAGATGAACTTTTGTCTGTATTGTAATTATATTTGATTAATTGTCTCTTTTTAAGCCCATGTTAAATCAAAGGCGTTGTGCATTAAAATTAATATATAAGTCAAGAGGACTGTCCTACGCATAAAACAACATAAATGTAAAAAAGGCTCAAAATCCCTGAAATGTAATGTTTTTATAATCAGTTTTCTTCAAGATTTCAACTGATTTTGAATTTCTCACACGCTTAACAACCACTGTCTACTTTGAAAATTACAAAACTTAGATTGGGCAGAATCAAAATTGCAGTTTCCCGCTCCACTCTCAAGTTTTCCTGGGTTTGATCTGTTCTGGATCTTTGAACTGGACCACGGCAACTTTAGTTTGTAGAATGTTGTTGTTATTGGTGATGATAATGATGATGATGATGACATACCAAAGTCATAGAAAATGGTACTGGTATAGCTCCCTTGCTTGTCGCTCAGCATATAAGGGTAGTTCCAAGACTGGTTGGTCTGGTGGCTGGATAATGTGAATGGGTATGTTATCATGCCACGTGTCTACAGCGTTATGCTGCAGTGTGGCAGCACCCTATATGCCTCAAGTTGACATAATCTCCAAATGACTTAAATACAGTTGGTGGGACATTGAACCCAAACAAATAAACAAACATGTCCTGGGTTGGACCTATACCGGATCAGCAAACTAGACCACAGCAACTACAGACAGTTTGTAGATGTTGTTGTTGATAATGATGATGATTTTTATGCCCCCACAAAGTGGGGTGCATATAGCGTTGCACTTGTCCGTCCGTCCGTCAGTCCATCAGTCCGTCAGTCCGTCAGTCCGTCCGTACGTCCCGAAATCTTGTGAACGCAACTCCTCTTAAACCGGATGGCAGATTTTGCTTAAACTTCCAGGGATGAACAACCTTAATGTGTAGATGGTAGTAAAGAAAGGAATTTTCGCGGCGACCAAATTTAACAGAATTATGGCCCTTTGTTGATTTGTTCACTATATACCATATAGAAATTTTGTGAACGCAACTCCTCTTCAACCGGATGGCAGATTTTGCTTAAACTTCCAGGGATGAACAACCTTAATGTGTAGATGGTAGTAAAGAAAGGAATTTTCGCGGCGACCAAATTTAACAGAATTATGGCCCTTTGTTGATTTGTTCACTATATACCATATAGAAATTTTGTGAACGCAACTCCTCTTCAACCGGATGGCAGATTTTGCTTAAACTTCCAGGGATGAACAACCTTAATGTGTAGATGGAAGTAAAGGAAGGATTTTTTCGTGGCGACCAAATTTAACAGAATTATGGCCCTTTGTTGATTTTTTCACTATATACCATATAGAAATTTTGTGAAAGCAACTCCTCTTAAAGGAATACGCTCGGCTGAAATGAAAATTTAACCATCAATAAACCTTTTAGTGTAGATCACTTTGACATGACTTTCATTTTTATACACGCTATATTTGTGAAGATATAGCTGTTTAAAGTTTGTGATTTCGATCGGCTATGGCCGCCGCCATCTTTGTTCATGTTTACCTTTCTGTGACGTCACAAATACCCATTGAACCATATCCCGATCGATGAGTGCGATTAATAGGGGTTGTGATAAAAGCATTAAAGGAATACGCTCGTCTGATTACAACTAGGTTTCAATTGAAAGATATTGATGTAAATAAACCAATTAAATTTCTCATTTCATTGAATCAATCGTAATAAGAAAGAAATTGTAAGTTAAAGACGTCTATTTAAACCAATTTGCTCCGCGATATTTTTTATTTCTATAATACATCTTTGTCATTTTTACCGTGAAATGCTTGCAACTGCGGTTATTGAAAAGTTGTGTGGTGTTAAACTGATTGGATAAGAAATCACTGGCAAGCCTTTGTAACAGCGTCATATAAAATCTCACCACAGGGCCATAAAACACGGCCATAAAACGAAGCGTGCGACCGAGTCACCATGTCGACAGACAATTGATGTGCACGTTTTACTGAAACGGACATGTAGAGTATAATCATCACCACAAACATACTAAATGCATTATATGAATATGAAAAAAAAGTGTTGAATCCACGTTTTATATTATAATAATCTATATTATGCTATTTTACGGAAAAAGTCTGTTTAAATAAATATATATAAGTAAAAGTATCGTATCGCAATGAGCTCATGTTATTGTGATATACAGAAAGTAGTTAGCATAATTTACATTATTTTGCTAAATTGCGAGCAATTAGGTGTGTTAATCATAATTACAACACGGTGTCCCTTTGATTCGTCTCAGTAGTATCTCACAGTTACCGTCATTGCAATTAGATTTCTACTTACATGATACCGCCCCTTTTATATATTTATATGTTTGATTAAAAAACTGTTTAAAAATTGTTGATAATTGCTGTAATAATTTGCGCAATTAAAATAGCGATGTTTGTGAGAATGTGCATAAATGATTGCGTGACAAGGGGTATTGACTTTAGTTATAGTTCGATCACTATAGCAGGAAGTTTAATAAAGTTTTTGAGATATTTCTTAAAATGGAGTGTATAGTTCCTTACGACTTTGAGCCCGAATATACTGAGGAAGAGCTGCAACTGCTTCAAGACAATGACGTACGGGAGGAGGAATATTTATGTGCTGAGGACTTTTGTCTGTGTGATAACTGTGTTATGATGCCATCCAATATGGATAATGTATGTTGCAAATCGAGTGACTTGGTTGTTGGAAATTAAGATGAACTTACGTGCATTACGAACCATACGGGCTTTCACTTCTTAGTTCTGAATGATTCTGTTTTAGAAGTTGCAATCATTACCATTCTGGCATACAAAGGTCATAGGACGAGGGCTCCAGACTCTCTCACTCACGAGTAAGAAAACAATAAAATGATCATAGTTTAATCTTTTAATAATATATTTTCATCATATTCAAATAATAAACATTTTTCAAACAATTTCTCCACAACACACGTAATTCCCTTCTATATTTCAATGTATGTACGCAACCGGAAGTGTGTCTGTGACGTCACGATTGTTGAAAAAAAGTCTCGCGAGACCACGAGACGTAAACAATGTCTGCGCCCATGTCTCGGAGCAAATTGGTGTAAATAGACGTCTTTAACTTGCAATTTCTTTCTTATTACGATTGATTCAATGAAATGAGTAATTAAATTGGTTTATTTACATCAACATCTTTCAATTAAAACCTAGTTGTTATCAGCCGAGCGTATTCCTTTAAACCAGATGGCAGATTTTGCTTAAACTTCCAGTGATGAATAACCTTAATGTGTAGATGGACAATGTACAGATCTTACCAGCACAGTATACGATACGCAACCTGACATAATCCTAGGTGATTTCAACATCAACGTTGATTCAGTTTGGTACAGAAGACTATCTGAATCTCTGCTTAATTATCGCCAGTGTGTGACATTACCAACACACTTAAGTGGATCTATTATTGATCTTGTCTATGTAAAAGATGAGTTGCCACAGCCAAAAGTAACTGTATACCCAACATATTTCTCTGATCACAGCATTGTGTTCCTGCAGTTTTAGGAGACCAGACATGTGTTTCAAAGTTTTGTTTTATTCAGACACTAATATTGTATTCCATCTGTAAAGAAACCAAATATGATGCCTCAAGAGTTAGGTAACTTTTTTATCATTAATACATAATTGAGGAAATTTCAACTGAAACGCTATAATAAGAACAGAATTTTGTAGACATTAAATGAAGCTGCTCTTGTTTACGAGCACATCTGCACAGTGGGGGCATCCGTGTCCTTTGGACACAGTTCTAGTTTTATCATTCAGTCACCTTCACACGACTACAAAACCAGATCAAACCGAAAGCAAAATTTATGTAATAAATTTACTTACCTTAATTCCATTGCATCACTTAGTGGACTTCTTAATTTTAGAAAATGCAAAGGGTTGGCTTCTTTGTTTTCGTTGGTATGATGTCATTTGGTATTGTCCGTTTGTCATATTTTAGTTCAGGTTTGAAATGGCACGATTCTTTTAATTTATTTAATTTATAATCCATGGTGTGGACTTGAAAGTTAATGAATATGCTATGGGGCATCAGACAGCCAAGTTAGATAACACTTGATGGAATATATTAAAAAATATGGCCCCTTTTTAACTTAAAAAATTTGGTTAAAGTTTTGCATGCAAGATGCTTTTATGCTTATATCTCGGTATACTATGATTACATTGAAATTGAAAAGAAGATGAACATGCAGATAATGATAAGGATCCAATGCAGTCAAGGCGTTAGAGGAGTCGACCGTGCTGTTCCCTGACAGCCCTTTTTTTTACAATCACAGAATGTTGCAATATGGGACCATGTCTCTGTAAATGGGTATTGATGAACGTAATACATACAAATAGTTAAAAAAAACAACTAATGCTTAGCTAATTCTTTTAATTTATTTAATTTATCATTCATGGTGTGGACTTGAAAGTTAATGAATATGCTATGGGGCATCAGACAGCCAAGTTAGATAACACTTGATGGAATATATTAAAAAATATGGCCCCTTTTTAACTTAGAAAATTTGGTTAAAGTTTTGCATGCAAGATGCTTTCATGCTTATATCTCAGTATACTGTGATTACATTGAAATTGAAAAGAAGATGAACATGCAGATAATGATAAGGATCCAATGCAGTCAAGGCGTTAGAGGAGTCGACCGTGCTGTTTCCTGACAGCCCTTTTTTTTACAATTACAGAATGTTGCAATATGGGACCATGTCTCTGTAAATGGGTATTGTTGAATGTAATACATACAAATAGTTAAAAAAAACAACTAATGCTTAGCTAATGATCTTTTGTGAACGAGCTGCTTTAAAGATCATCAGAGCCTTTTTAATTTTACATCTCTATTTACAGTTGGACGAGGATCTGTGAGATGGTTCAACTACACAAATGACCCTAATGCCGTTTAAATCAGCTTGATTGGTTTTAAGATGGTACCATGCACTACTACCAGAATGGTACAGATGAGAGTGTGGCCTGCTCCAGCATGCACATGTAAGATTGTTCTTATTTATTACTACCATGTCAAGCGTAAGACGTAAAAATTGGTACCAGATGCAACCTTTGCTGGCAATCAGCAAAATGGGTCTGCTATGGGAACTGGTTCTACCGAGAAACATTTCATTCGTGTATCGGTGCTTTACACCGGGCACGTAAAAGAACCAAGGGGTCTATTCGCTAAGAGCTAGGGTATCGCACCCGGACTCCCTTGTATCCGACTACTGTCTCTTCCGATGCTGTCTCTTCAGCAAAAATAAAGAAGTATGTCAAAATTACTTTTAGTGTAGTTGTATTATTATAATTTTGGGTCTTCATTTGTAGTGAATGAAATAGTCCAGCTCATCCCCTATTTCTTACTACTTATGAAGTTGGGCAAAATTTGTTTAAATGTGATTATATTCTTATATGTTTGGGGTCTTCATGTGTAGTTACTGAAATAGTCCAGTTCGTCCCCTATTTCTTACTACTTATGAAGTTGGGCAAAATTTGTTTAAATGTAGTTATATTCCAATATGTTTGGGGTCTTCATACGTAGTTACTGAAGTAGTCCAGCTCATCCCCTATTTCTTACTACTTATGAAGTTGGGCAAAATTTGTTTAAATGTAGTTATATTCCAATATGTTTGGGGTCTTCATATGTAGTTACTGAAATAGTCCAGTTCATCCCCTATTTCTTACTACTTATGAAGTTGGGCAAAATTTGTTTAAATGTAGTTATATTCCAATATGTTTGGGGTCTTCATATTAGTTACTGAAATAGTCCAGCTCATCCCCTATTTCTTACTACTTATGAAGTTGGGCAAAATTTGTTTAAATGTAGTTATATTCCAATATGTTTGGGGTCTTTATAGTAGTTACTGAAATAGTCCAGCTCATCCCCTATTTCTTACTACTTATGAAGTTGGGCAAAATTTGTTTAAATGTAGTTATATTCCAATATGTTTGGGGTCTTCATAGTAGTTACTGAAATAGTCCAGCTCATCCCCTATTTCTTACTACTTATGAAGTTGGGCAAAATTTGTTAAAATGTAGTTATATTCCAATATGTTTGGGGTCTTCATAGTAGTTACTGAAATAGTCCAGCTCATCCCCTATTTCTTACTACTTATGAAGTTGGGCAAAATTTGTTTAAATGTAGTTATATTCCAATATGTTTGGGGTCTTCATACGTAGTTCCTGAAATAGTCCAGTTCATCCCCTATTTCTTACTACTTATGAAGTCGGGCAAAATTTGTTCGATTTAAGATATATCCTCATTGATTTTGGGTTAATTCCTTTCCTTAACTTTTTTTTTTCTTTTTTTTTCTAAAACCTTTTTTTCAAATTTTTTCATTGCCTTTTTCTTCTATATTTTCCTTGTTGTTGTTGTCTCATAATAATATATATTTTGTTTCCTCTTCAGCTTATTCATGGACCTGTCAATGTCTGTAAAAGTGGCACGACTCGACCCGTCATTGTCTTAAAAAGTGGCACATAATAGTTCAGAAATAAAAGTTAAGAGTTCTCTGTGTTTGGGGTTCACAGATATCAATTTCGATTGATAACGTCCCCCAGTTTCTGGCTATTGTGTGTGTGTCAAAATGGGCCATGTGACGCGTCTGGTGTGGTGTGCTTTAGCATCCACCGCTGGCTAGCCAGTTTCTGGCGAAAAAGGAACATCAGTCTCCCCTGCCAGTATATAGCCTCTCCATGGTCAAGCCCTATACAGTGCCTCCTCGCGGCGACACACGTCAACTGAGGACTTTAGTGTCCTCAGGCTGAACTGTAGGGGACGATCTACTGGAACTATATGCTAAACATTTAAGTCTATAAACCTTGGATAAGATATCGACTTTAAAGAGTCGTATAGCAAGATTGTAACACTATTGAAGATGTTTACAAACTATTTCAAACTACATCGCAATTCAATTCGAAAATAATAGAATTCAAGTGATGATAAAATGGTAAAAACATTCCTCTAAAACCATATTGAAAGCCCTATATAATATTAAACTGAGCTGGTTTCTTTCCATTAAACCAAGCTGGTTTCCTTTTAGCGTACATATTAATATGAAAAAAAAAAAAATCTACTCCTAAAATGACTTTTGCTAATAATAATGAATTATTGTGCATTATATCAGTTAAGAATTCTTTATTTACCTTGAAGAATAATAAGTAGAAGAAAACATTTGCTTTACCTTATATGATATATCTATTGCAGTGATGGGCAATCAAAGTTTGACAATAATAGATGATATGAAACATTTTAATTAGCTTCACAATCCAAAGAATGGAGCTATCATGATCTGACATTGACGTCTGTACATCTCCATTACAATTTTAATCATTCACTTAAAACTTGGTGTACTATGTTTTCTTTGAAAGAAGAAACCCATCTCGTAAGAACAGGTAACTCTAAATACCTTTATTTTTTTTAAAGTCTTGGCTAAATTCCCTTTGTTACATGGTTTATATTAACACTGAAAAAATAAAATAGTGCAAGATTCTTTTTTTGAGTGCTGGATAATATAATATTAACTGTTACTGTCTTTGGACATCCTTTGATTTATGTTGGATGGCAATAAGAAAAAAAAAGGAATTTACTTAAGCTTACAGACATGTATCCATTAAAACACAATGGGTAAACATATTAAGGCCATAAGGTTGTGGGGAATTGAAAATAAAACTATTTGTAGAAAAATTAACAGATATCATCCTTTATAATTACGTATCTAAATACCCCAAACGTTGATTTATGCTATTGATCAGATACTTTTTTTCCACTGACATTTTAAAACGCTGCTTCACATAGGAATCAGCACAATCCTGTCTTGTCCTACTCACTTGAAGACAAGTTAGGGTGCGGGGATCGGGGTTTAATCACCTTGAGTTCTATCTAATTAACTTCTCTACAAATCACAACAGGTGGTCTTTTATAATTTTAATCAAATTGAGTCTAAGGATGAAGGATATCAGATTATTGGTTTGATGGAACCTTTTGGTGTTCTACCAAGAGGATTGGGTTCAACTCCCAAGAAACCATATCCTATCCTACGTCCTAATAAACCATCACTTATATTTTTTTATTTATTTTTATTAGTTCCTTTAATTAACATGACGCCAAAACGCCCTGAAATGAATATTCATATCGGTTTAACCAGTGAAAAGCTGTACAAACCTCCGACTATCAAATGCACATAAATCTTGCTTTTAATAGTTACCTTAGTTCAACAACCTCCGACAAACATTTGGGGCGGAGCTATACCTGTTTTGGGGTGGGGGGAAAAAGCCGGTATCGTCTTTATAAAACCCTGTACCCGGTATCGTATTAAACATAAAGTAGCCTGGGATTAGACCACCTGCCATAGATGTCAATACATAGTAGCGATTGGCACATACCTATTATTATAGATATCCATGCATGCATAATCGAATTATAGAATCTGGTATATATTTTAATCGTATAGGATTGAATATGTAGCATTGTCAGTTGATACCATCATGAAATCACGCACTTGTATCGTATTAATTTAACTCAGCTTAATGTTGAGTGGCATTCAAAAACATATGTACTTTTATTAAAAAAAAAAAAAAAAAGGTATGAAAAGTATATAGTATTTCACTTTTTTTTTTAAAGTTATGGGCTCAATGTCTTTAATTGATAATATGAACTAAGGCACAGCCTCAGAGCGGGCGAAGCATGGTCGCCTTATTCAGGGTACTTGATCTATTCAGTTGCTATATGTATGTTCTAAGTAGATAAGAACACACTAATTAATTCTAAGGATCATTATAAATATTCAGCAACTTGCTTCGAATGCAAGGCGAAAAAAAACAATGTTTCAAATTGTTAAAAAGTTAAACAACGCTACATATTGGGGCAAAAAAGTCAAATTATTTATTTCATCATAATTATATTTGAATTCAAAACAAGCAATTGTATACTAACAATCCTGTGTCGTTTGTTGGTGTCTATTAATTTAGGCATGCATAGTCCTGCCTCCAGTGACTTTTAAAACAAAAACACTGACAACAACAACAATCAGAAAAAAAAAACACAAAAAAACCTTAGAATATCTCAAAATTCATCGATGTGGTCTATATCATATTTTTCCTGTATAGATAAAATTGTTTGTATGTATATTCATTTCAAATCTGGCAGTGCCCTGGCCCAGTGCAGAGTGTACAATTTGTCAGAAAAAAAAAGTGAAATTATTAACCTTTTTGTATATATGAATACAGCAGAAAAATTTATCTCACGAGTACACTATAACATTTTCCATCGAAATTCCAATGGGGAAACCCAAATCCCTATATCTAATGCCAATGGCAGCATCACTGATGTAACTGTCATAACGATATACAGGTAATCCATTTCACTTAATGTTTAATACGATACCGGATCCCGGCATAACGCGTACCGCGTACCGGCTTTTTCCTCCCACACTGTTTTGGCGTCATATATTTTTAAGATTTTTAAAGCTCTGTGTAAATTTCATTGGTCTCGACTGATCCTGTTCCATTGTGTTTCGGTCAGTCTAGGTCCTTTCAGAGATGTAAATACCTCGATGTAGCTTCGTGGTCCTTTTCTGTAATTTATGATACGAGTACCGAAACGGAAATCGAACAAATAAATTTAAGATGCAATTAAATCAGGTTTTCATTATCAACAAAATTATTAAAACCTCTGATTCGGTCCGATTCTGTCCAATTCGGTATTTCAAGATACCGGTACTATAGTTGGTGTAACTGACGTCACACACAACTAAAATAATTATTGATTTTGATCTGTTAAAACTGAAGCTTCCAGAGGACTGGTTAATTCCCTGATGTACGAGTATACAGTATATTTGTATAAGAATCTTCTTCTCTGAATCTAATTCCAGAAAGTAATTTAATTTTGCAAAAATGTTTTACTTTACAAACAACCCTTTTCCATTATTGCTTAACCACTGGCCATAATCAAACATGATCAGTTACTAGTCATTTACATCATGAATATGTTAATGTACAGATTTATGACTTGATTAATATTAATTTACTATTATTTACTATTATCACGGAGACATCTCTGCTATTATATCCCCCCCCCCCCCCCCCACACACACACACACTCCGGTTTCGTTGTTTGCAAAGGCGTCAAATGAAATAGGGTTCCAAAATCAGGGAGTAACCCCGGCTTCTTTAAACGAAGTCGATCCGTCCAAATTCATGTGTGAAAATTTTATTAAAGATAATATATTAAGCTATAAATCATTTTGTTCTGAAGCCGAATTTGTTTAGCTGAAATGTCCATTTAATAAACGAAATTGCTAAAATATGTAGGCCTACATGATTTCTGTAAAAATGATGCTTCTAAGGGGTGTAATTATATATTCCAATTCAGATGGTAAGATATTGAATTTGTTTGATGTTTGTTAATGAACTGACCTATGTTATTTTGATCGATCAACAGTTATGTGTACGGTATGGTATGGTGCATTAACCGAAATAATTACACGAAATATTGTTTACAAGAACACCGTTAAAAATGGCTGCGCCAATCGTACGTAATGTAGAAAGTAATTTTTTTTCGTGGATATTATGAATGGCCATTTTTAGGACAGAGACTACTAAGTCGGTCGGGGCTTCCCATTGGTCCGTAGCTGATGTTAACATAATGGGATTTTCTGTTTGGTTATTAATAAGATAAAAATGTGAGTTGTTTAATTTTCAATATTAAAGTAATATGAACTAAAGCACAGCCTCAGAGCGGGCGAAGCATGATCACCTTATTCAGGAGTACTTAATCTGTTCAATTGCTATATGTATGTTCTGAGTAGATAAGAACACATTCATTAATTCAAAGGATCATTATAAATATCCAACAACTTGCTTCGAATGCTAGGCGAAAAAGAAAAACAATGTTTCAAAATGTTAAAAAATTAAACAACGCTTCATATTGGGACAACAAAGTCAAATTATTTATTTCATCATAATTATATTTGAATTCAAAACAGTTAATTGTAAACTAACAATCCCTTGTCGTTTGTTGGTGTCTATAAATATAGGCATGCATAGGGTCCTGCCTCCAGTCACAATACATACATGCTTTTAAAACAAAAACACTGAGAACAACAACAACAAGCAGAAATAAAAAAAAAATCCCTCTTAGAATATCCCAAAATCATCAGTGAGGTTCTATATTCTATTTTTTTTTATAGATAAGATTGTTTGTATATTTATTTCAAATCTGGCAGTGCCCTGGCCCAGTGCAGGGTGTACAATTTGTCAGAAAAAAAGTGAAATGATTAACCTTTATGTATATATGAATACAGCATAACACCAAAATTTATCTCAAATGTACACTATAATATTTGCCATCGAAATTCCAATGTGGAAACTCAAATCCCTATATCTTACGCCAATGGCAGTATCACTGCAATTCAAACTTATGAAAGTATGAATTTAATATTCGGACTGCGGTTGGTGTCACTACCCAGTGAAAAATGTTTGTTTATTTACTGGGTTAAACATACAGGCGACAGTATTTCAGTCATTAGAAGACTATGTTTACTTGAGGCCACACTGCAGTTTCACGCCGTAAACAAGTGGCATAATGCAACACCCAGTCACATTATCCCTACACTGGGCCAACCACTCCAGGAACTACCCTGTATTTATTTTGAGCGCCAAACATAAGACCTAAACCAGTACTTTTTTATGACTTAGCGTGTTGCAGCCAAGGATCAATTATTCTGGGCAGATGCTCTTACCATTTGGCCACCTTGACCGGTCATTTTGAAAGTTGTAAAGATTATGTTCAAAATGGTACAATTTCTAGTTTACCTCTTATTTAGAGCAGACCACGAGTATCACAAAAAGAGGAGAAATAAAACGTGTCATCTTTGAAAGGAGCAGAAAAGGAAAGATAAAATAACAAACTTGTCATCTTTGAAATCAGTATAACTATTTATCAGCATTTAACTATAAGATGCACAATCATGCAGTTTTAAATCGGTCTTTCTTAATAGATTCTATTCTATACATAGCAGTTAACAAAATGAGGACTGGTCCGATCCTAAAAAAAAATAAATATTGATAATAAAATTAAATAAATAGATGATAAATAATTAGATATGTAGATCTAGGTCTACTAGCTGTACATGTATAACTCTTGACCTTTCAACTAAAATGCTACTTTATGCATAAAAGCAACGTGTTAAATGATATTCCAAGCAGAATAATGTGTTAAATCAGTTAAGTCCGAAACATGCGATTGAACATGCGATCGTAACCAAATGATAGCATTGGTGTCATGGCGCCTCCCACAAGGTAGATTTTTAACGGATTTTGGAATCTAATTCACCAGTTGAAAGTGAGTTGAATTATTTTTATTAATCAGATATCTTATAATGAAGCACATTTGTAATGTTCAAATGCAAAAGCAAAGCTTAACAACAAAATTTGAATCAGACGAACACCCGAAATGGACTGGGTTCAGTACAATCAGACTTTTTTTACCGACTTTGAAGAACGTGTTTAAGTTTTTGAACAAAATGGCGCTGCGCATACGATAAACGGCTGTGACGAAAAAAATAAAATCCAAAGTGCTCTGAAATGTTGATCCAAATAGAAGTCTACGCGATACCGTAGGGCAAGCTGTGTCGGTGAGCGAGCTTTGCCCGCTATTAACACTAAAAAACATAAATCATCTGCTTATCTGACATTATGTGATTTTTGTGAGTGCAAATTGAGAATGTGTTATTTTTTGACATTTGGAGGGGAATTTAGACCCGACATGCGGGTTACCATGTTTGGCAGTCTGTAGCTCAAAATTTCGGTGGTCATGCCCAACTTTGTTGGTGATTTTTAGAAAGCAATTGGATAGAACTTTCAAATCACGGGTATCTTAATGCTCAACAAGATATAGGGAAGTAGCTATAAGCATAGACCTTATAATGTAGGTCTATGGAAAACTATTTAGTAGCCTCTGACATGTAGATAGTACAAGATGTAAATCAGTAGTTTACAAAAATTTACATATTCTCAGCTTTCACTTTTGTATTATTTGTTTAAGCACAGGATTGAAAAGTTATGTAAACAAATTAAGGTAATGCATTTGTTACTTTAGACCAGTGTCTATATATACAGAGATCTAATCTCTATGCAGCAGAGGCCACTACGAAAACAAAACTAAGATTAAATGCATGCCTCATCCATTAGTCAGATTTGTTTCTAACTTTATTCATTTAGTTTTGTATGTTACATGTTATAACAGTGAATAAGTCACAGTGATAATATCTTGGTCACATATTTTAGGGATATCCAGCTATTTAAAATATCATAATATTATGATACATCAAATATTGTTACGGCTTTCCGCAACCTGCGGAAAACGTATAGGGTTTGTTATGTTTATTCTTATTATTATTATTATTATTCCTTTTTTTCCAACCAAATCTAAGAGTTAATTTCGGTAAGTTGTCAGTGTCTAAGCAACATGAAAATTAAATTGCCTAGACAAAAAAGTATAAATTTTTAAATTCAATAATTTTTAATTTTCAATGACGTCAATTGACGTCAGATTTGACGTCAGCTTCAAAAGTTTGTTCGCCCTCTAGAGCCTTTATTTTTTATATTTTATTTTGATATTTTCACAGAAGATGTATGTTATGATGTAGATGGGCACCTTGTCTTTCAAATTTTTAAATTCGAAAAATTTAAGAATTTATGGCAAAACCGAGTTTCGAACTTTGGTCCTAAAACTATTATTTAATGTTACAAAGGCTACTGATGAGATAGAAGCATGAAAATTGGACAGCTTATTGGCCAAGAGGTCCACTTTCTTTTCTCTGAAAGATTCATTTTAAGTCACGTGGTTATGACGTCATTTAAAGGACAAAATCCATTTTTTTCAAAGATTTCCCTCGCTCTGGCATCATACATTTTGAGTCAATTTTAATGAAATTGAAAGTGCAGCGATAAAAAAGTATCTTTTTATACATTCAATCATTTTCAATTTTCATTGGCGTCATGACGTCAGATTTGACGTCAGCTTTAAAAGTTTGTTCGCGCTCTAGAGCCTTCAATATTGGTCCGATTATCTTGATATTTTTACAAAAGATGTATTTTAGGATGTAGATGTCCACCTTGGCATTCAAATTTCCAAATTCGAAAAGATTAAGATTTCATGGCAATACCGAGTTTCGAACTTTGGTCAAAAATTAAATTTAAATGTTACAAAGCCCCCTGATGCGTTACAAACATGAAAATTGGAACAGCATATTGGCATAGAAGTTTACATTCTATTTTCTGAATTATTTTCTCTTTAGTCACGTGGATATGACGTCATCAAAAAGACAAAAAAAAAAATCTTTTTAAAGTTTTTTTTTGCTCTGGTATCATGAATTTAAAGTCAATCTTAATTATATCTTCAGAATTGATAGAGTTAAAATTGAAGAGATGCATACTTAAGCAAGAATTAATTTGAAAAATCATATAAAATCGCCAATTAGACCAATTAAACGTTTCAAAAATGTCGAAACTTAGTACGTTCAAAAGGTCTTGAAAATTTCAAGTGATAACGTCATCAAACATTGCAGTTATTTATGTTTGATGGAATGCTTACTTGAAAATGTGAAAACAAACCTGTTCGTATTCTCGAAGATACTATTTTCTTGATAAATAGAACGTTAGCTGAACATGTCCTTGCAAAAAAGAGATATTTTTGTTTAGTCATTTGATTTTTAAGTCGTTGAAATATAAAAATCACTCATTTCAATACGTATTCGCGCTCCAGCGTCATGAGTATTGATGTCAATCTTAAGCATACCTTAAGGACTCTATGTTGTGTCACTTGTTTATGGCACCATTGATTTGTATGAAAAATATATTAAAAAGATCAAAAGATTGTATATATTAACTTTAATAAGTAATAATGCCGTACCTTAACATGCGTAAAAAGTCCAGAAAATTTCAAGTGATTACGTTATTAAACGTGACTTATTCATGTTTTTCGTAAAAGGGCTAATTCATCGACATCTATTAATTTGAAGAAAGAAATAAAAGTGGTCATTGAGTTGGTTGACCAAGATCCCATTGTTCTTTTGCAGGAATGAATGCCTGTGTTGAATAGTGAATTGTGATACGTTTTTTTGTAAATGAGTCGCATTTACGATGGATTAGTATAATTATACTAGAGCCAGAAAACCCATACGGAAAACTTATTGCATTTGCTATCACGGCTTTCTGCAAACCTGAAGAAAATGACGAATACATGTATATCTTCCTATCGATTGTTTATGTTTTCTAAATGTTTAACGGTTTCTTTTTCTAATTCTGTAAAAATAAGCAAATATATAAAGCAAATGAATTGCTGACAGTTTCAAAACGTTTATAACGTTAATTACATAGAAATAAGAAATTATTTTCATTTTTTTTTTGCTTACACCTCTGCCTTTGGTTCAATCTGATTTTGCAAATGTAAAACTCAATCAATTTTAAGGTTGAAAGTCATCGAAATTAAAGTATTTTTTTTCTTTTTTACAATTTCAATTGTGGATCAAATTGCAAATGAATTCTTGTTAAGTCATATGCTTACGAAGAAAGTATTCATTACGAAAAAATATTTTAAATCGATGAAAAACGTTAAAAAATATCAGGAAAGATATTAAAATTTTCGTTTTAATCGATGATAGTAAACGTTGTGAAATCAAAAAGATCCTAATTTTCTCATATCTGCTTAAGAGTAATATTAAATAAAAAAATTTTAAGTTTTTTTGTAATAAGTATACATAATTTATGTATTTTTTACTTTTTCTTACATTATAATGCTTGTATTCAATTTTTTTTGTATATCTTGATATATTCAAATTTAAAATAAAGCAAGAAAAGCCTGCTTCGTTTGTATCTTAAACAAACACTTCTAGTAATTTTGTTTTGTACTAAATATTGCGTTTTAATTTATTTGATATGATTCCTTTTTGATATATCAGTTATCACAATCACATCAAATGCTGTCTTATGTATTAAAAAATATTGCACAATCATAATTTAAATAACATTTTTTTCTAATGAGAAGCTTATCACTGTGATAGTTTTGTATATTATTTCTATACTATTTTTTTTTTTCCAATTAAAAAAAATTTTCCTATTTTTGTACGATGTGAATTTTCTCATTGTTATTTTATGATTCTAATTCTGTAATAATCCACTTAAAATAACTTCTTTAATATAAAATACGGTATAATACATGTCATTTTACTAGTCATATGATCCATTAAAACACTTTCTTATGTGATAGATACTACATTTTGATATTATTTAAGTAATTTTTAATTTTCATCCAAGTAGCATACTTTTTTAGCTCACCTGAGCACAGGAACTTTTGTGACGTCCGTCGTCAACAATTGCTTGTGAACACTCTAGAGGCCAGTTTTGGTCCAACCTTCATGAAATTTGGTCAGGATGTTTGTCAACATAGTATCTTAGATGAGTTTGAAATTGGGTCATTAGGGGTCATAAACTAGGTCACCAGGAGAAATCTTAGAAAATCCTTGTGAACACTCTAGAGGCCACAGTTTTAGCCCAATCTTCATAAAATTTTGTCAGGATGTTTGTCTACATGATATTTTGGATGAGTTTGAAAATGGGTCATGTTGGGTCAAAAACTAGGTCACCAGGTAAAATCTTAGAAAAACCTTTTGGATACTCTAGAGGCCACCATTTCAACCTAACCTTAATGTAACTTGGTCAGAATGTTTGTTTACATCAAATCATGGATAAATTTGAAACTGGTCAACATGGGGTCAAAAAGTAGGTCATCAGGGCAAATTTTAGAAAAATCTTAATTTTTTTTAACCTTTTAAATTGTGAGTGCAAATTGGGGTTAGTCAAATGTTAGAAAAACACTTTAGATGCCACATTTTTGTCATCATGCCTAACACAGCAATCTTACTCAGGTGAGCAACACAGGGCCATCTTGACCCTCTTGTTACATTTCTGCTAGAAGAGTCCAGCCTGCCTTAATTGTTATTCCCAATAAACTCAGGGTCCCTGTTAGAAATATGACCTTTGGATTAACAGGCTATCCAAGATTTTTGTATATACATCTCTTAATTTATTTTACTGAATTAAATTAAAACAATAACTCAATTATTTAAAAGGTAAGTAATATTTTTGAAAGGTCAATTTGAAATCAGTTTAGCATATTTGAATCATCATTGTTAATATTATCTTGTTTATAGTGCTTATAAAGTATGCTGTCTTAGGTCTAAATAGAAAGAATTTACCAGTATTTAATATCAAGTAAGAATATATGATATTTAAATTTAAAGATCATTCAATGTAAATAAATGCATAACATATAGATTGTTTTATAATTATAAAACCCCTTGAAAATGCTCTTAAATGGCGAGGTGGGGGGCATTTTTATTGTCATTCATAGTACCTGTTTATTATTGTTCAGTATATTTTTTTTCTCTAAGACTATCGCAAAACATTTTCCTGTAAAATATCTATACACATTACACTTCTTCTGTTAAATGATAGATGCTTTTAAAGATTCTTATTCTCTTATTTAGATTTTCTGGGGTTTTTTTCATGGTAGGAGTAGCAAACTGATAAATTCTTACCATATTTGCAAATTATTAAATAATGATTCCATTAAATCATGTCACAACAATCCAAGTTTGCATTTCTGATTTATTTTGCACATAGTTGTGGTGAAAGTTTTAGCTATGTTAGGCCCTGAATACATCTGATACTTGATTTTCTTGATA
The DNA here is from genome assembly GCA_021229015.1 of Solen grandis. Lineage (NCBI taxonomy): Eukaryota > Metazoa > Mollusca > Bivalvia > Adapedonta > Solenidae > Solen > Solen grandis. The sequence goes on from CM037791.1 coordinate 33,274,963, forward strand.
ATAGGTACCCAGATGATAAGAGGGTCCTGCAGTATACTACTGCCAGCTGTGGATGGTTCTGTATACGCTCATGCACTCACTTAAGCATTAGAATATTTATATTGTAACCAGGTGAAAAAAGTTTCTTTCTTGTCAGAGATTCTGTTCTGGTGATTTGGATCTCTTTCCAAGCCTTTACAACAAAATTTGATAAAATTGCTGACTTTACACCTACAGTACCTCACCCCGCAAGCTTTTCCTCATTTAATAAATTAATTAAAGCTTTGATCTGCAGTACAGGCTGTGGAGGTTAGTCAGAAGAAAATGTCAAGCCAGCACTGAGTTATCAGAGCCCTTTTACATGTGTATATATCCTCTCTCTGTACAGGCCATTATTTAAATTTTAATTTTATTTATTTTATTGGGTTATGAACAAGTTATTACAACTTATATTAATCTCTCTCAATGGCTCTGGTGTGGCGTATGTGGCCATTATTGAGGGAGGAAACTGGAGAGCCTGGAGAAAACCCACATGTCTGAATGGGCGACCACTGTACCCTCTTGTGTACATGTCAAGGAATCGAACGTGGGATACATTGGTGAGAAGCGAAGTATGTTACCATTAAGCATATCCAGGCAGGCCATTGTATTGATATACATGTATGTTTGTGTTTACAGAACGGGCTAGAATGATGGAAACTGAGCTGAAGTTGATACCAGCCCAGGGCAGTGCTGGTTTGAATCAGAAGTGTCACATGGACCCAGATCTGATGGCTGCAGCTGGAACTGATGTTGGATCCTTTGTTGAGATTCAGCAAGAAGAGATGTCAGTGCTTTGCTCACTATGGCCAAAGTCAACTCTTCACAAAGCTTTACAGTACAGTGATCATGTACAAGCTGCTAGATCTGTTGGTACTCTTCAGGGTGGAGGAAAATATGTACCAGTAGTCCTGTTCCAGAAGGTGAAGAGTTAAAATGTATTGGGAACAGAATACATCTAATTCAGGTTTATCCGGCACAAGAGGTCAAGGTAATTGTGGTGATAAGTAAATTGGATGTTCTAAAGTTGTGTAGAAAAGACAAGAATGAATGGAAACATATGGAGAATATGTGTAAAAATTGCTTGATTAAACTTTGTGTATATACCAATGAAAGAACTGTTATTAATTGTGAACAGTCCAAATTTTCAAAGTTATGTGGGGTTTCTCATATAGTGGTGAATAGTGTGTCTGTTGAAGGCTCCAACAACCTTGCAAAGGGTTGTGTTATCAGTAAAGACACCATAGTTACACTGGAGTCTGTCCATAGTACAGAGTGGTTCACACAACTGTCCAAGAGACGACCAGTAAAAATGCTAGGTGGTTTAACATCTGTGATAAATATGTTGCTAGATCTAATCAAACTTCCATTAGAGCATAGGGAAAAATTTAGACACCTTGGCATTGAACCACCAAAGGGTATCTTACTCCGAGGTCCTCCCGGATGTGGGAAAACATCCATTGTAAGATATGTTTCTCAAGTATGTAATGCTTTTCTGCTAGCCATTAATGGGCCAGAGATTCTTGGTTCTCTTCCGGGAGAGACAGAATCTAACCTCAGGAAGACATTTAATAAAGCTAAGATAATGAGCGAGGAAGGACCATGTATTGTGTTCATAGATGAAATAGACTCTGTGTGCTCCCAGAAGGGGAAGTCCAGTAAACTGCAGGACGCAAGAGTGACCAGTCAGCTGGTGGCTATTATGGATAGTCTGACCACTGATCACTCAATCAGGGCTCACGCTGTCGGTCGCCAAAGGCGCCAAATGCGACAAAAATATGAAACTGGCGCAAGATTTTTCTAATTGGCGAATTTCGTGAGTACAATTATTCGTGGATTTATGTCTAGAAAACGTGTGATCTGTATAAGAGTAAAGTTTGTGTGGGGATTAATATAATTCGTAGATAAAACCAACCACGAAATCGACGAAAATTAGTGTCCCATGAAAATTAATGATTTCAAAGTATACTGAAATTAATTTTACCTGAAATATTGTTTAAGTCAGAAATAAAAACACTTCATTCATTGTCTTTGTAGTAAAGTACAGATCCAGATCTGTGTTGATAACGCGTCGTCTGATCAGGCACTATTTTGTTTACTGAAACTATGTTTACAGGTAAAAAGTGTTTCACATTGTAATTTACGATTTCTTGTTCTGAATTTTGCATAATATTTTTAGTAGAGTCGTACGTCTTTGTTTAATAAGGCTTAAAGCCACCCAACCAGGGAAACCAGCCAGACAGATAAGTATCATTTGTAAACACGTACAATAACGTGGACAGGGATCCATCCATTTCGTCATACACCCGCTGCATGAACAAGTATTGGTGAAAGTAATAAGATCGTTATATTTCTACCAAACAATCTATTTTAAATATTCTATACAGCGACATGGCGATACTTCCTCAGGCGTATACTTCCTCAGGCGTATAGTGACCGCAGGATGTGAGCTAGCCTCTTCGTGGACGCAGAGGTCTGAAATTGTAACACACGTAGTCTCAGCGCATTGTCTACACATATATTCCTATGGTAAAACATGGTAAAACTCGAAATTGTGTGGGGTTTTATTTGTGTTATTCAAGACTTACCTGCGTTTGTAATTTCGAGAGAAGACTTTGCTTCTCAATTTTCTGTGACATTCATTTTAATAGCCTTTGAGTAGTTTTACACGTGCTTTCGAAAATATGAAGCTATGTACGAGGCATGTTGACCTACACATGTTGAAATGCATATATTTGCGAAGGGTAAAATCTAAAATTGGACTATGGAAATGTAAGACCGTTTATACTCTGTTATTATACATGTATTTAAAAGTATTCTAGACCAGTTGCGATACCGACTTGCAAGTCAAGGAGGGTACATTTCAACAGCGAACACTTAAGTATGGTCATCATGTTACCAGTGTACTAAAAGGTACCCGGCACGTTGCTTTAACAAAACAAGAGGGCCATGATGGCCCTGGATCGCTCACCTGGTATCATTAGGCTATGTAAAATCAAGTGACCCCTGGGGCAGAGCCAATTTTGATCCCAGGGTCATGATTTGAACAAAGTTGGTAAGAATCGACTAGACAATGCTACACACTACCACACTCTACTTGGTAGAGGTCTATTAGCCCATGTTACATACCAAATATATAAACTCCAGACCTTGAAGATTTTTCTAGTTTTTTTTAGCTCACCTGAGCACAACGTGCTCATGGTGAGCTTTTGTGATCGCCTTTTGTCCGTCGTCCGTGCGTCCGTCCGTCGTCAACAATTTGCTTTAAACAACATCTCCTCATGAACCGCTAAAGGGATTTTGACCAAACTTCACAGGAATCATCCTTATGATGCCCTCTATCAAAGTTGTACAAATTATTCAGATTGGTTAAAAAAGTAGGTCACAGGAGCTAAAAATAGATTTTAAAAATGCAAACTTTGAAAATCTTCTTCTGCAAAACTGCAAGGCCTAGAGCTTAGATATTTGGTATGTAGCACCATCTTATGGGCCATTACCAATATTGTACAAATCATAGCCCTATGGTTATAAATGCCCCCGCACCAGGGGTCACTTGTTTTACATAGACTTATATAGGAAAATCTTTAAAAATCTTCTTCTATGAATCCATTAGGCCTAGAGCTTAGATATTTGGTATGTAGCATCATCTAATGGTTCATTACCAAGATTGTTCAAATCATAGCCAAACGGTGATAAATGCCCCCGCAATAGGGGTCACTTGTTTAACATAGAGTTATATAGGAAAATCTTTAAAAATCTTCTTCTATGAATCCATAAGGCCTAGAGATTAGATATTTGGTATGTAGCATCATCTTATGGTTCATTACCAAGATTGTACAAATCATGACCCTATGGTGATAAATGCCCCCGCACCAGGGGTCACTTGTTTAACATAGAGTTATATAGGAAAATCTTTAAAAAAAATCTTCTACTATGAATCCATAAGGCCTATAGCTTATATTTTTGGTATGTAGTATCATCTAATGGTTCATAATCAAGATTTTCAAAATGGTGGCCCTTTGGAGATAAATGACCCTGCACTAAGTCTTCTCCTCTGAAGCCATAAGACCCAGTGCTTATATATTTGGTGTGTAGTATTGTCAGGGCTAAAATGTTTAAGATTGAGTTATATCAGAATTCTTGTCTGTTTAAAAACCTTGTAATCAGTTGTAGCAATGGTACTCAGGTGAGCGTTTCAGGGCCATCATGGCCCTCTTGTTCCAATATAAGTCTATGTAAAATCAAGTGATCCCTGGAGCAGGGCCAATTTAGACCCCAGCGTCATGACTTGAACAAACTTGGTAGAGAGTCATAAGATCATGCTACATATTTAAAATCAAAAGGCTAGGCCTTGTGGTTTCAGAGAAGAAGATTTTTCAAATTTTTTCTATATAAGCCTATGTAAAATCAGGTGACCCCTTGGTGGGGCCAAATTTGATCCCAGGGCCATGATTTGAACAAACTTGGTTGTGATCTACTAGACATTGCTACACACCAAATATCTAAACCCCAGGCCTTGTGGTTTCTGAGAAGAAGATTTTTCAAGTTTTTCCTATATTAGCCTATGTTAAATCAAGTGACCCCTGGGGCGGGGCCAATTTTGACCCCATGGTCATAATTTTAACAATCTTGGTAGAGAGTCATAAGACCATGCTACATACTAAATATGTAAACTCGAGGCCTTGTGGTTTCTGAGAAGAAGATTTTTCAAGTTTTTTTCTATATTAGCCTATGTAAAATCAAGTGACCCCTGGGGTGGGGCCAATTTTGACCCCAGGGTCATGATTTGAACAAACTTGGTAGAGATCAACTAGACAATGCTACACGCCAAATATCTTAACTCTATGGCTTGTGGTTTCTGAGAAGAAGATTTTTCAAGTTTTTTTCCTATATCAGCCTATGTTAAATCAAGTGACCCCTGGGGCGGGGCCAATTTTGACCCCAGGGTCATGATTTGAACAATCTTGGTAGAGAGTCATAAGACCATGCTACATACCAAATATCTAAACTCGAGGCCTTGTGGTTTCTGAGAAGAAGATTTTTCAAGTTTTTTAGCTCACCTGAGCACAAAGTGCTCAAGGTGAGCTTTTGTGATCGCCCTTCGTCCGGCGTCCGTCGTCGTGCGTCGTCCGTCGTGCGTCGTCCGTCGTCAACAATTTGCTTTAAACGACATCTCCTCTGAAACCGCTGGACAGAATTTAATGAAACTTGGCAGGAATGTTCCTTGGGTGAGGCTCTACAAAAGTTGCTAAAATAAAGTTGATCCATGAAGAACTCCATGAAGAACTCTGGTTGCCATGGCAACAAAAAGAAAAATAATTTGAAAACTTTAAAAATCATCTCCTTCAAAACTACTGGCCAGATTTCAAAATAAATTGGTACAGATGTTCCTTGGGTCAACCTCTACCAAAGTTGCTAAAATTATTCCGATCCGTAAAAAAACATGGCCGCCAGGGGCGGGGCTTATTTGCCTTATATGTATATAGAGAAACCTTTAAACAACATCTCCTCTGAAACCACTGGACAGAATTTTATTAAACTTGGCAGGGATGATCCTTGGGTCAACATTCACAAAAGTTGCTAAAATAAACTTGATCCATGTAGAACTCTGGTTGCCATGGCAACAAAAAGAAAAAAAAATGAAAACTTTAAAAATCATCTTCTTCAAAACTATTGGCCAGATTTTAAAATAAATTGGTACAGATGTTCCTTGGGTCAACCTCTACCAAAGTTGCTAAAATTATTCCGATCCGTAAAAAAACATGGCCGCCAGGGGCGGGGCTTATTTGCCTTATTTGTATATAAGGAAAACTTTAAACAACATCTCCTCTGAAACCACTGGACAGAATTTGATTAAACTTGGCAGGGATGATCCTTGGGTCAACCTCCACAAAAGTTGTTAAAATAAACTTGATCCATGTAGAACTCTGGTTGCCATGGCAATAAAAAGAAAAAAGAAATATGAAAACTTTAAAAATCATCTTCTTCAAAACTACTGGCCAGATTTTAAAATAAATTGGTACAGGTGTTCCTTGGGTCAACCTCTACCAAAGTTGCTAAAAATTTTCCAATCCATAAAAAACATGGCCGCCAGGGGCGGGGCTTATTTGCCTTATATGTATATAGGGAAAACTTTAATCAACATTTCCTCTGAAACCACTGGAAAGAATTTGATTAAATTTGGCAGGAATGATCCTTGCGTCAACCTTTCACAAAAGTTCCTAAAATAAACTTGATCCATATAGAACTCATGTTGCCATGGCAACAAAAAGAAAAAAAATATGAAAACTTTAAAAATCATCTTCTTCAAAACTACTGGCCAGATTTTAAAATAAATTGGTACAGATGTTCCTTGGGTCAACCTATTTATCTCAGGTGAGCGATTTAGGGCCATCATCATTAGCCTATGTTAAATCAAGTGACACCTGGGTTATAATTTGAACAATCTTGGTAGAGAGTCATAAGATCATCCTACATACCAAAATAAACCAGTTTTGTGGTTTCGAGAAGAAGATTTTTAATTTTTTTTAAACTTATTTAAATCAAGTGACCCCTGTGGCGGGGCCAATTTTGACCCCAGGGTCATAATTTGAACAATCTTGGTAGAGAGTCATAAGATCATGCTACATACCAAAAATCAAAAGGCTAGGCCTTGTGGTTTCGGAGAAGAAGATTTTTTAAATTTTCATTTTTAAAATCTATTTTAGCTCCTGTGACCTACTTATTCACCCAATCAAAATAATTTGAACAACTTTGATAGAGGTCATGATAAGGATGATTCCTGTGAAGTTTGGTCAAAATCCATCCAGTGGTTTAGGAGGAGAAGTTGTTTAAAGGAAAAGTTGACGCAAGACGCACGCACGCACGGACGGACGACGGACGCCGGACAAAAGGCGATCACAAAAGCCACAATGATGAAAAATGTTTATTTGTTTCTTGAATCAGTATCTATCTGTAGTGGGCAGCGTCCAAAAGCCCACTGGTCAGTTAGCTCCGCCCACTGCTTATGAGCGGCAGGAGTAGTCTGCTTGTTGTGTGTATGTTGTATGAGATATAGAATAGTTACAGTTACACAGAGACACTGTAAATATAGCTATAGTTAAAACCACCCCTGTCTTGGGCTCCATATAAGCCATTCCTTTAAGGGCCAGAACATGACACTATCTATACAATTCAACAGTGATATTGTAGTTCTAGTTTTTCTATAGTTTACGGCGAAATTCTGTCGGTCAGATCTATTCCGACCAAACGCGTTTTTGAATTTGCTAACTTTTATAGGGCAATTCATTTGGCAAGGTTTTTTTTAATTTTGTTCCTGTATGTCTTTATTTATCCAATTCCATGCAAAATAAGACCCAATTTTATGAAAATCTACCAAATTTAAAAGGAGTTAAGGTAACTGAACGGCGGGGTGTACGTTTTCAAAGAATAGTTACCTACCTTCTTACTATATATAAGGTTGAATTTTTTAAATGGGCTGATTTTCGGTCAAAGCAACGTACCAGATATCTTTGAATGCACTCTGACAAAACTCGGTTTTAAAGTTTATCGAATTGTGTTCTTCTGTATTTGGAACAGATTAAAGAGGATACGAAGATTTGATGTGAATCAAGAGTCTCCAGGGTGAGGGATGTATCAGATATATACACACCCGAGTGGGACATTCTCCCGCGGTTGCCACAGTGGCATGACCACAGTTCCCGGCGCAGTAGTTCTTACACAGATGCTTGATATTGCCGTCCTTGCAGATGCACAGCTCCTTATCCAGCAGTTCACACATGTCATCACTGGCCACATGGTCTCCGCAACTGTTCACGGGAAGAGGCAATGCTGGCAAGTCTGAAATCAAAATTGTTCTCATTGTCCAGTTCATTTTAACATGTTGGACATTCAATATTCCATTAACGTATTCGACCGTTGGAAAGAGATGTCTAAGCTGCCATAAAAGAATTGTGAGGCTATCATTATAATGAAGGCATTTTTCTAACCCGAAGACTGTTGTCATGCAGGTTTTAACATGATATTTGATCGATTTTGTACTTGGTCTGTGCCTCATACCCAACTATGACAGTTTGTACGTGTACCACGGTTTGTACATGCAAAGTGTTATCATACCGAGATAAATTTTCCTAGGTATACGTATGAAATGCAACTTTAAAACTTATAAATATTTCAACCACAAAACCAAACCACATAAACTAACACTGACAATAACCTTTACCCGAACCCTTACCCAAACCCAAATACTGAAAAAGACAAACAGAGGTATGAATTTTCTACCTCTCAACCCCCCCCCCCCCCCACCCCACCCCCAACACAATTATACACACACACACACACACACACACACACACACACATTTCATTCAAATAACAAAAAAATCGTGTGTAGGTGGATACTTGCCACACTTTTTACATGTAAGTTGACAATATTGGCGAGCGAGATTGTCATCATCACAAAATGTAGCTTGGGTTGACGGAGCAGTACAATCAATAGCATCACTGCAGCCATCTGAAACGTTTTATGAAATAAGAGCTTTCAGAAGACAGAAAGCTCGACTATGTCAGCGCCTTGACTGTATTATTGAATCCATATCATGATCTGCATGTCCAAATGGAAGATGATTCATCTTCACAAAACAATAATAATATCCTAAAAATATCATGAAATTTACCCTACATTCCCTTTCCCATATAGTATTGTAAATGCCAAAAAATGGGACAAGGTAGAGTTGTGGTTCTTGGTCACTTCTCTTCTCCTAGTCACAATCTGTTTCAAGTCATTTTATAGTCCTCCGGACAAAAAATCATTATAAAATAACGAAAAATAATAAAAATGGGACAAGTTAGAGTTGTGGTTCTTGGTCATGGCACTTCTCCCAGAAACCATAACTGTATACTATTTGAGTTTCATGTCAATACCTTGCGTATTTTTTGAGAAATACTCTGTACAAAAACTTATTATAAAATAAAATAAAGGGAAAGAATCAAAAGTGAGCTTCACCTAGTCACTATTTAAGTATATCAGAAATTTCAAGCCAATACCTGGTATAGTTATTGGATAATGCTCTGAACCAAAATACATTATAAAATTAAAGAAAGGGGGTAATTGAAAAATGGGACAAAGTAGAGTTATGGCGCTTGCTCACTGCACTTTTCCTAGTCAAAATGTATGTATCAAGTTTCAAGTCAATACCTTGTATATTACTCACAATGGTATCTTAAAGGCAATAATAAGTTGTAAACTATTTAATTAATTTTAATTCATGCACTCTCTGCGTGAGATGTTTTAATTAATAAATATTTATGTGTTTTTTTGTTTGTTTTTTTGTTTGTTTTTTTTTAATACGTGCTTTTCCACTGAGCTCTACCAACAATGTCAATGTCGACAGTTTTAATAACACACATTGGTAACTTCTATAAATAATCCGACGGTTTTAGATGAGATTTAAATCAGGCGGTTCAAGCACTAGTATTTGAGCTATTTATACAAACCGATGTACGGTGTATAAGTACGTGGGTCCTACCTCATATGGATCACCAAATTGTGATCCGGTTCAAAAGATATGTGGATTTGCGCTGTTACATATGAGAGTTAAACATTCATAATCATGGGGAGAGAAAAAGCAGCAAATTGAATGGTGAGTTTTACCTTTACGAATTATTTTTGTGTTAAATATCAATTGCTTAAAATATGCTATTCGACCTTTCCATATTTCCTCGATAATTACTCATTCGTGTCTTTTCATTTAATGCAAGCTCCTTTTCTATTCCTCAGCCTTCCAAACAATTAACTTGGTACCATCACCACAGCGGTTACAGGACTTCTTGCAGAGTGATTTTACAATACAATGAACTTGTTACCATTATCACAACGGTTACAGGACTTCTTGCAGAGTGATTTTACAATACAGTGAACTTGTTACCATTATCACAACGGTTACAGGACTTCTTGCAGAGTGATTTTACAATACAATTAACTTGTTACCATTATCACAGCGGTTACAGGACTTCTTGCAGAGTGATTTTACAATACAATGAACTTGTTACCATTATGACAGCGGTTACAGGACTTCTTGTAGAGTGATTTTACAATATAGTGAGATTGTTACCATTATCACAGCGGTTACAGGACTTCTTGCAGAGTGTTTTTGCGGCGTCATCAAGACGACACACGGCCTCTAGTATATCTGGGTTACCACAGTCGGATTGCGGATCATCCTCGCAGATTTCCACTGTTGTAGAGTGATTTCGTGATAATAAGTAAATGAATGGGAGATATTCGTAGAACATAAGTGTCATTATAAATTATAAAAGAGAGGAATTTCTTGTTTTCATACCGATATGAGAAAAGAAGGCATGTTCGTAGCATGGAATAAACATGTTTGCAAGATAAAATACAAAATCACGGGAAAATTCAACAAAATATGTATATGTTTAACAATGAATCTGACGCCATCATGACAAAAATAGTTTTATCTTTAATTCATCAGTCAAAAATTATGAAAAAAAACAACAACATTTCCCTCATGAATTTAAAAGAAATGTGAGTTAAAAGAGCAAAACTATGCCGGTATACAACCAAAGCTTGAAGTAAAAACCCTTTATTATTTTTGATAAATTCCTATCGTTATATCTTAATTTTATTCAAACGATGACATTCTGCATCCACTGAATACCAGAAACTGTACATGATAGTCAGTATTGTCTTAATAAAACAGCATTAAAGGCCTGATCTCGCTGGCTGTTAATATAGAGTCTATCTTCTTTCTACACGACTGAAATACACTAATGGATCATTTTCATCTAAGCTTCTCCGAGAAAATCAGCACTCATAATACTTCAAAGTACTGTTGACAATATTATCAAGGCATTTTGCTTATATCAATGTAAATTGATGTCATAACATTTACCTGGCACCGGTGTTGTATAGTGATCTAGAATCAAAAAGAAAAGAACACGTTATGAAAATATTTTAATATGAGATATTTCTAGTGATTGGAATCAGTCGAAAAAATATTCGTCGATTAATCAGAGACAAAAGTCACTGATTAATTGATTAATCATGATTAAATACCAAATATATCATGTTTGGAGTAAATGCCTATTAAAACCCTCTTACTGTACAACATGAAAATAAAGTATTCTGTACTATATAGATTATATAGATATGTATTAGGTATAGATGTTAATTTATCAAATATTCAAATACATGTATAAACATTGAACCGAGATCAAGTATAAGAGGTTACAACCAGAGGCCAACGATGTGCAAAGTGCAACTTTGCAAGTATCAATTTATCAAATTAATAAAATTACCCAATCAGATGCGCGTTGAAATATTAACAACACCCCCTTTTTTGGTCAATAATTCGTCAACGAATTATTTTCGTCGTCATCGTCACGTCAACCAGTAGCTCGTCACTTATTCGTTGACTTTATGATTAATCAGCTCACCACTAGATATTTCAGAGGCATAGTGGCAAAACCTTGGATAATAATAATAATAACAATAACCTATGTGGGAATCCACCTGAATGTGAGACATCGTGTTTATGACAGAAATTTAAACTTCAAGGGCTCACAATTTTCGCAAAGAATATGGTAATCTTACCGATGACAATAAACCTTACAGACACCGTAACACCATCACAACACCCCAATGAAACATGCCGTGTTTTATTTACTACGATATCTAATCTGTTCGGTGCAGTCAAGTGTAACTCGAATATGACGTAATATGTTTTATTTTGATTATTAGGGCTTTCTCCTAAAGCAGAAAGTCCTATTCAGTTTGTTAAGTTTTTTCTTCTTCTTATTATTCCTCCTTTTGAGGTTCAAATTAAAACAGGTTGCCAATAAGCCAGCAGCATGAAATTTTAACAGTAATCAGAATGACTTTGGCCCTTTTGAATGCAACAATTTTCATCTTCAATCATACGTCATGTGACGTCACAGTTGAAAAATGCTATCAAATTTGGTTCGCGCTCTGCAGCAGTCATTTCTAGTCCGGGCGGCCTGATATTTTCGCAGAAAGTGTACAGATGTATATGTGTATACTTACTTAACTTTTCAAAATTCCAAAAGTTTGAGATTTTATGTAACATAATTTCGTTTTACAAAGGCTCCTGATGAGCTAGAAGCATTAAAATTGGACAGCATATGAGATCGTCTTTATATTCCATGACAACTGACGTCGTATGACGTCATTTAATGTCAGAACATAATAAGCAATTTTGCATATGAAATAAGCGTTTTTTAGGCCCTGCAGGCTTTATCTGTTGACTGATTTACACGCAACTTTCAATTATTGTGCAACCTAGTGTCCCGTCGAACATTGTGACATCTGTTTCCGGAAAATCACAAAGGTCAAGGTCATATTTCAGTTATCGTTTTTTTTTTTTTTTCTTCGGCCTTAAATATCTCAAAAACGATAAATATTCTATCGATACACTTTGGGTATAATTTGTAGAGCTTTGAAAGTCCTCCAAGATGATATTTAGTTTTTGATAACCGGTTGGATCAGTTGAGTTTTGGCAGAAAAACGAAAATAGTGTTACCCCAAGTGTATTTAACTGTTTATATCTCAAATAACAAATAGTTTGAAGAACGATCCTTTGCCATTCTTATAGAGTTTAAATTTTAAAGATTGGCCTCGGATTCATAAAGTTTTAGTGCGAAAATAAAACGACATGAACATATTTTTGCAGTTTTCTAGAGGTATAACTATCCTTATCTTAAAAGTGATAAAAGATACATCCATATATAAAGCATGTGAAATTTTGGGAATTTAAAGACCTTTCTAACGGTACCTAGGTTTTTGAAATTGGACATCATACTAGTATAATGAAGTTACAAGAAAAATAAGAATTAAGACGGTTTATTCATGCA
>CM037791.1:33287970-33337970 GCA_021229015.1 Solen grandis
CTTTTCCAGTGGTCCTTTAGTTATCTATACTTAAAAAGCCGTTACAGATAGGTGAAAATAATAAGAAAGTGAAATAATTGATATTGTAATAGCTTTCTTAAGATACCAGGTTTTATTATACGTCCCTATTATGATAAGGCACTTGTCCATCTGTCCGTCCGTTGGCCATATCAATGTCCAATATATAACTTGGTAACTAATATGTGTGCTGTCTTCATACCTAGATGAGAGGTTGACATGGATAGTGGATGATCACTATTGATTTTGAGGTCATTATATCAAAGGTCAAGGTCACATTGACACTTAGTGTAAAATCCTTGTCCACACAATACTTTGAGAAGGAATAAGCATAGGTTTTTGAAACTTGGTAGGGAAATTGCACATTATCAGTTGAAGACCCCTATTGATTTTGAGGTCATTCGATCAAAAGTCAAGGTCACAATGACATTTAATATAAAAACCCTTGTCCGCTGAATTCCTTGAGAATGAATAAGCCTAAGTTTGTGAAACTTGTTAGGGACATTGTCCATGTTCAATTCACGATCTTTTTTTTAAATTTTGAGGTCATTAGGTCAAAGGTCAGGATCAAAGTGACACTTAATATATAATCTTTTTTATTTATTACTTGAGAAGAAATAACCCTATGTCTGTGAACCTTGGTAGGGACATTGCCCACGGCCTGTATGTGCCACTTATAACTTTGAGGTAATAAAGTCAAAGGTTAAGGTCACAATGACACAAAGGTCATTAGGGCAGAAAACCCTATCGTTTGTTCGGGACAAATGAAATATAGTTTTCATTATTTTTGTTGCTTAAGCTTAACGTCCTTTCAACAGTATATCAGCAATATTTGAAATTAACCTTTTCTCCACAAGCTATTTTCTACACTTAGTAAAAAACTGATTTTCAGCTCATGTCTATTTGAAACGCTTTGTCATTAGATAACCTAATTGCTAGATCAGAAATATTTTGTTGCAACGACTTATTTCATACCTGGACAAGCAGTCTTTGAGCACAGTTGTATCTGGTAACTTGAGCCACTACAGAGGGGTAAGGTGTTGGAACAGTTCCGCTGCCTGGCCATGATGCACGCACCATTCGTCAGCTTACACTCCCAGGCGTTCCAGGGTAGCCAGGAGTATACCGCCGGCGCGGATGTAGCTGGGGGTAGAGTGGTTGTCGATATGCTTGATTGCGGGGAGGCGGTGGTAGTGGTAATATTGTCCGTCAATACCGTGCCTGGTGGAAAGTCAACTGGTATTAAATACTTATACCTAAACTGATTCCCGACGCTTTTGTTTGATGTAAATGTCGAAGCGCAATGGACGACGGAAAAAACTGTTATGCCTGAAAGAATTTTTCTCGCATACAAGGGAAGATCTGTAAATGACAGGACGTTTTAATGATGTTTATTTCTATACAAATGATGCCAGTGTCTATCCATTCTTTATATTTTCACTCCATTGTATTCGTATTAAATCACTATAGCTGGAAAATGTTGCCATAGACACGGGGTAATAGTTAGTCGAGTTACAGTGTTGTTGAATGTTTTAATCCAAAATTTAAAACTGATTGAATCTCAAGAGACGCTAATACGGATAAAAATTATTTGTCTCAAAAGATGCTTGTAACCGTTTCACTAAAACTATTTTAATTGACATAGTTCATAATGTTCATGGAAGCAACTATGGATTTGATTCTTTTTTTTTTCGTCACAGCCATTTATCGTATGGACAGCGCCATTTTGTTCACAAACTTTAAACTCGTTCTTCAAAGTCGGTAAAAGCTTCTAATTGTACCGGACTTAGTCCATTTTCGGGCGTTCATCTGATCCAAATTTTGTTGTCAAGATTTGCTTATTACAAATGTGCTTCGTTTTAAGATATTTTTCAGCAAAAATAATTCAGTTCACTTTCAGCTTGTACATTAGATTCCGGAATCCGTTAAACAATTTCAGACCTCACTGATTTAACACACGATTCTGCTTTACAAATCACTTAACACGATGCTTTTGTACATAAAGTATATCACAGAAAAAAATATTACTACATGTGAAAAAAACAACAACAATTATCTCGACCTTCCATTAATTCTGTCTGATCTTTTGAATACACACAAATAAAATGAAACTAACACACGCATACGTCATTGTATAAATCTATTCACTATGGAAGCGTTAATTGACCCCCCTCCCCCCACCCCGAGTTGACGTGAAAGTGATGGGCATGTCGACATATTTCATCGTCACATTTCGTCTTATATCATGGCATCGTGGAAATATGACGTCTTGACAACATCTGTTCCTTATTTAATGACATTAAATACGTGGTACTAGCTTTGGACGTCGTAATCAACCCCAGCCCAACTATTAAATCAGCCCCTCCGCCCCTACCGCTCCCCCCCCCCCCCCGACCCCCCAGTTTTGTCTTCGATGATAGTGTGTGTGTTTGTGTGTGTGTGGCGAGAGTGTGTATTCTTACATGTTTCATTCTCACGTTTCATTTATTAGATTATGCTTTGTTCGATGATGTACTGTATTTCACAAGTCATAGAAAATAAACTTATTAACTTATTTAACTTATTAATAGATGATAGTTAGGATGCACGCAGTTTCGTATCATGTTTCTATTGTACTCACTTGTATAACTGATGACCACATCGTGTTTATGCTTCTTTTCAGATAAAATAACACCTTTAAGTTGTCTTAATGTACTGTGGATTCATTTTCCTTTTAAACCATATTTTTAGAACGAGATAAGAGTTTGATATAATACTTAACCATGAAGTAAACGTAATCGAGGCATTTGTACAAAAGGGGAAGCTTTTGTGGGTCAAATCTATGACTTTTGGACGGCTAGCCAGGCGAACAAAACGACACAATAATTATTATGTATTCATGGCACCATAAGGAAAAAATTATAGCACATTTGCAATATTGCATGTGGCATAATACAACAATTCATGGAAGTTATAGAACCATAACCGTATCTTGCTCTTTGCAAGAATTATGGCTCTTTTACACTTAGATAATATCAGATTTTTTTGGTGGGTCAGCTTTTCTCCAGAACTATCAAAGCCATATCTCAGTGACCACTGCATGTAACTGATTAAAACTTCACACGACATTTTCCAGCCATCCAATATAATCAAGTTAGATGAGTAAATTCTTATTTGAATTTATTGCAACTTAAAAATATGTCAGTTTTGCAAGAAAAAACTATCAAAGGCAATCGTCTTAGTATCCATTGCATGTATTGGCTTGGAACTTAATAGAAGTCTTCTTGGCTCGCAAAACTTCACAGAGCAGATAGTACTTCATTTTAATATTAGTTTGGCTTGTGGATACTTTACAAAGATTTGGACACATCCCAACCCTTTTTATTTTCTAAGCTACTATATTTTACACTTTTTACCATATTTCAATTAAAGAATCATTGTTGACAGGTAATTCAAACAGAGGATAAACTATTAATCCACCCATAGGTATGTTTTGCTTTTTAGAACTCAGTAACAGGGAATATTTTAATTTATGGGATAAGATTATTTTAAAGTGTCAAAAATAAAATGAAGAAGAAGAAAAAAGATTAGCGTATGTATCCTCTTGGTAGTGCCCTAGTAATATTCTTTTAGTTCTTACTGCCGTTACATATCAACGTTTTATTCTTCTTTTACTTTCCACTACTACTACTACTACTTATAAAAATAATAATAATAATAATAATAATAATAATAATACAACTATTCATTATCATCCTCTTCCTCTACAACTACTCCCTTTCGTTGTCATCATATCTTTTTTTTTCTATTACTTCTACGATTATATATCATTAAATTATTTTTCTCTTACTTTCTACGATTATATATCATTAAATTATTTTTCTCTTACTTTCTACGATTATATATCATTAAATTATTTTTCTCTTACTTTCTACGATTATATATCATTTTATTTTTACTACTACTGCTATTACATGTCGTTAGTTTTTCTTCCTCTGTTTTCTACTACTTCTACTACTATAACTATCCATTATCATCATTTTTCTCTATTATTTTTACTACTACTGCTATTACATGTCGTTAGTTTTTCTTCCTCTGTTTTCTACTCCTACTGCTTCTTTTATTCATTATCATCATTTTTCTCTATTATTTTTACTACTACTGCTATTACATGTCGTTAGTTTTTCTTCCTCTGTTTTCTACTCTACTCTTTATCATTATCATCATTTTTCTCTATTTTTTTCTACTTCTACTACTATAACTATCCATTATCATCATTTTTCTCTATTATTTTTACTACTACTGCTATTACATGTCGTTAGTTTTTCTTCCTCTGTTTTCTACTTCTACTACTATAACTATCCATTATCATCATTTTTCTCTATTATTTTTACTACTACTGCTATTACATGTCGTTAGTTTTTCTTCCTCTGTTTTCTACTTCTACTACTATAACTATCCATTATCATCATTTTTCTCTATTATTTTTACTACTACTGCTATTACATGTCGTTAGTTTTTCTTCCTCTGTTTTCTACTTCTACTACTATAACTATCCATTATCATCATTTTTCTCTATTATTTTTACTACTACTGCTATTACATGTCGTTAGTTTTTCTTCCTCTGTTTTCTACTTCTACTACTATAACTATCCATTATCATCATTTTTCTCTATTATTTTTACTACTACTGCTATTACATGTCGTTAGTTTTTCTTCCTCTGTTTTCTACTTCTACTACTATAACTATCCATTATCATCATTTTTCTCTATTATTTTTACTACTACTGCTATTACATGTCGTTAGTTTTTCTTCCTCTGTTTTCTACTTCTACTACTATAACTATCCATTATCATCATTTTTCTCTATTATTTTTACTACTACTGCTATTACATGTCGTTAGTTTTTCTTCCTCTGTTTTCTTTTATTATTGTCTTGTTCTTCTCCTACATTCCAATTTATTTTTTTTCTTTTCATTTTTAATTTCTACTTTTACTACTATTTCTACAGTTACATATTATTATAGTTTTTGTCTTCTACTTTTACTACTATTTCTACAGTTACATATTATTATAGTTTTTGTCTTCTACTTTATACTACTACTGCTACTGTTATTTATTATGAACATCTTTCTCAACTCTTATATTTAATACTACTGTTCATATCATTTTACATATCACTATATTATCATTCCTCTACTTTCTAATACATTGTATAACTGCTTCCCTATCAATGTTTCATATCACTATATTATCATTCCTCTACTTTCTAACACATTGCATAACTGCTTCGTTCCTCTACGTTCTAACACATTGTATAACTGCTTCATTCCTCTACTTTCTTACACATTGAATTACTGCTTCAACTATCAACGAAATTGAAATGGAAAGTGCCAGGGCACTTCCAGGTTTGAAATTAATTTACATAGAAACATAAACATTTCAATACAGAAAAAAAGTAGATAGAACTACGTTGATGTATTTTGAGGTGTTTTAGGGGGGATTTTTTTTTTTAATTTCAGCTAGTTTTTAGAAGCGAAAGCTTCTAAAGTCAGACAATGGATTTTCTACATACATTCACATTACCGCCACTTATCCATACATTCGCGTTGAAAAAAATATCATGGTTTGTAAAGTCAACATTGCAGTTTTGATAAAAATTAGATATACTGCAGGATATTGAAAGCATTGGGTATAATAACGGTAAAACGAAAGAGAGTATGGCGGGTTAAATCTATATTGGAAGAAATTGGATTTTCTTATGCTTGGGTATCTCCAGATTTGTTACATCATTGTCTTCAAACAGAAAGTGATTGATAACTTTATTCAAAAATTGCGAAATGATATTGATAAAAGTACAGTTTTAAATGTTCTTTATCAGCACTTGAAACCTGATTTTTCCTCTAGTAATTATCTGGAAAAGAACATTCCGAGACGATTTTTGTTTTATTTATCAAGGTTAAGACTTTCTTCACATAAGTTGAGAATTGAAAAAAATAGAAATGGCAAAAACAGGTTACCTCGTGAGGAAAGGATAGGTCAGTGTTGTAATACAAATGAAATAGAAGATGAGTACCATTTTATAATCAGATGCATAGCTTACGAATCACTCAGAAATAACTTTATTGAAATATTTTATACACGCAAACCAAGCATGTTTAAATTCATTGATCTTTTAAAAAAAACAAAAGAGGGGGAAATAATATATAAAAAGAGCACTAAGTGTCAGAAACGAAATTTTAAGTCAAAAAGATGAAATATAATGTTCCAAAATGTTGTGAATTAGTTTGTATTGTTATCATAATTACATTCTAATACCGAGTGGCACAACGTGCTCATTGTGAACTATTGTGATCGCCTTTTTGTCCGGCGTCCGTCCGCACGTGCGTGCGTACGGCGTCAACAATATCCTCTGAACAACATCTCCTAGACTGCTGAATGGATTTTGACCAAACTTCCTTATCATGCCCTCTATCAAAATTGTTCAAGTTATTTTGATTGGTTGAAAAGTAGGTCATAGGAGCTAAAATAGATTTTAAAAACTGCAAGGCCTAGAGCTTAGATATTTGGTTCGTAGCATTCTTATGAACCTCTTCCAAGATTGTTCAAATCATGACCCTGGGGTCAAAATTGGCCCCGCCCCAGGGGTCACTTGATTTTACATAGACTTATATAGGAAAAAAAATAGAAAAATCTTCTTCTCAGAAACCACAAGGCCTGGAGCTTAGATATTTGGTTATGACAAGTGCTACAGGAAGGGTCAGTTTTAAAATGGTTTTTGTGAAGGTCTCCATTTAAATTACTGCAATTATTTCGCAACCGCGTGTGTATTAATGACCAGAGCCTTTCTCCGTGATTGTAATACAAAGGAACACTAAACTTAATTGTACTAATATTCTGCAGATTACTTTTAAACGATTGCAATGTTATAGAATTTCTTGTATCTTCATTTATATTATTCCATAGCGAGATAGAAGATGGAATACATGATTTCTTCATTAATGCTGTCCTACAAAATGTGTGTGAATAATCATTGCTATTCCTAACGGGATATCCATGCATATTTCCAATAATAGGCGGAACAAGTCTTGAATATAAGATGAACTAAGTTGTTGTTCACTTTATACATAAAACACTATTTTTGAAAAGCTCTTCTGGCACTTAATGTTTCCCACCACGTTCTTTATAAAGTTTATTTATAGAAACAGATTTTGATAATCCGATAACTATACGAGCAGCTTCATGTTGAAGAATTTCAAGAGAATCAGACATTTGTGAAGAGCAGCCATCCCAAACGATAGATGAATATTCTAATATAAGACGAATGTAAGATATATAAATCTGAGTGCCTGCCTACTAAGGACATATTTCAATTTATGCATAATACCTAAAACTTTTGATGTTTGACTTAAGAATAGAATTAAGATGATTGTCCCAATGACCGTTATGAAATAAAGTTACTCCCAAATGCTTGTGATTATTAACGAAATTTATCGGAGTATTTTCAAAATTTATATTTGGTAATGTTTCACATTTTTGTTGTAAAGAGCAATGTTTCTGTCTTTTTAGGATTAAAATTTATTTACCATTTTTTAGACCATGTTGATAATATTGCAAGGTCATGATTCACTATACACTCAAGGTCATCTGGAGATGATGTATCATAAAGTAAAGAGCTGTCATCTGCATAAAGTCTAGTAAAACTTAATACAGATTCCGCAATATCATTTATATAAATTATAAATAAGAGAGGTCCAAGAAGAGATCCCTGTGGAACCCCAGCATTTATATACTGAATGTTTGATTCTTCAGACTGAATAATTACTCTTTGTTTTCTGTTTGTTAAATAATCAGTTAGCCAGTCAGACGAATGATAGACTCACAAGATCCACATACCTTTGTTTGTATGAAAGAACAAGAACTATCATTGGAGATGATATATATATTGCATGTTTTACCTTTGACAGGGTTAAATTGCGACATGGTTTATATTGTTACAAGCAAGTAGTTTTTTGTTTGTTTATTTAGTGTACTCTCTCTCTCTCTCTCTCTTTCTCATGATTCAAATATACTTTCAGGTATAATTTTAAGGTTTTGTGTGTGTGTGATTATTTTATATCTGCACTATTAATCTTTTCATTGTTACACCCCCCCCCCTTCTCTCTCTCTCTCTCTCTCTCTCTCTCTCTCTCTCTTGTCGGGTTGTGTTTAACGTTTCACCAATAGTTTCAGTTATTTGCGGACTTGTGTCTATATGAGACAGATATAGTGCTTCCACACTATGACATCAAGCCGTAGACCATAGTCACATTATCCTTGCACCGGGCCAACCAATCCTGAAACTATCCTTATATACAGGTACTTAACGTCAAGCAAAGTGAATTATCGCGATACTATTTTATCGACATTGGTTTGTCGCAGCCGGTAGGATATAAAATGCAGATTCACACACGAGCGAGCGCACGCGCACTCTCACAGACACAAACGTACCTTGGATGTACACGCATTGAAATAGATTCCAATGACTGCGATTATATTTAAGAAACATAGCGTGTGGTCATACCACGTGGTATATGACGTCATTTTAAAGTATCGGGGAAAATGCATCCTAATGATTTTGTTGTCAGATGTACAGTACTTCCTAACATTCGGGAAAACATTATTGACGATGTGCTTTACGTGTAAGCATACACAAATTCACGAACTCGGAAGGTTTTCCTGAATGTAAGGAAAAACTGTACATCTGACAAAAGAATCATTGTGACCTATGTGTAGGACATGCGCGATGAAATACTTTCAACAGTTTCCCCCTGAATCGATGCAACATATGCTTTTCACGATAACATAAAATGACTTCATATACCATTGGTATGGCCACACTGGTTTGCAGTGAGAAACGTATCTTCTCTTCTCGTAGTGTAACTGAAAACTAATCTTTAACTTTCATTTAAAGTATGTTTACAAAATAAAGAGAGAGAGAGAGGTACAAAGTAGACTACACTAAATAAAATAATACTTGCTTGTAACAATATCAATCGCAATGCAGGTTATCCCATCAAAATTATATGTAATTCATGCAAAATTCAATGTAATCTAATTTTGAAGCAGCCATCAGTCTAAGTCCGCTTCCAAACCCCCGCATTCCGTAAAAGATGTCTGGTAATGGAGAGGACAAATCTCGTCTACAGATGGACCGATAGACCGACCGACGGACGGACGTGACTCCAATATACTCCCATATACTTCGTATCTGGGTATAATTACATGTACACTATTCTCATGTATTCGGTTGTATGATAGACTTACAATATCCACATGACTTTGGGCAATACAGTTTTGCGCCTGCTGGATCTTTGCAGATAATATCTTTCAACAGGTGACAGTTGGCCATTGGGTTGTCCGTGCAGTTGTCTGAAACAGACAAGTTCAATATAGGACCTTTGTTTTATAGACTGCCAATAAAATCTTGCTTAATGTTTAATACTATTCCACATCCATTCTTCTTAATTTAGTTTCAGTTAACTTAGATTAATTGTTTTATTTCGAGTGCGGATATTGTATTGAGGCAGCGCAACATCTGCCTCATGCTGTCTACCGGTATAATTAATCCCCTAATGACTGAAGTATTCCTACAAAAATAGTTACCTTTAGGAACCACTTTTACTGGCGGCAAAAGGCCAATCGCTGAAAGGAAAAAACAAACAAACAAAAACCATGAAAAACATAATAAAGCCAAAGTACCACAAGCACGAGTAATTCCAGTTAAATTTGCCAAAAACAGATGTCTTTACATCGGTATGAAGGTCATATAATAATCTTACAAACTTTTATATTTGGCTCTCTGCATTTTCATGGTCTCTTAAATTTAAAGATGATTTGTTCTTTACATGCGTTGCCATTTAAGTTAATGAAAGAAGAAGCATTTGATACTCACAACAATTATGACAGGTTTTGGGACAGAGGATAATACTTGTGTATTCGTCATCACAAATATACCGTTTAAGCAGAGAACAATTCGTGTTTGGGTCGTCCCGACATTCACCTGAAGAATATATTATAACAGGTTTACGCCAATGAAAAAGGAAATGGAGGGTAGACTTAATCTCACCGCCATCTGAAGAATGGTTAACAGCATGGCTATCTCAGCCATCTAAGGAGATTATAACACGGTTATTACAGCCATGTGGAAAGAAGATATGAGCATGTCTATCACAGTCTTCAGAAGAGAAAATTATAACACGGCTTTCACGGCCATCTGAATAGAAGGTTATATTAATATGGCATTCACGGGCGTCTGGACAGTATCATATAACATGGACATCGCAGCATACGGAGAATGGATTATGATATAAACATGAACATAAAACCATCTAATGTGTCATCTTGAGTCAAGATTATAACGCCGTCATTAAAGGTTATCTGAGACAAAACTGATAAAAAAAAATACCGCATGCTTTTAGAATCATTCATTAAATAAATCATTTCATATACACATAAGTATTTGACGGTTTCTTTGCTTAGCGAGTATTCTTTAGTCATATAAGCCGGATTGAATGTGCATATGATGTTCCCACCACTGATGGAAAAAGGTAAAATATGAGAAATGAGATATAGCCATAAATCACATACGTTGACATTCTGGTACACTGCAATTGGAGAGTGTGCCGTTTACATAGCAAAACAATCCACGCTGATTGAACGGATCCCGGCAATAGTTGATGGCGCCCTTTATCGAATTTGATGGAAAATTACTTCCGTCTAAGAAAGGGCTATTACTAAAGTCGGCCCACATTTCACACGTGTTCTCATTCTTGTCGCGGTTGATAAAACCCATGTAGTCCTGACTTTTTCCATGATAATAGCATTCTGAAAAATGTAACATTAGAATTATTGGAATAATATCGACTGTTCCGTAATTTGAATCCATCAATAACATTTGGCAGGGCAAATATTTCTTTTTTAAATTATTATACGCCGCCGGAGGCGGTCGTATATTGGCGTCATCTTCTCCGTCTGTCCGTCCGTCCGTACGTTCGTACGT
Organism: Solen grandis; assembly: GCA_021229015.1. Classification (NCBI taxonomy): domain Eukaryota; kingdom Metazoa; phylum Mollusca; class Bivalvia; order Adapedonta; family Solenidae; genus Solen; species Solen grandis. The sequence continues at coordinate 33,299,009 of CM037791.1, forward strand.
CAGTACGTCCATATCTTGTGAACGCAACTCCTCCTACGTTTCTGAATGAATCTTTTCAAAACTTGGTCAATGTCATTACTATAATGGGTAGATGTGCATGAAGTGCGATTTTCCGGTTCATTGATTTTTACAAGATTTGTGTCCCTTTGAAACTTAGTCTCTGTAGCTGAATGATATTGAAGCCTTGTGAACGCAACTCCTCCTACATTTCTGAATGAATCTTTTCAAAACTTGGTCAATGTCTTTACTATAATGGGTAGATGTGCATGAAGTGACGATTTTCCGGTTCATTGATTTTTACATGATTTGTGTCCCTTTGAAACTTAGTCTCTGTAGTGTGATATTGCAGCCTTGTGAAGAACTCCTCCTACATTTCTGAATGATCTTTTCAAAACTTGGTCAATATCATTACTATAATGGGTAGATGTGCATGAAGTGGTGATTTTATGGTTCATTGACTTTTACATGATTTGTGTCCCTTGAAACTTAGTCTCTGTAGCTGTTTGATATTGCAGCCTTGTGAACGTAACTCCTCCTACATTTCTGAATGAATCTTTTCAAAACTTGGTCAATATCATTACTATAATGGGTAGATGTGCATGAAGTCGTGATTTTCCGGTTCATTGATTTTTACAAGGTTTGTGTCCCTTGAAACTTAGTCTCTGTAGCTGATGATATTGCAGCCTTGTGAACGCAACTCCTCCTACATTTCTGAATGAATCTTTTTATAACTTGGTCAATGTCATTACTTTAATGGGTAAATGTGCATGAAGTGGCGATTTTATGGTTCATTGATTTTTACAAGATTTGTGTACCTTGAAACTTAGTCTCTGTAGCTGATTGATATTGCAGCCTTGTGAACGCAACTCCTCCTACATTTCTGAATGAATCTTTTCAAAACTTGGTCAATATCATTACTATAATGGGTAGATGTGCATGAAGTGGTGATTTTCCGGTACATTAATTTTTGCAAGATTTGTGTCCCCTGAAACTTAGTCTTTTTAGCTGATTGATATTTCAGCTTTGGGAATGCAATTTCTTGTATGTTTCTGACCTAATCTTTTCAAAACTTGGGCAATGTCATTACTATACTGGGTAGATATGCACAAAGCAGGGGCTTTGATGTTCATCAATATTTGCAATAGTTATGCCTTTCTAAACATGGTCTCTTTAAAACACAACTCAAGTTTCTAAACAGGTAAAAGTGCATAAGGCAAGGATTTTCTGGTACAGTGATTTTTGCAAGAGTTATGGGGAGAAAGAAAAAAGGATTCAAATTGATACTGCTATTTGACCTACTGTCATATTGGAAGCATTTTTAGGGTTCTATCTCTGTTCAGCTAAATTAATTGGTCTTACAGACTTCATTATGAGGTTATGCTTACAGAAATGTTAAAAGCAATAATTAAAAGACCCCTCTTGGTCTTTATATTTTGTGGCGGCGTATATTGTGGCATCACTGGCACTCTTGTTTGTTTATATTTCTATGAAATTGTGTCATGATATCTACATAGCTCAGTATAACGTAAGTATGACAATTAAGAATTGCCCAATAACAAAACAAAATGACATGAATCATTGGTGTAAAGTAAGAAATATGTATTTTTACAAGTGAATGAAGAATTATAGGGGTTTTGCTACCCAACCATTGAATTACTTTAATAACTTTTGCCATTTGATATGCCCAGCCCACTGCGAAATATATTTGATAAACTTTTCCAACCAATAAATGGATATAACTTTTCCATAATTTTTTTTTTTTTGAAAAACTCTGCCAACCAATGAATGGATTTGATAATCTGCCAATTAATGAATGGATTTGATTAATTGCCAACCTTTGGACAGTTTTAATACAATTTACAACGTTACGGACGGGTCTGATAAACGTGAAAAGAAATGATAAAATATACCTTATATTGAATGATTTTGATAAACCATCTAGATCAATATAGTGGCTGATTTTTACCATCTCGCGTGTTGAGTTTTCGGTGCGAAAGGTCGAAGGCAAAATGATGAAAAAAATAGTTTGGCGAAAGTAGAAGTAGGCGATAATTCGTGGGCGAAAAATGGACTTTTCGCCTCTAAGTTTGGCCTTTTTGCCTCGAAATTTCTACTTTTCGTCTATTCGCCCCGCCAAAAGTCAATATCTCATCTTCTCGTATTGGGCCCCGAAAACCCGTCAATACGAGAATCAATATCTGTGTCTTCTGCTGGATTGTCTTGCTAAACTTTGCTAACCTGTGAATTATTCAGATAAACTTTGCCAACCTGTGAATTATTTAGATAAACTTTGCCAACCTGTGAATTATTTAGATAAACTTTGCCAACCTGTGAATTATTTAGATAAACTTTGCCAACCGTGAATTATTAAGATAAACTTTGCCAATCCGTGAATTATTAAGATAAACTTTGCCAACCTATGAAATGTGTAGACAAAGAATGTGCCTACATACGTATAACTGCTTTAAATCAACTGTTCCAACCAATGGATTCGTAAAACAATAAAAGGCATATTTCAAAATAGCAGTTTTACTACATAGATAAAGAAGGAAAATCAAAACTAGCGAACATATTTCTTTAAACTTTGCGTGATAATAGAGAATCACACTAGAAACAAATTAATGGGATAAAAATGGGGGTCTCCATGCTACTTTTTGAGTTATTTGCCCATGAAAGTGAGTATTTAGCTTTTTTCTATCCTTTTCAAGGACAGATAACTAATTTTAATTGGCTAGCAACACCTCATTTAATTTCAACTCGATTTTTGGTACTATATTTCCTGTCACCCCATGTAAAAATTGTAGAATTTCTATGCAACAGATTGTATTCTACTATATGACAGAAAAGAGCAAATTACTCAATTTCGGGGGCAGATTTCCCTAAAAATAGTGTGGAGACATCCATTTTTATCCTATTAATTTGTTTCTAGTGTGATTCTCTATAATCATGCCAAGTTAAAAAAAAATGTTCGCTAGCTTCTTTGTCTATATAGTAAAAATATGCTTTTGTGAAATACGCCCTAGAGGAACCCTGATTGGCTTGGCAAGTTACGACAATATCGGCAAAGATCGCCGAACTTTTGAGATTCCTCGTCTCAACAAACCCTGATTCGGAATATGATTGTTTTTCATTAAGAAGTTTCTTTTATGATATCTTTTTATTATCGTTAATCAAATGTAAAAAACAACGCAGCATATTAAAATCGGTCGTGGGAACCTGAATACCGGATATCCAAATCCAATGCCCTCTAGCGAGCATGCAATACGTGCACCTGTTTGCCCACGCCATCGTTATACAATAGATACATATGCATGCTTGCATGACGAGCTCCAGTTTAGGCGAGTGACTTTATTACATAAAATGCACTGCAATCCTTAGTTAATCAGATAGATATTTCAATAAAAAACGAGTGTTCGACTCTCAAAGTAAAATGATACAATAGCTTTAAGATCCATTTGTAAATCAATAAAACATTTCCAAATTTCCAGCCACTTGACTTTCTCTTCTACAGTTTCAGATTATGCTTAACTTAACATTAAGACTCTCGATCCTTTGATTTATAATAGAGAAGAAAAACACCTTACCGAATGACGTCTTTTTTTTTATTCCCTAGGTCTGTCGATAATTGATTATTTTTAAAAAAAAAATCTTCACAAAAACGCAAATTTAAAAAGTATTTAGTGTGTTAATCGACCGTTGCTTCGGTAAAACATTTTTTGTGTAATGGAAGTTCATGTAAGCAGATATTTGTATCAGTGATTCTGTCGTACTAAGATTTTACAAACTTGGTCAGTAGTTTCTTTATGTAAAAACTCTTCGGATAACCTTTTGAATGTTTAGACTTTGATTCTAAAAAACAAGTTTTATGCGTCATTTAACACATACTTATATATTTGCTTTTGTACAGTACAAAATGGTTATGTCTTCTGAAAAAAAAATTATAAGATATTTATATTCTAAATTGTGAGATTTGTTTTGTGCACAGCTTATTCTGAAAAAAATAAAAATGGAACAAAAATATCAATATAAAGATGTTCTAGGTAAATGTTTTAAATCAACATTTTATGAAGATTTCTCCTATAGCAATAAAACAAAAAATTGGATATCTAATGATTTTTTGACAGTTCTGATACGTTTATCCCGACAAAATTTGCGTAAGCATTTCAATACAGAATTAGACAGACTAAAAAACTTTAATTTTGAGAATCTGTGGTTAGAAATTTCTAATATCACACAAAATCTTTCTTTAAATGTATAGAATTAAAAAATCCAAATAAACCAATATCTAAAAAATCATGCATTAGGATTCCAATACCTTAAAGGCATACGCTGCCATTACAGTTTTTTTTACTATATAGACAAAGATGGAAATTAAAACTAGCAATGAGATTTTTCTTAAACTTTGCATGATTATAGAGAATCACACTAGAAACAAATTTATGGGATAAAAATGGGGGTCTTAATTCTACTTGTTATAGTTATCTGCCCCTAAAAGTGAGTGTTTTGCTCTTTTATGTCATTTTCAAGGGCATATAACTCAATATTATGGGCAAGTAACACCTCATTTAATTTCAACCCGATGTTTGATACTATGCTCCCTGTCACTGTGTAAAAGTTTAAGAAATAATATGCAACAGATTTTATACTATAGTCGCATACGCGAATATATTGAAATATTTTTTTTTCTTTCAAGAAAAACGCAGTATGTTTATTTGCTGAAACATACTTAAAAATCTATTGGTAAGAAATGTTTTAAACTTTGTATAATGACTGAGAATTAAACAACAAACAATAATGTGAAATAAAATAAGGTTTCGATAGGCTTGATATGTCGGTAGTGTTGACGTTAAAATATACAGACTACTCTGTATAGCACACCTTTGCAGAAGTGTTGACGTTACAACATACAGACTACACTATACAGCACACCTTGGCAGTAGTGATGACGTAACAACATACAGACTGATCTATATAGCACATCTTGTGGCAGTATTGATGACGTAACAACATACAGACTACTCTATACAGCACACCTTGGCAGTATTGTTGACGTTACAACATACAGACTGATCTATATAGCACACCTTGGCTGTAGTGTTGAAGTTACAACACACAGACTACACTGTACAGTACACCTTGGCAGTAGTGATGACGTAACAACAAATAGAATACTCTATATAGCACACCTTGGCAGTAGTGATGACGTTACGACAGACTACTCTTTACAGCACACCTTTGCAGAAGTGTTGACTTTAATACATGCAGACTACTTTACACAGCACATCTTGGCAGTAGTGTTGACGTTGCAACATACAGACTACACTTAACAGCACACATTGGCAGTAGTGTTGACGTTGCAACATACAGACTACTCTTAACAGCACACATTGGCAGTACTGTTGACATTGCAACATACAGTCCACTCTAAACAGCACACATTGTCTGTAGTGTTGACGTTTCAACATACAGACTACTCTAAACAGCACACCTTGGCTGTAGTGATGACGTTACGACATACAGACTACTCTAAACAGCACACATTGTCTGTAGTGTTGACGTTACGGCATACAGACTACTCTACACAGCACACCTTGGCTGTAGTGATGACGTTACAACATACAGACTACTCTATACAGCACATCTTGGCAGAAGTGTTGACGTAACAACATACAGACTACTCTAAATAGCACACATTTGCAGTAGTATAGACATTGCAACATAAAGACTACTCTATACAACACAACTTGGCAGTAGTGTTGACGTTACAACATATATACTACTCTATAAAAGCACACCTTGGCAGTAGGGTACGTCGCAGTACTCCCAGTTTTGATCCGACGTGAAGCACCATGGATACCCTTTGCCTGTAATTTAAAAGTGGGTTCTATAAGTTATTCTGGTCCGTAGCGTAGGAAAATAAATCACGTTTGTAGTCCGAATCGAGGTTTAAATATTCTTGGGATTAAAAAGGAAGTTTGCCTAATGCAAAATTCAAACCTAAAACTTTCTCTCCAAGTGTCATCGACTTCGTGGCGTATTTTCGTAAAGATGTTTACATTAACTGAAAATCAAAATACTTATATGTAAATTTGCGATAACAAATGTTTGCTCTCAAATATGTAGGTGTATACTTCAATATAACATATGTATGACTAAACTATAAGTGATTCGTTTGGAAACATAAATAAAGAAAATTAGAAAGCTTACCTGAAGGGTCCCGGCATTTCCGACCGGCATCCTGTATTGTTTTATCGGGTAGTGCAGTGGCTAACGCATCTGATTCTGATAGAACTGAGTCCCAGCGGACACACGGGTCACCATTGACAGTTGTGTCGTACCCACCTTTATACATTTCACTTTGGAAGAAACAATCTAAAACAGAACAGGTGTTTTCTCTTACTTTACCAATGATGTAGCATATGAGTCAATCTGGTAGTCCGGAGAAAGATTCCCACCGAAGAAAAAAGACGGACATTTGCAACCCGGACTTGGAATTTTTCTACCAATACCCACCCTTTATTCACAAGAATAGAGGACTACACTTCGGAAAAGTTCACATGTCCAGAAATATTGTAAGTACCGTACTGTAGATTTTGCTTGTTTATAAAATCATTTATATCGCAGATAGCATCTGAGTTAAGAAATATACAAGCAGTAATACAGTCATTTGCCAACACATTTTTTCTGAGAAAGAATTAGATCTATATAATTTGGTTTAAGCATACTTGAAAATCAATAACTTGATTTAACATAGGGCCATTTTCAAAAGAAAAATTATCATATTTTTTGTTTTCCCAAGAACATACATTTTCATAATCATGAATTTTGGTTATACATCTTTTTTGTCTCTTGAAGAATAATTTTTATAAATTTAGACAGGTTATTAAGGGTTTTACAGGATTCACCTGACATGAGATTAGCAAATTTGTACATGTTTGGGTGTTTGTGGTAGTATTTTTTTAATGAAAATCTCCCTATGTTGTTTAAAATAGGGACATTTTAACAGCATATGCATTTCATCTCCCAAGTCATTGGTGCTACATAGAGTACACTTTCTTTGTGCGTATTCAGTATTATTCCATCTCCCTGTTTCAATTAGAAGAAATGATTTCCTGTTCTGAATTTTAATATATTGATATATGCTGGTTTTCTCACTTTCATGAGATATTTGCTCATTTCGAAACTGTCTTTAATTAAAGTGTAGTTAATGCCTTTATTTGACTCTTGAGTTGAAGCATGCCAGTTTTGCATGAACTGATCTATGAGTGATTGTTTAACTTTTACATGCATGTTATTGCATGGTAAATATGATTGATTTAGCCAAAAATCATACATACCGCATGAGGTTAGTATTGATTTTATATGATTAAGCCATTTTGAATTACTAGCCTATTCCAATATCCAATCATTCTACATTTAACAGTAATTTCAAGAGGGTATCTTCCTGTTTCAGCATAAATCATATAACTGGGGGTACTTTTTTTTCAGATGCAACATTTTCTTTATAAATTCATAATGTATTTGTTCAAGGAGTTTAATATCTTCATAGCCCCACAGTTCTGTTGAGTATGTAAGAATTGGTAGTATTGTATTATCAAGTAGTTTAAATGCTAGGACAAGAGGTAGGTTAAGATTAAATATTCTTTTATAGAGAAGATGCATAGCTTTACGTGCTTGTTATGCGAGATATTTCCTGTTAGTTATGAAGCTGCCATTTCTAGTGAAGTAGGTGCCTAGGTATTTTTAAGAATTGACTATTTCTATTTCTTTATTATCTAGTTTTATAGATGCATTTCTTGGCTTAGAACCAAATACCATAACTTTTGTTTTTTCAATATTGATGTTTAATTTCCATTTTTTGCTGTGTGAAGCAAAATTATTAATACCATCCTGTAGTTCCTGTAGGCCATCTGAAATAAGTATGGTATCATCTGCATAAAGTAATAATATTATTTAGAGATAAAGAGATGGGTCAATAATCAGGATCATTCAAATTGATTCCTTTATTATTAAGACTACAAAGATATTCTTCTAAATCATCTAAGAATAATGAAAACAAAACAGGCGATAGATTTTGCAGCCAAAGAATTCTGATTTTTCACCATTAATTGAAAGACAGGATTTGATATTTTGGTACATACTTCTTACTATTCTAAAAAAATACCATTTACATTTTGTTTAAGAAGTTTTTGCCATAAGCCACAATGCCAAACTGAATCAAATGCTTTTGAAATGTCAATAAAAACACAGTATAGTCTTTTGTTATAATGTTTCAAAATTTCAATAATACTATTAAGGGTGAATATATGATCTGTTGTTGAGTGATTTTTCCTAAATCCTGCCTGATTTTCAGATAAAATGTTATTCTGTTCCAGGAATGTATTAGGCCTACAATTTAAAATGCTGGTAAATAGTTTACTTATGCAACTCAATAAAGTTATAGGTCTATAATTTCCAGGGTCTCTAGGACCACCCATAGATTTATAAATTGGAATAATAATTCCTTCACTCCATGTGGTTGGTATATATCCCGAGTCAAAAAGTAAGTTAAATAAAGATACATATAAAGGTAACATTTTTTCTTTTGAGTGTTTGATGTATTCATTCAAAACTAAGTCAATACCTGGTGATTTTTTTTTTTTAGTGAGTTTATAAATTTTATACCTCCTCATTTGTAATTGGAGAGTTTAAAATATTGTTTTCATCTATCAGATTAGGGTCAGTTAGTGTCTGACTGTCATCTTCATTGTGACCACTGTTATTACTAGCAGTTTTGAAGTGGTTGAATAAAGATTCAAGTGATAGAGTTTTCTCTGAAGTTTTAATTGAATTTATCTGTTTTACAAATTTCCAGTAATCTCTAGGATTTTTACTTTGCATTTTTTTAGTTTTATTTCCTGTTGTTTATTGAAGTTATTTATGCCTTTGTTCATAGTTTTCTTGTAATGTTTGCCTGCTTGTTTTTGTATATGTTCATTTTCAGAATTTGGGAATTAACTATATCTTTTTCGTGCTTTATCATATTGGTTTTTTGCTTTTCTACAATCTTTGTTGTACCATGGTTTCCCTTTCTTCTATGGTATTTCATTTTATGTTTTTTAGGGAAGGTGTTTTTAGCACTTTCTATTAAAATGGATGTAAGATGTTTGTCTGGATCGTTCTACTTCAAGGATAAGGTCATTTATTTTGCTGTCTGACAGATTATTATGACATGTTAATGATTTGTTATTGTCCCATATTGGTCTATGCAATTGGTTGGTAATAGAACTGTTAGTATCAGTGACAATAATAGAAGACAAAGTGATACAACTATCTAAAAGTGAGTGACCGTCACTAAACAAAGAGTCTAGTTCAACAATTTTGAAATCTTTGATTGTTGAGAAACCAATTGCACTGGGTATCATATAATCAATTACAGATATATTTTTGAATGTCATTTTACAGAGGGTTTTGTCTGAACCGAGTCATCCATTTATCCCTAAATCATTATTTTTGCACATGCTTATCATCTTATAGCCATGGTTGTTTTTCTTGGTATCTTGAGATACACGTGTGAGTGCTATGCCATTTTGTAATAAACATGATTTCTGGCTCAAAAGAGATCTGTCATGCTTGTCAATACCAAGGTAATCATCATCAAAATCTTCTTCTGAAAAATCTGGCAGTCTAGCAGTTTGAGCATTAAAGTCTCCATAAAGAAAAACTTTATCATATTTAAAAGTGATTACTGCCACTTCCCTCTCAAAAAATTCAAAAGTATCATGATTATAAAATCTAGAGTGCATTGGAGGAATATATGAAAGTTTTGAAAGTTTTAAAGTTTTATTCAGAATAAGCCAGAAGGTATATACACTACACCGATTATGATAGTGTCATTATCAGGAGTTGTTATTTTAATCCAAAAAATATAGTCTGTTTCAGACTCTATAATTTCAATAAACTTAAATAGGTTTTTTCTTATGAATGATCCTAAACCTCCTGATTTACGAATATATTTACTTTTTCGAGGACTCATAACCATCAATAGTAACTACATCATTTGTATCTAGTTTTGTCTCATTGACAAGGAATAAGTCATATTGCTGAACAAGTGCACAAAAGTCTGGATATTGACATCTACGTTTCAGCCCACATACATTAAGTGAGTCTACTTTCAGCTCTTTAATAGAGTTTTTATTCCGGACAGATTCATCTTTGTGTTGTTGGGCTATGTGTTCAGTCTGTGGGTTATTCCCAATATTCAGGGCATGTTCCCCTGCCCTTTATTTGATTGGACCAGGTTTCTGTGATTGTTGATGATGGGCCTCCAGTTGCGACATAAACTGACTGTATGTGTCCATGTTGCGGTTCATTCCATCACCAGTTTCCGATTCATCATCACTGTCACTGTCACTGCTGGAGTCTAAGGTCTGAAACCCACTAACCACGTCCTCCATTGGTACTGGTTTGGCATAGTGTGTTGAATCTGGGAGTTTCTCTTCATTGTGGTGGGTTGTAATTGATGAGCTGGGTTTTCCGGGTCTAGGATTCATCACTTGTGCCCAGTCAGGGAATTCATCTCGCACGATTTTACCATGAATTATCAATTTCGCAGGATATGCAATAAATACAGTACGCGGTGGATTTGTTGCTTTTGCGGATTTGTATGTGGACCACAGTCTCTTCCTAGCTTTAACGATAGGCGCGGGAAAATCTCTGTTAATACCTAACGGCTCCTTGCCTTTTAATTTATTTGCATTTGCAAGGATAGATTGGACGTCAGCATCATTTTTGAAACAGACTATTATTGGCTTTGGTATAGCCACTTTACGTCCGAGACGATGCGCACGTTGCATTTCAATACTATCAGCTGATTCAAGTTCAAGGTCATCTGTCAAAAATTTGTGAATCAAATAGGCACCCTTATGATTTTCTGGTATTCTCGGAATGTCAAATAGCAGACTTCTTGCTTCTAAATCAATGCTTTTATACTCAAGCTTCTTAAGACGAGCGTTATTTGAACTTGTTTCATTCAGAATTTTAGAGATATTCCTTTCCACATGGTTCAGGCGAGAATCCAATTTGTTGACATTCGATAGCATGGAAAATAGAGTGACCAGTTTATCATCTGTATCTAACTTTTTAAAGTCTTCTGTGGTCTTAGGGGTTAGTGAACTACTAGACTGACTGTTAGGGCTTTTGTTTATGGGTGTTGACATACCTCCAGTCGAGCGTCTCCTTCTCTTTTTCTTTTGTTTTGGAGTACTCCACCCTCCTTTGTCTGATAAGCAGCTACCATATATAATAATATTGGTCAGTGTCCTGGCCGTCTGACCTCTGCTGGTTTCTTTTGCACTGGCTTTCAGAGTCTTCTTCCGCCCAGAAGTTGATTTTGACGCTTCCATAGATACTTTAGACATATTTTGGTATCAACAACCACAGAAAAATGAGACTTTAGACCAGTATTTTACGAAAAGAAACGAGAGCTGTTTTTTATTTGTGTAACCACTTGATGACGTCACCATATGTTCCAACCCCCTATGTTCCAACTCCTTATGTTCCAGCTCTTTAGTTCTATGTTCCAACTCCTTATGTTCAAACTCCTTATGTTCCAACTCCTTATGTTCCATCTCTTTAGTTCTATGTTCCAACTCCTTATATTCCAACTCTTTAGTTTTACGTTCCAACTCCTTATGTTCCAACTCTTTAGTCTTTATTTTCAAACTCCTTATATTCCAACTCTTTCGTTCTATGTTCCAACTTCTTAGTTCTATGTTCTAACTTCTTATTACGATGTCTCAACATCCAGATTATAACTGCTTTGTTAAAATTAATGATGTTTTCATATTGTTATTAATAAAATTGTGTTTTATTTCTTGCATAACAGAATTTAAAACTTAAAAATTGCAACTACAAAGTTGAAAGTTGCAAGTAAGCGCGTAGATCTAGCAAGTTATGGGTAGGTACCAGGGAAGAGTCAACGAGCTACTACAAGTCATCTGTGTATGAATGATTATAAAGTCGAACTCTGATGGGGTCCGAACCCACAGCGGTGAGGGACTGAGTGATTACGTCAGCGATTTTACCCGCCTGGCCATGGAGATTCTGATGTTCTATTGATAGAATTTACACATAAAATATGATAATGAAAATTGTTTTCTCGTTTATATTAAAATAAAGAAGATAACTATCATGTAGGATGTTAGGATCTTAATTAATGCATAACACTTAAATTAACATTTGAAATATAGATCATAAACAATATACGAGTACCTTATAACATATACCTTAGAAGTTGGAATATAGAGTAATGGCGGCGGTGATTTCCTTCTATAGTGCAAAGTGGACGTGACTTGTAGTCGGAAGACAACTTGTTATAAAACAGGATATCCTTACGTGTAATAAAAGAACTCGTAAATACGAAACTGGTTTACCTGCAGATGAACTAACCGGTGCAGGTGCGGCTGTAACATGACCTCCGTTAACTGTAACAATACAGGATACATATGTAAATATAAACATATTAGCATCGGCAGTCATGGCTGCATATTATATTGAGGAGTAAACATTGCCAGACATCCGAACCGATCCGTTTCTCTCCACACTTTCCTCTCGGATAACTATCGTTTTGATTGCTTAAAAATATTCATTTTGCTGGAAAAGATTTGCTGGAAGAGTAATATATACCCAATTACCACATGTCAGGCAGTGTTCTCGGCAGGCGAAATGTTTCACTTTGGGGTCAGAGCAGGACAGGCTGGCACAGTTGCTCTCGACGTCGCCACACACTGGCCATTGCGGGGGTTTCGTTAGCATTAATGATCCAGGCGTCGCTGTGGTATCAGGTATATTGAATCATTAATTAATATTTTAAGTTCAGGTCGAATTCCACCAACAATTCTTATCGCTAAGTAATTATTAAATACTTAAAGTTCGAATTTCATAAGTCTTGTTTCTCTAATAAAATGCCCATTTGTTTCATTTCTTATCAATTATTGTTAGTAATAAAGGTAATAATTCATTTCAACATAGTCATGTACTTAAATATTTCATAAAATAGTAATGGTGGAATGTGTATCTACCTAGTTTAATAGTTTAAGTATTATTTAGCGGTAAGTATTGTTGACCAACTCTAGTAGAAGGGTATTCATGTATATGTATGTGATTTTTTTAAATGAATTTTATAGTGATAATTTTGCATTAGCGTGAGAAACCCACGAGCGCTCAATCCGTTACTCCATTTGCCGCCCGCTGATTTTGCATATGTTTGCAGCTAATTTATTTCGTTGCATGAACAATGAAATGCATATAGAAAGTGGCATCTTCTTATAACGCATTTCATATCTTCAGCATCTCAGAATGATCTCCTTCAAATCCCGTTCCTCACGAGAAAAAAAAAACCCAAAAAAACAACAACACTATTTTGAATAGTTTCATTACGCAAGTCTTCTGTCGTTATTAAAAATTCGACACTTTAATGGGAATCTGATAACTTCTCCCTATATTTCGTAGGCCACGGGTTTTAAAACTTGATGAACGGTCCTTGCAAGCAACCGGATTCATTAAAGCTCAGAAAAAAAAAGGTTTTGGAAAATGTTATGAAACCTTAAAATATTCATAACGTCAACTTGAAAAAAATCAATGAAACCGCAGTTACAATACAGCATAAGGTAGAAAGTGTAGAAAACACAAACACTATAATTATACATGGCCGTATCGGACATGTCCAATTGACGGCCCCAGGCCCAATCTGCGGTCCCTGTATAATATAGTGCTTGAAATGGAAGAATTTAACTGAAAATTGTAGGATATGTTGTAAAGCTTTGTAAATATATATTAATTTTATACATATCATCAATACAAAAAGAATTCTATACTCCTGCTATCGGGAAGATTTTAAATTCCGGCACCTGTACCTAAATCCCGCACCAAATGAAAACTTATCTGTACTAATTTGTTTCGTTATAATCGTCCTTTGTTGTTGCTGATGATAATGATACCACACTTTTTATTTTATTCAGATTTGAAAGATAAAAATTCAATATATATATATATATATATATATATATATATATATATATATATAATTTATATATATATATATATTGAATTATATATATATATTATATATATATATATAGATATTAATATATATATATGGAAATTAGGCCGAAGACACTCTTGATATAAATGGACTTTTCAGGGCACATTTTAGAAATCTCTGAAACAAACAGCTATCATATCCTAGTGGAAATATTAGACCTGCTCTTTGTAAATGATGCATGCACATGCTATTTAAAATGCTGCATTGACTTTGCTTTATTCAAGTCGTGCTTCAAAAACATGCGCGGTGTCTTTGATGCTTTGCATCGAAATTCATCTTGTATCTCTTTTGATTATGTCTTTGAATAGACTGAGCCTTTCTGTAAAAGGGACCCTCTGAGACGTACCGCTTTGGGAGTCACACAAACCCCTGTTACACCCGGGCCCCTCACAACAGCTGCCACAGTAACCGTGCCAGTCCAGTGCTCGTCCCTCGATGAACCGCCGCCTTCCCACCAGGGCCTGGGCTTCGCTTTCGACTTTGCAAGACTAAAGGAATAGTGTAACAATATCATCATCAGCAGCAGCAGCAGCAGCAGCAGCACCATCATCAATGAAATAGCTATACTGATATTCATCATTGTTACCAGCCACCTTATGCGACCTAATAAAGCCATTCATATAGTACCGGTGGCTGGCATGATGCGCGGATCCAGGATGGGAGACCGGACCCCTACTCTGAGGTTTATGCTTTTGGATTTTATTTTATTTTATGTTGAGCTGCTATACCGGGGCACATTCTCTCTCCGAGATTATTGGCTGAATCCGCGCACGGTATTACAACTATTGACCAATTACGATATAGGGATAAGTAATGGTTTTAGGTATTTTCAACAAAAGTAATACTCACATCTCTACGCACACACCCAAGCCTGTAGCGGTTTTCTCCATTAATGTTGACCAATTCAGTATAGCAGACCTTCGCAAGAAATAGATACATGACAATTTTTTATACGTCATCTTTTCTTAATGATATTCTTTGAATATTTTGAATGTATACAAGCTTTTGTATCTTAGTATGATATACAATCAAACCAGGCTGGGGGAACTGTAATTTGTTCTAGTCATCGGTGGTTCGACCCAACCGTGGTTTGATTAAAAATTATTATTTATAATAATACCTTTTTTAGCACTGATTGATTAAATGAGATTATCGTATTTCGTCGTTTTTCTTAACATTGGCGAATAATGTTTTATGTACACTATGGGCACTAGTGTGTCATGTGGCATACCACACCTGGTCACATTACTCTGACATTGGCCCAACCAGACATGGAACTCCCCTCTTGTTGTTGTATTGTTTACCGTCGCTGCGATAGTATTTCAATCATATAGCGACGTCCAGCTAATTACAGGTGGAGGAAGACCCTGAGTACACAGAGGTACCCGGGTAGAACCACCGACCTACCGCAAGCCAGCTGGAAGGCTTCCTCACGTGAAAAATCCGAAGTCCCTACCAGGATTCGAACCCACAGCGGTGAGGGGCTGAGAGATTTGTAGTCCACGACTGTAACCGCTCGGCCACGGCGGCCCCCACTCCCCTCTTGATCAAGAAATATTTATATATACATGTACCATGCCATTTTTACTAATTGATCTCAATTAGCATTGAGAAAACTATATTGATTGACTACACAAGGTTAACTGTAGCAGTGTTTTTGGCTTGCAGCCACGGCCGCAAGCCAATATATTACACAATTTTGTGGTTCATTTTTATCGTTCACCCCTTTACAGTTCGGTTTGTAATTCAGCAGATGCAACAATCATCGCATAATTCTGAATGAAACCATTGATGCAATCTGTTTATATATGGCACGCCGTATTAAACAACATTTGCAAGCTTGTGCGAACAATTTCAAACTTTACCGGTAAGTTCATTCGACGGTACATGGTTATACTGGGGCCAAGGCTTGAACAAAAACAGCTGATGGTTAAGCAACGATGCTTTGGATAGAATGGCTAATAATAAATTATGCAAGCCTTCCTTTTAAAAGGAAATTTTATCTTCATTACGCTTTGTGTAGACCCAGCGGCCAGGCAGTGTCCGCCCAGGAGCGGCAAGTCATAGGTTCAATCCATTGCCACGGCATATTAAAGTCGGGAATTAAGGTATTGTTTTTTTATTGTTGTTTTTTTTTATCACAAGAATAACTGGTGGTTCCAGTGATAGGTTGCGGTATGCCTCTTGTACACCTTAAATGGTCAATCAAGGGATTACATTGCTAATGTTTGATCCTAGCCTGGACTGCCACCCCTTATGGAATAGTAGGGCAGCTAGTTCTAATCCCAGCAGAAGTTAACTTTTTTATGCTTCTTCTTTTTATCCACTACACCGCTTTAATTGCTTATAAGTATATATTTAAAAGGTTCTGAAAATGCGAGAAACATATAAAGTCTACTGTTTTCCTTAAAGACGATTCCTACAGTTTCTATATAGACAAAGAAAGAAAACTGAAACTACATTGTAGAATTTGTTTAAACTTTGCACGATTATAGAGAATCACACTAGAAACAAATTTATGACAAAAAAGTTGGGGGTCACCGTGGTTCTTTTCGATTGATCTTTCCCTGAATGTGATATATTTGGACATTTTCCAAGGACAGATAACTCAATATGGTGGCATACAACACATCATTTAGTTTTAAATCAGTGTTAGGTACTTTATTTCCTGTCTCTTAGCAAAACCTTGAGAAATTCTATGCAGCAGAATTTATCCTTTATCCCTTTTTTCAAGAAAATAAAATCAATATGTTTACATGTTTAAGCATAGTGAAATTTCTGTAAGATAGAATTGTCTTATATGTTTCATAATGAATAGCAATGGAATAGTGAACAACAATGTAAAATAAAATAAAGTATCAAAAGGCTTATTTTTGAGTTATCTTCCTATGAAAATGTCCAAAAATTGCAAAAATATCACTTTCAGGGGCAGATAACTCGAAAAGAAGCAAGGTGACCCCCAAACTTTTCCTTAATTTGTTTCTAGTGTGATTCTCTATAATAAAAAAATTCTACAATGTAGTTTCAGTTTTCCTTCTTTCTTTATATAGAAACCAGAAATCGTCTTTAATACAAATTTGGAGTTTAAGGGATGCCATAACATTTATTTTCCGGTTGTTTTTCGTTAAAGCAAACCTTAACATTTACATAGTTTATTAAGAACAGAATAAAATAAATCGACGCCCCTATTTCGAACTGTCTGTGCTTTCGTCACATCAATCGTTACTTACGTCATTGGAGCTACAGTATTCCACGTACTCACAGTCACGTGGTCGGAGGACGTCCTTGCACGAGAGGCACTGGGTGAAGGTGCTCAGAGGGACGACTGAGGAGAAATACACATGCACGTGATAAGGCGAGGGGCTGAACGTTAACAGATACTATGTCAGTTGACACAAGACACCAGGAAACAGTAAATATAGACCTCTAACCTCTGGGATGCCCACATACCCAAAGCACTGAGAGCACTGTCAGAAGCGAACGTTAAAATGTGTGAATTATAAAGCCAGTCCCTTTAATTTTTTTGTAGTATGCATGTAAAATATTAGGGAAGTTAAATCTTATTAAAACAGCAGGTAAGATAGGTTATTTTATTTATTGGTCTCTGTCAAATTAAACAAAAATGGATAAGGAATAGTGGTTCTCAGTATTGATCCTCTTGTAGCGAAAGTAATATTTGTCACCTTAATATTTACTAATATACTGTCTCTATCAACAAATGCTTTATAATTGGTTCCCACAGTTGGTTCCCTGTTTTAGCCTATTTAGCGCAGTTGAGATGCGAATTGGATCAGTCTGTACTGAACGTCGTCGAGTCAACATCTTGTGAATGTTAAAGAATGCCTTATATTATTAATAAAGGTTTTCTGATTTCTGTACGCGGAGGGCTCACTGCAAGCATTGCGTTTGCTGGGAACTACTAAACTATAGGGTTCGATAGGGCAAGTTATCCACATAGTTGTTAAGCAGGAATAGGCTCAACTAATTCTATATTTATCGCAGTGATAGGAAATCACACCTGTTATTATACATTAATTTAAACTGATTCGACTACTACATTTTATAATAGAAATCATTTGCTTATACATATACTTTGTTTTTAACTGATTATTGGTTCTTCAAATCATTCTATTAATCATTGGTCCCTAATCAAACGGCAAGATAGCCAAGAGAAAATAATTTATTCTATATGACCTAAAGTAAGACCGGTGCACGTTACACTCTCAATACCTTTAATACTTCATGAATTTGCCGCAGACAAAAATAATTTTAATAGAAAAGCAAGATAATGGGACAAGATAAAGTTATTGTTCTTTGTCACTTCTCATCCTTCCCATGTAGGTAGAGTTATTGTTCTTGGTAAGTAAATTTTGACCATTGTATAAAGTATAAACTCAATCCCTAAAGTACTTTCTGAGTTATGACATACAGATGCGACTAGAGACACTATAGTCATTTGAGACTCTTACAAGAAAAGATTAAAAACAAACTGTTTCAATTGACGACTTACGTTAAACATACAACCCCCTCTCATTTCCACTGTTTTGACCTTATAACCAAACCTGTCTATGCGCTGGACCCTCATATTAGAAAAATCGACTTCTCCATAAATAATTTATATAAAGATAGCTCGGTTTTTTTGGGGGGTTTTTTTTTTTTGGTTTTTGTTGTTGTTTTTTTACTGAATATCAGGGTCCTGTGATCTATGATTAACATCAAAAGGTAAACAAACGCAAAATAATGGAAGTGTTAAAACTAAAATTAAAAAAATCAAAATATATAACCCAAGAATATGATCCCTTGCAAGAACAAAATACTGAACGACGCTCTTACCAATTGAGCTAAATCCGCCGCAGCAGTAAATTTGTGGTGCAAATAAGGTTATTTATAGGTAGTTTAATGAATGGAACTGCGGATGAAAACTGAATTATAAACTTGCTTTTTTTACAGTTTTATTTGCACAGAAAATGTGATTATACCCAATATTATATCCAATACATGTACTTTTAAAATCCTGCAATATATATAACTTTTATCAAAACTACAATGTTGACTCCTACAACCAGTGGTACTATTTTTCAACGCGAATGTATGGCTAAGTGGCGGTAATGTGATTATAAGTAAAAAATCCACTTTCTGACTTTAGAAGCTTTCGCTTTTAAAAACGGTCAGACTGACAGCTTACGCCCAATATATATTACATGTTGTGGTACGATTACGTAACCTTGTCATCTCACCTACCCTGGTAACAAGGATTATTCAGGTCATGCAGGCTTATTCGCAATCTACAGTTAATCACCGACAGCCAGAAGTCTGGCTGCAACAGAGCGACGGAATTTGTTAGTAGGCCTATGACATGAGATAATTAGATTTTCGCATGGCAGTGCGAAAACTTATTGTTCTTCTTCTGTTTAATTTATTTATTTTTCTTCTTCTTTTATTGTTCTTCTGTTGATTTGTTGCTTTTTTTATTATAATTCTTCTTCCACCATTTCTTGCACGCGATTACAACCAGTCGATGAAAGCTTCAGTCATCAAATTTTAAACATGCATTCACATTTATCTGAACCTGTGCCTAAATGTTAAATCTGTTCCATTTTTTTCAGTGTATGCCGCTAGGGGGCGCTTTGCCGAAAATCGCTTTTTTGCTTTAACAAAAAAAAAAAAAAAAAAAAAAAAAAATGAAGTCTGATTTTAATGCAGTTTTCAACATACTTTTCCTTGTTGACAACCCAATAGAATATAATAGGATAGGTTGGATGTTCGAACCTTGCAAAGAACTGTGCAAATGAGACTAGGTTTACGAAATACCTGCCCATTTTCGTTTGAGATTAGATAGAAGAATTCTGTTTGCTGCATATGAATTATAAGACATATACGCACACAATATATGGGTTGGCGAATTTATGCTATGTATGGTTTGTCCACAGGATGCGATCAAACTTCACTAATATTTTGAAGAAAAAAAATCAGAATTTCAAAAACGTGACTTTTTAGGGTTTTTGAAGCTCATGATTTTATTTTTTGTTCAATCTTCATCATTTTTTTCACAGGTAATGCAGTTTTATGATTCAAAGAGTCTCACAATTCAAAAAGTTAAAAAAATGCAATGGTCAATGTCATATTACGATTATAGGTTTTTTCTTCGGCCCAAAATAGCTCCAAAACTAAAAATACTTTATTGAGAGAATATGGACAAAAGTCTAAGTGCTTAAAGAGCTCTTTCCAGTGACGTTATGGTTTTAAAAATTGGACATGATTTGGTTATTTTATGACAGTTCAAATGTTAATCCATTGTTGATCAATTGTAAATAAGTTTTTATGCTACAAACTGGAAATTTGATGTTCGAATCCTGCATCTTCTATACTATACTAAATGGAACTTTGTTGCATTAATAGGCACCGAAGACTGTTGTATCCGCGAAAACCGATGCTGTCGCGTTAGCGACTCTAGTTGATTTATTAAGTCTTGTCTCGCGGCATGTTTTATCTACAAATGTTTCCATTCCTTAAAATCTATACAGTGACAATGTGTGAATATTGTATAATTTGCCCTCGTTTACTTTATTATGGTCTTAATAAGCTTAATATTTCAGTACAGTTCTATTTGTTGCCCTTATTTATACTCGTCAATTATGTGCGGAAATAAAGATATATATAGCTTAAACATTTCAAATTAAATTGAAACATAATTTGATTTTTGTTGAGACCTATTAAGATAGTTACATGTTTCCACTCACCCGACCGACCCTATTTTTTTGTGCCGACCCTAAACTTCTTTTCTAGCATTTGAGATATCACGGTTGCAACATTTTTTTTTTTTTCGTCACATCTACTAAAAGAATAAAGAAAAAAGGTAAGAATAAAAAAAGGTTTTTACGGACCCTACTTTTTGTGGAGATGTTAGTGCAAACAAATAACTTTTTTTGCCTGATGTTTTTGAAAATAGGTATTGATTAACAGTAAAGAGGTCCTACTGGGCGTGGTGGGGTCACAGAGCTCTCTGTTGCAGTAGTCCTTGTCCTTGCAGCATTTGGTACAGATGGACACGTCCTCTCGTCGGGCCAGGCTCGGCTTGCCCAACCCACTATCACGCCTGCCCAAGGCAGTGCACCTCTGTAATCACACGAAATAATGCAAACCTTATTGATTATTTTGTATACTTGCCATATAGTATTTTCGTTTTAGTCAATTTGGAAATATGTTCATAAAATTGCAGATAATCCCTTTCGACAGCACAATGGTTGTTATTTTTGTTGTTGTTATTTTTCGCCTAGAACGGTACAAACTCCGCCGCAGTAGTTACCTCCCCTTACAGATGTCGATAACCACTGCCGCCACAGGTAGATTCGGCTGATATGCTGATATAGGCCGGATTTACTTTTTTCACTTTTGTCTTAAGTTATGAATATATCATATCAAATTCGTTATATTCCACGAAAATAACATTCATGATTATGAGAAAAGTCAAAAATGAAATCAAATAACATTAATTTATAAAATTATGAGTGTTGGTCACATGGTTTCAACTATCATCACGTGACTTGTGTAGTGGCAGTCTTAAAGTAGCGTAGCGTGACGTAACCGGTGCGCGGAGTTTGAGAAAGGTAATGAAAGAATGTTGTCATTTAGGGGCTATCGACCCCCACTATACGTGGGTTTCGAAGTCATACCTACAAGTTGAAATTGAATACTCGAAAACTACATTATCATTCTGAAAACGTTTTGACTTACCAAGTCCGGTTTGCATCCCGAGTTATAAATCGCACTTCCCCCGGCGGTGATAAAGCTCTCAGTGAAACACGACTATAAATAGAAACACGTGACAGTGGGAGATCACTCGGGCAAAAAATTGTGGCCTCTGGATGGTCCCACCGACCATAACAGTACACTTGTTTGTTAAAGATCTGAGAAGGAAACACGCAACGAGTAAACTTTTTTTTTCGCGCGCTTACCCGAGACTTTAACGAGACCCGGGAACGAGATTGGAAATTAAGCGTTAGTTTTGAATTACATACAACGGCATACCATTACGAAAAGATCCCAATTTATATATGATTAATATTATAATAGTAATGATATGGTTATTTTGTTTAGTAACTTATTGATTCGATTGCTTTTGAAATAAATAGACTATGGACATTGATTTGAAAGTAATTGTTGTAAGCAAGATCTCCCCCAAGCCCCACACAAAAAAAAATCTACCGATATGTCTAAGCCAATTCAATTTACTGGCTTAGTCATTTACTGAAATGTCCAGTACCCGTATGACAGGTGAGCGCGCTCTCGTTTACTTTCGAGGCACGCGATAAAAAGCTTTATTTCGGAATGCTGCGTGTTACTTTATTTTATGTCTTTGATTTATCAAAGAAACTGTAATTCAGTAACAAGAGCACCGCATGCGGGTGCCAACGCTTGTCTGTTTTTGCCAACGTTACTTATTTTTGTTAAACATTTAAAAAAGTTGACCTTGAAAACCACAACTAAAACTGTAAGCCTTTAAATTCAAGGTTGAACCCTTTAAATTTGACCTTTGATCTTGAAGGATGACCTTAATCTATGCATGGAATAGAATGTATATAACACAAAGATGTAAAATATGTAAACAAAAAATCACAATTGCTAATCCATTGCGTTTTTGATAATCAACACAAAATTGTAAAATTTGAAGACATTAAAAAAATGTTCTTTTTTATCTGCCTAAGATCATGTCCAAAATAATACCTGCACAGTTTCATATGATGACAAACCAGTATACAAAGCTTGTTTTTTTGTTTTTTTTTGTTTTTGTTTTTTTGTGTTTTTTTTAATATTGAAAAAATGACAAAGAAATATCTATAATAAAACTTGTCCAAACTTATGGCAAAATAAGGTCAAAGGTCAAGGTCGATAGATAAAATATTGAGGTATATCTTAATAACACTTGTCAAAATGAATATGCATACCAAATATAAAAGATGTATGTCAAATAGTAAAAAGTCATGACCAACGTAAAAGTTTTTTGCTAAACATTTTAAAATAGGTCAAAGTTCAAGGTCAAAAGTTCGAAAGTGTAACGTTGATGGATAGGTCTTGTCGCAAGGAATTCACATCTGAAATATAAGTGCCCTGTTGGTAACGGTTCGGAAATAACAGGCATTCTAAAGTTTTCAAAAGTTACAACAAAAATAGGTCGAAGGTCAGGTATATAGGTGAAAATTTGCATATCTCTGGATAGGCCTTGTCAAGATGAATATGCATACCAAAAATAAAAGTTGTATATTGAATAGTAGAGAAGTTATGGCCAACGTTAAGCTCCCGGACGACGACGACGGACGACGACAACGTGGTTACGACAATAGCTCGTATTTTTTTCTTCGAAAAGCACACGTGCAAAACATACTTTATTACACATCGGGAATACGAAGAATATGTTTCAACTAGTCACCCCAACGAACAATGGTGCGTAGTTTTTTTCCGTAGGAATGTCGTTAACATACTCATTCGGCACTGTCTTACATCATCATCACCAAGTAGGTCAAAAGTGAGATTAGACAGCTACGCCGAATAATATGACTATAGAGAAAACAACCAGACTTCATATAATGATTTAACAAATACTGCCTAGGAATGATATTAAGCTGTATTGAAAACGTCCAACACTTTGAATGTTGGCCATGTCACCGCTAATACTGCAGTTCCGGGAATACGGTTATAGAGGAACTAAGCATGTAACTAGCACCTAGAATTTATTGTAACCATAAAGGTTTACACGGGTTGTTTTTTGTGGGACAAGAACGGTCATGATGGTTCATTCCATGTTATAAGTTTTATTATTATCTTATACTATCATACTTCAATGCCATACCATACTTTCACATTGTAATGTAAGTGTATGTTATACATAATGCAATAATAAAACTGTAACTTACCTCCCTGGGGCCACATTCCTGTATCCGATTACAATCCCAGGGATGGGGCAAGTTGGTGCAGGTCAAACATATAAGACCTGTAACCAAGAGACAAAGTTTTAATCATAGTTAATTTCATACCAAGTCAATCTAAATGAGGAATATCCAAGAAATAGGACCCCCTCCTCATTATAAGGACCACTAAACTGTGTGACCAACCAACACTGTAAGGATGATCCGAATATTAGGACCCTTAAACATTATGACATCTACATTAACATCGGAAGGGACTATCCCAGAAATAACGACAACCTTACCATCAGAAGGGACAATCCTACTGTAAACGACCACCTTTACATCAGGACGAACCACCCCAATGTTTATGAACACCTTTACATCAGGACGAACCACCCCAATGTTTATGAACACCTTTACATCAGGACGGGCCACCCTATTGTTTACGACCACCTTTACATCAGGATGGACCACCCCAGTGTTTACGACCACCTTTACATCAGGACAGACCACCCCAGTGTTTATGACCACCTTTACATCAGGACGGACCACCCCAATGATTATGAACACCTTTACATCAGGACGAACCACCCCAATGTTTATGAACACCTTTACATCAGGCACAGACCACACACCCCAATGTTTATGAACACCTTTACATCAGGACACTCCACCCCCAATATTTATGAACATCTTTACATCAGGACACTCCACCCCCAATATTTATGACCACCTTTACATCAGGACACACCACCCCCAATATTTATGAACACCTTTACATCAGGACACTCCACCCCCAATATTTATGACCACCTTTACATCAGGACACACCACCCCAATATTTATGAACACCTTTACACCAGGATGCTCCACCCCCAATATTTATGACCACCTTTACATCAGGACACTCCACCCCAATATTTATGAACATCTTTACATCAGGACACTCCACCCCAGTATTTATGAACACCTTTACATCAGGACACACCACCCCAGTGTTTATGAACACCTTTACATCAGGACGGACCACTATAGTATTTATGAACACCTTTACATCAGGACGGACCACCCCAGTTTTTATGAACACCTTTACATCAGGACACACCACCCCAGTGTTTATGAACACCTTTACATCAGGACGGACCATCCCAGTGTTTATGACCACCTTTACATCAGGACACACCACCCCAGTGTTTATGAACACCTTTACATCAGGACGGACCAGTGTTTAGACCACCTTTACATCAGGACGGACCACTATAGTGTTTATGACCACCTCTTTATCAGGACGGACCACAACTGTGTTAATGACCTCCTTTACTTCAGAACGGACCACTAAAGTGTTTACGACCACCTTTACATCAGGACGGACCATCCCTGTGTTTACGACCACCTTTACATCAGGACGGACCACCCTAGTGTTTACGACCACCTTTACATCAGGACGGACCATCCCTGTGTTTATGACCACCTTTACATCAGGACGGACCACCCCAGTGTTTATGAACACCTTTACATCAGGACGGACCATCCCAGTGTTCATGACCACCTTTACATCAGGACACCACCCCAATATTTATGACCACCTTTACATCAGGACGAACCACCCCAATGTTTATGAACACCTTTACATCAGGACGAACCACCCCAATGTTTATGAACACCTTTACATCAGGACGAACCACCCCCAATGTTTATGACCACCTTTACATCAGGACACACCACCCCAATATTTATGAACACCTTTACACCGGGATGCTCCACTCCCAATATTTATGACCACCTTTACATCAGGACACTCCACCCCAATATTTATGAACATCTTTACATCAGGACACTCCACCCCCAATATTTATGACCACCTTTACATCAGGACACTCCACCCCAATATTTATGACACCTTTACATCAGGACACTCCACCCCAATATTTATGACCACCTTTACATCAGGACACACCACCCCAATATTTATGAACACCTTTACACCAGGATGCTCCACCCCCAATATTTATGACCACCTTTACACCAGGACACACCACCCCAATATTTATGAACACCTTTACATCAGACACACACCCCAATATTTATGACCACCTTTACATCAGGACACTCCACCCCAATATTTATGACCACCTTTACATCAGGACACTCCACCCCAATATTTATGAACATCTTTACATCAGGACACACCACCCCCAATATTTATGAACACCTTTACACCAGGATGCTCCACCCAAATATTTACAACCACCTTTACATCAGGATGCTCCACCCCAGTATTTATGACCACCTTTACATCAGGACGCTCCAGCCCAGTATTTATGAACACCTTTACATCAGGATGCTCCACCCCAGTATTTATGAACACCTTTACATCAGGACGCTCCACCCCAGTAGTTACGACCACCTTTACATCAGGACGGACCACCCAGTGTTTACGACCACCTTTACATCAGGACGGACCATCCCTGTGTTCACGACCACCTTTACATCAGGACGGACCATCCCAGTGTTTACGACCACCGTTACATCAGGATGGACCACCCAAGTGTTTATGACCACCTTTACATCAGGACGGACCTACATAGTGTTACAACCACCTTTACATCAGGACGGACCTACATAGTGTTACAACCACCTTTACATCAGGACGGACCATCCCTGTGTATACGACCACCTTTACATCAGGACGGACCACCCCAGTGTTAACGACCACCTTTACATTAGGTAAGACCATCCCAATGTTCATTCATGGACTTTAAGAATGTGTCCCCTTGGAAAAATATAGAATAATTTATTCCGTGTATGAGGCATATTTTTGGTGCCTTGATAGTGTAGTGGTTATTAACGCGTTTCGCTTCTAACCAATGCGTCCCGGGTTTGATTCCTAGTCACGTATATGAGAGAGTACAGTTGTTGCCCGTCATGACACGTGGTTTTTCTCCTGGCTGCCTGGTTTTCCTTCTAGAATTATCACCACATACGCCGCCACCAGAGCCGTCGAGAGTGATTAATATAAGTTGTAAGCACTTGTTTCGTAATCATGTAAAATAAATAAAGTTTAAACTTAATAAGGCATATTTCAGTCAAAGATTGGACATGTTTCATGTCATACTTTTATTTTTCACTAAAGAAATTACGAGTTTAAAGGAGGGACAATCTGTGAATAAGATGATGTAAAATATTGAATTATATACATAAGTCGTTTTTAAGGTCCTCGTCCCTTATTGGTAGATCCTCATTATCATTTAGAATAGTGAGGTGTTGAGAAATAACTATAGCAAGACCTGTATGAAATCATCTTTCCAAAGAATGTATCCAACAATTTATGCCACGACCACAAACTTTGTCTGAGACAGTGTCACATGCTCCTTGTCTGTTTTGAACGGAAGGAACATACATTGGGAATATCCCAGACCAGTTAAAACAGTCCCTGTTCATACACCATCAAAATGCGCAGTTATATTTTCATTTATCGTATAAACCTAATGTAGATGAAAATCAAATGTTTTGTTGTTTAAACTCCATACACACTGACATAGAAGCATTTGATGGAATGGCTGAAAAACGAATAATAGACCGCATAACTACTACATGTATTATCTTTGAAGGGACAACGCATTATCTGAAAATAGTTCACTTATATCAGCGTTTATTTAAACCTTATGGCTTTATTGAGCATCGATTTTATTCTGGGTGAGGGAAAACACACAGTTTTCTATTAGTATTTTCTTCTCCCAATATGATATTGTTATTATCTGAATTAAAAAGAATGAAAATATTGTGTGACGTCATCAAAACAAAAGAAGAACTTGGACGTCACTCCAACGCTCATCACATGCGGCTATTATTTGTTTCCAGCCTTCATTTAAATCTTATTCTTGACCGTTTATATTCATTTTGGAGTTGTTGTTTTTTAATTAGACCTATCTACAATGAATTTTTAGTTATGTGGGTCGGAAAATATGTGGGGTCTAAAGTGTTGTGACAAGAACCTTCATGTTGAAAATATAATGATTATAAAATATGTTAAGAAATATATTTGCGTGCCCAGTACTGTGGTCTAATATATTGTAAAAGGTCGCGTCAGAGTAAGGAGAGGTTGACAGCAATCAGAAACTCCTACTGGCAATACTGTATGTTGTGTACGTAAAGAGATTAGCATATCAGCAAACAAAATGACACACCCATTCATATACATGTATTATATATAGATATATGTAGGCCAATTCTGAAATTCAGGTGTGTGTGTGGGGGGTTCCGTGAGGGGTTAAGGGGTTCTTTTCTTCTTTATTCATAGTATAAAAACCAAATCCCAGAGAGGGGGTCCATTCTGGATCCGCGCATGTAAGAGTTTTACACTAGTCTTCAATAAGAACGCAGAATATACCATTGTTTGAATGAACAATCTAATAACATCAGAAAATATGTTTAAATGTATAATCTAGTTATAGCAGAGCATATCAAACATTTAAATGTTTTAATCTGGTTAATTAATAAAATTCACACGGTCCATAACAAAAGTAAGACAACATGGACTCACCTGACAGAATTCTGGTGACTGAACAGCATAAGATCAGTAGACAAATCACTGAAACAGATGACGGTATCCTAACAGTCACTTGTGACTGTCTATGTGACCAGTGCAGACCAAGATCAACCGGTAAATCTGTGCAGTCTGATCATGGTCTGCACTGTTCGCTTTCCAGTAAATTAATATTCAGTAAGCACCCCATAAACAACTATTGGAACAGTTCAAAAAGAAGAAAGGACAAGCCTAATTAAGAAATTTAACTGGTAAGATTCAAAGACGGAGATGTGGTTATATGGTGATACTACAAACATATTTTGTTTGCATATTCGAACGTTCTTACATATTCCACAAAAGAGCATGCATTCAAGTATCTCTTACTTGTTGCTTCATGTTGTAACAGGAAATGAATTAGACCAGAAAGTGGTGATATCCTGTTTGACTCGTGTGCTTGTGCTATTGTATAATGTATAATGTTGTTGTTGTATTGAGATTTACCGTCGCTGCGATAGTATTTCAATCATATAGCGACGTCCAGCTAATTACAGGTGGAGGAAGACCTCGAGTACACAGAGGTACCCAGGTAGAACCACCGACCTACCGCAAGCCAGCTGGAAGGCTTCCTCACATGAAAATTCCGAAGTCCCTACCGGGATTCGAACCCACAGCGGTGAGGGGCTGAGAGATTTGTAGTCCACGACTGTAACCGCTCGGCCACGGCGGCCCCCATGTATAATGTAACGTTATCATAGTTTATAAAATACAGATAAATGATACAGATAAATAATACAGTCTAAAGGGTACTTAAATAGTTTATAAACACGGAACAACTGACACCCAGCGGCGGGAGACACGCGACATGATTTACACGACATGATAGCTTGTACAGGACCAGCAGGCGGAGGACGCAAGCGAAAGCGACTAAGGTATTATGATAGAATGAACAAAATGTACCCAGACCACTTATAGACTAGGAACAGAACTGATAGTAAATTACCTGATAGATATCATAAGAGAGTGGACGGTTCTAATACAGACACATATACTTATCTTGTAACCCCGTACAGCTCGAAGTAAGTCTTAAAAGGAAAAATACGCCACGAACTGCGCCGACTGTCCTTGTTTCCAGACAATTACACTCATTAATCAAAAATTATTTGCAAAAATGAAGTGAGATGTATTCAGACGTGTCACAAAAAGATGGCATCTATACAAAGTTTGTTGATTGAACTGGAACCAAAAACGATCGCTGCATAAGACAGTATACACAAGACGGCATCTGTGAAATTAAACCTAAATTGTGACATCAATGTAATGCATTCTTCAATATCGTTCATGAATAAATTTCTCGTGATTTAACCTGTGCTAGACAAAGTGAATCTACCACGCCCATGAGTTTTGGATAAGGAAATCCCACCCGAGGGTTGAGATACGTCCAAAAAACTGAGGCTTGCCGAGACGTTTTAAACGTATCTCAACCCGAGGGTGGGATTCCTTATCTACAACTCACTGGGCATGGTAGATTTATTTTCTCACCTACCAACGATCATTTTCAGCTTTCTTCGTGCACAAAACCGCATTACGGTGTTTCTTTTCCACGTAGTAATTTCTAATCAATACACAAGACCGCATAACGGTGTTTCTATTTGCAAAACAAAATACACCATAATATAAATTCAATTACACAATATGCCACATTTTATTTAACATCTAAATAATAAATAAACTAGAATCGCTATCGCGATATCTTCGGTTTTCGCGATAGCAATTTCATTCAGTTCATGAGTCGCACGATTTGAAAAACATATTTCTTCGCTCAATGGCTTGTTGAATACTGTTAACAGCGATCTTTCAAACATTTTTGTCACAATGTTTAAGCAGTCTTTTTACCCAAAAGAATATTTTTGAGTATTACCTGTCAGTTATGCAGTCGCAAACTTGAAAACTTTTTTACAGACTTCGATTAGTGCTGCGTTTAGATGGTGTGTTGCTTTATGATGGCGACAAACGACATTTGTAATCGATAAACAACAATTGCAAACGACACACAACAGTATAAAATGACACGACAATGCGACATGACACTCAACATAATTACAAACTAATGTTGCATTGAATTACTATCATTTTCATGAAATATCGCATTAATATTTGAGTGTCATTTCAAATTGATGTCACCAAGGAACAGAAATCAAAAAAAAAAATCGCATAAAAATCAGACTTCAGTTTTTTTAGTTATAAAGAGTGATTTCAAGCTAAGTGCCCCCTCGCGGCATTAGGTACGTAGCAATGCAGCAAATAGGTCAATCAAGTATACAAGTCGCACTAGTCAAACATTCTGTTTCTTATATACATTTACAATTGTTCTAAAAAGGATCAAACCTTGGAGTGCCGTAAAATGATCAATTTAAACACGATCTTCAAAAACTAAACATCACTGGAAAGAGCTTTTTAAGAACATACACTCTTGTTCATATACTCTCGATAAAACATTTTTAGTTTTGGGGGTATTTGAGGACCGAATAAAATACATAATCATAATATGACCTTGACCTTTGCAATTTCTTTTTAACTTTTTAATTTTGAGGCCCTTTCAAATATAACAATACATGTACATAACATGTAAATATTTCAAGAAGAATGTACAAAAAATAATGTCAGATGCAACAAAAAATATGTTTTTGAAATTTAAAATTTTCCAATATTTCAGTGAAGTTTGACCGTTTCTAGAGGACAAACCATGCATTTCTTAAATTCGCTACCCCAAATGCTTTGTGCTTATATGTCTTGCAAATCGAATGCAGCAAACATAATTCTTCAATCTGATCTCTAACAAAAATGGGTAGGTTTTTCATAGACCTACATTTATTTGCACAGTTTGTTTTCGAGGTTCGAACTTTCAACCTTCCGTTACTAGCTCAAAAAGTTTCAGCCACTCATACCTAGAAACTATCATATTTTCTCAGGCTATCAACAAGGAACAGAATCAACAAACCGCATATAGATCAGACTTCAACTTTTTAAGTTATAAGCAAAACAGTGATTTCAAGCAAAGCGCCCCCTAGCGGCAAAATGATAAACAAAATTGAGTGAAATTTTACCATAAGGTAACTAGCAATGCAGAAAATAGTTCAATCAAGTATACAATTCGCTCTAGTTAAACATTCTATTTCTTATATATCACAATTTGAAGCATAAAAACTGATTTACAGTTATTAAAAAAAGGATCAAAACTTTTGAATGCCGTAAAATGACCAAATCAAGTCCGATCTTCTAAAAATAAATATCACTGGAAAGAGGTCTTCAAGAACAAAAACTCCTAATAAAATATCTTTAGTTTTAGAGGTATTTGGGGCCGAATAAAAACACAATAATCGTAACATGACGATTCTAAAAACATATTTCTTCGCTCAATGACTTGTTGAATACTGTTAACAGCGATCTTTCAAACATTTTTGTCGCAATGTTTAAGCAGACTTTTCACCCAAAAGAATATTTTTGAGTATTTCCTGTCAGTTATGTAGTCGCGATATCATCGGTTTTCACGAAATCAATTCCATTCAGTTCACGAGTCGCATGATTCGAAAACCACATTTCTTTGTTCAATGGCTTGTTGAATACCGTTAACAGCGATCTTTCAAACATTTTTGTCACAATGTTTAAGCAGACTTTTTACCAAGAAGAATACTTTTGAGTATTACCTGTCTGTTATGTAGTCGCAAACTTGAAAACTTTTTTTACGGACTTCGGGTACTGCAACGTTATATGCATGTGTTGCTTTATGGTGGCGACAAACGACAAATGTATGCGACAAACAACAGTATAAAATGACAAAAGTCAATGCGATATGCCTCTCAACATTTTTGCGAACTAATGTTTCATTTAATTACTGTCATTTTCATGAAATATCACATTATTTCTTTAGTGTTGTTTCAAATTGATGTCACCAAGGAACAGAATTCTTCTTTTTGATCTCTAACAAAAATGGATAGGTTTTTCGTAGACCTCCCCTCATTTGCGCAGTTTTTTGCAGGGTTCGAACATTCAACCTTCATTAGCTCAAAAACTTTCACCTAATCGCACATTGAAACCTATCACGTTTCATTAGGGTATAACAAGGAACAGAATGCAAAAACCGCATTTGAATTCGACCTCAAATAACCGAGTTATTAGCCATTAATAAATTTCATGCAAAACGCCCCTAGCGGGAAAAGCAAAAAATAAATGGAAATTTTCTCAACGTTAGGATCATCTTAAATACCTGGTAATAACTGATTAAAATTTCAAACATGTGGCTTATCTGATTATGGAACTATGCCGTTCACAATAAAGGGTTAGAAAAATAATAATAACTAGAATCGCTATCGCGATATCATCGGTTTTCGCAAAAGCAATTTACCTCAGTTAACGAGTCGCATGATTCGAAAAACATATTTCTTCGTTCAATGGCTTGTTGAATACTGTTAACAGCGATCTTTCAAACATTTTTGTCGCAATGTTTAAGCAGACATTTCACCTAAAATAATATTTTTGAGTATTTCCTGTCAGTTATGTAGTTGCGATATTATCGGTTTTCACGAAATCAATTCTATTCAGTTCACGAGTCGCATGATTCGAAAACCATATTTCTTTGTTCAATGGCTTGTTGAATACCGTTAACAGCGATCTTTCAAACATTTTTGTTGCAATGTTTAAGCAGACTTTTTACCAAGAAGAATACTTTTGAGTAATACCTGTCTGTTATGTAGTCGCAAACTTGAAAACTTTTTTTACGGACTTCGCGTACTGCAACGTTATATGCATGTTTTGCTTTATGATGGCGACAAACGACAATTGTATGCGACAAACAACAGTATAAAATGACAAAAGTCAATGCGATATGCCTCTAAACATTTTCTCTCCCCTCATTTGCGCAGTTTTTTGCAGGGTTCGAACATTCAACCTTCATTAGCTCAAAAACTTTCACCTAATCGCACATTGAAACCTATCACGTTTCATTAGGGTATCAGCAAGGAACAGAATGCAAAAACCGCATTTGAATTCGACCTCAAATAACTGAGTTATTAGCCATTAATAAATTTCATGCAAAACGCCCCTAGCGGGAAAAGCAAAAAATAAATGGAAATTTTCTCAACGTTAGGATCATCTTAAATACCTGGTAATAACTGATTAAAATTTCAAACATGTGGCTTATCTGATTATGGAACTATGCCGTTCACAATAAAGGGTTAGAAAAATAATAATAACTAGAATCGCTATCGCGATATCATCGGTTTTCGCAAAAGCAATTTACCTCAGTTAACGAGTCGCATGATTCGAAAAACATATTTCTTTGTTCAATGGCTTGTTGAATACTGTTAACAGTGACTTTTCAAACAGTTTTTAGCAGACTTTTCACCAAGAATACTTTTAAGTATTACCTGTCTGTTATGTAGTCGCAAACTTGAAAACTTTTTTTTTTACGGACTTCGGGTACTGCAACATTATATTGTGTGTTGCTTTATGATGGCGACATACGACAATTGTACTCGATAAACAAGAATTGCAAACGACAAACAACAGTTTAAAATAACACGCGACAATGTATTATGCCACTCAACACTATTACAAACTAATGTTGCATTGAATTACTATCATTTTCATGAAATATCGCATTAATTTTTTAGTGTTCTTTCAAATTGATGTCACCAAGGAACAATCAAAATTCATTTTTTAAATTTAACTAGCGGCAAAACGAGAAACAAAATTGAGTAAATATTTTCTATTAGGTACCTAGCAATGCAGCAAATGTTTCAATCAAGTATACAAGTCACACAAGTCAAACATTCTATTCCTTATATATCACAATTTGAAGCATAAAAATTGATTTACAATTGTTCTAAAGAGGATCAAAACTTGGTCTGCCGTAAAATGACGAAATCAAGTCCGATCTTCAAAAACTAAACATCACTGGAAAGGGCTCTTCAAGAACTAAAACTTTTGTTCATATACTTTCAATGAAATATTTTTTTGTTTTGGAGCTATTTGGAGCCGAATAAAAACACAATAATCGTAATATGACCCTGACCATTGCAATTTCATTTAAACTTTTTAATTGAAAGGTCCTTTCAAATATAACAATACATAACTTGTGAAAATATCATGAAGAATGAACTAAAAATAAAGTCAGGAGCGACAAAAAACATGTTTTTGAAATTTTAATTATTCCTAAATTTTAGTGAAGTTTGACCGTTTCTAGAGGAACAAAACAGGATAGGTTTTTCGTACATCTATCCTCATTTGTACAGTTTTTTGCGAGGTTCGAACTTTCAACCTTCTGTAGCTCAAATACTTTCAGCGAAACCTACCTAAAAACTATCGTTTTTTATTTGGCTATCAACAAGGAACAGAATGCAAAAAAACGCATTTCAATCGGACGTCAAATAACTGAGTTATTTTCTAATTTTACATTTCATGCAATACGCCCCCTAGCGGGAAAAGTAAGACATAAATGAAAAGTAAGAGTACTGGTTTCAACTGCAGATATAATTGATTGATATTAACTTTATCGAACATTATTAACATATAAAAGTGAAATACGTTGTCAGAAAGTTTGGAAAAAGAAGATACTTAATACAAAACAATCGTGTACTATATTACAAAGGGATATCTCCTGACCTTATTTGATGATAACAGCCTTAATCGAATTTGATCGAGAGAGTGTGTTAAAAATGAAAATATAAAGTTTGAAGATAAGAAATGAAGTGCGATATTTTTTTTTCTTCTTCTTTTTTAAAATTCATGGGGGAAAACTCAATATATAATAAGCTGATAACATTTGTTAACCTTCTTGCCCTAATTTAGGAAAGAACACTGTGGTTAAGTTTAAAAGTGATTGCTTAGAGAATGGACACGCAAGAAATCGCGAGTTTGAACTAAAATTTATTTACGATTTTTCGATAAAAGAACCAAACTTTGTACTGTTGCCAAATGAAGTCCGATCTTCAAAATCTAAACACAACTACAAAGATCTCTTCACGAACTAATTTTTGTTCATATACTCTCCACAAAATATTTTAGATTTGGATCTATTTTAAAAAAAATGAAAATACTGTTTAATTTTTGATTTATGAGAATCTGTGTATCATAAAACTACACAACCAGTGGAGAAAATGATGAAGCTTGAACACACACACACACACACACACACTAAAAACTCATGTTTTTGAAATTGTAATTCTTCCAATTAGTGAAGTTTGCCGCATGCTGTTGACAAACAATACATACCCTTAACTCGCCTACCCAAATATTCTCTGTATATATGTTTAGCAAATTAAATAATGCAAATATAATTCATCTGTCTTATCTAAAATAATATTGAAGAGATTTCTCATAGACCTTATCCTATTTGCACTTTTTAAGAGGTTTGAACATTCAACCTCTTGTAGCGAAAATAGTTTCACTACCTGATACTTTGAAAACAATCATATTCTATGGTGCTCTCAACAAGAAACAAAACGCTGAAAACCGCATTTGAATCAGACTTCAACTTTTTTAGGTATCACCAAAAAAGTGATTTGAGTATAGAGCCAATACTGATGAATATTTCTTCCATTGGGTACCTAGAAATGAACCAAATAGCTCAATTAAGTATGCAATATGCAATGGTTGAATTATCTGATCTGTTCTTAGATGTCCCAATTTTGATCTAACAAACTGATTCACGTTTTTTTCGATAAAGGATCAAACTTTGGATTACCGTCAAAAGACCAAATGAAGTTGGATCTTCAAAAACTAAACACCACTGGAAAGATCTATTCACGAACTAAAACTTTTGTTCATATACTCTCTATAAATTATTTTTTGATTAGAGCTATTTTGTGCCGATAAAAATAACAAAAATCGGCATTATGACCTTGACCTTTGCATATTTTCATCGTTATTTACTATGAGTTTATTTGTATTATTTAAATGCATAAACAGTGAAAAAATGATGAAGATTGAACAAAAAATAAGGTCAGGAGCTGCAAAAAAGTGGAAACATACGGATATACAATTGTTTGATAAAAGGATCAAACTTTGGTTTGTGGTAATTTGATCAAATGAAGTCCGATCTTCAAAAACTAAACAACAACGGAAAATCTCTTCACAAACTAAAATGTTTGTTCATATACTTTCTATAAAATATTTTTAGACTGAGAGCTATTTTATGCCGATAAAAATAACAATAACTGGTATATGACCTTGACCTTTGCATATCTTCGCTGTTTTTTTTTTCTATTATTTTATTTGTATTATAAAAATGCATAAACATTGAAATAATGATGAAGATTGAACAAAAAATAAAGTCAGGAGCTGCAAATAACCTTAAAAGTCATGCTTTTAAAATGTTGATTTTTCGAAAATATTGGTTAAGTTTGACCGCGTACTGTGGACAAACCATGCATTTCCCGAATTCGCCGACCCATATATTTTTTGCGTATATGTCTTGCAGATCATATGCAACAAACAAAATTCTCCTATCTTATCTCAGAATAAAATGGGTAGGTTTTTCGTAGATCTACCCTTATATCACAGTTTTTTCGAGATTCGAACATTCAACCTCCTGTAGCACGAAAGTTTTATATACGCAATTTTTTGGAACCTATTATATTTTATTGGGCTATTTACAAGGAACATTATGCAAAAACCGCATTTGAATCAGACCTCAAATAATTGAGATATTGCTTATTAAACATTTTCATATAAAACGCCCCCTGACGGGAAAATCAAAACAAAAATAAAAATTTTCTCGACGATAGGATCATCTTCAAATACGTGGTTATTACTGATAAAAGTTTCATAGGTGTGGCTTTTCTCACCTCGGAGCTATGCCGTTCACAAAAAGGGTTGGGGCCAATTTTGACCCTAGGGTCATAATTTGACTAATCTTGGTAGAGAGTCATAAGATCATGCTACATACCAAAAATCAAAAGGCTAGGCCTAGGCCTTGTGGTTTCCGAGAAGGAAGATTTTTAAAAGTTTTTTCTATATTAGCCTATGTTAAATCATGTGACCCCTGTGGCGGGGCCAATTTTGACCCCAGAGTCATAATTTGAACAATCTTGGTAGAGAGTCATAAGATCATGCTACATACTAAAAATCAAAAGGCTAGGACTTGTGGTTTCGGAGAAGAAGATTTTTTAAATTTTCATTTTTAAAATCTATTTTTAGCTCCTGTGACCTAGAATTTTGACCAATCAAAATAATTTTGACAACTTTCGTAAAGGGTCCCATATTGAACATTCCTTTGAAGTTTTATCAAAATCCACTGAGTAGTTTAGAAGGAGATGTTGTTTAAAGAAATTGTTGACGACGGACGCACGCACGCACGCACGGACGACGGACAAAAGGCGATCACAAAAGCTCACCATGAGCACGTTGTGCTCAGGTGAGCTAAAAATAAAACAGAAGAAGAACAATAGGTTTACGCACTGCAATAAATTTCGGGTAAATTTAAATGACGGGTAAATTTCGGGATAACTCTGTCAGTAGTATAAGAAAGGCTGGTTCTATCGCAGAACCAGCCTTATACTACTTCTAGTAGTATACACGATGGTGGTTCTGGACCACTTTTGCATCGAATGACCCCAAACCAGAAAATCCAAGGAATTTGCTAACAAATATCATAACATGCCGGAGCTACCGCAAATGTCGGCTGTCAGGGCCTGCCCCACCCCCTCGGGTGGGCCCCAAGCCTGTGCCATAGAGCATTTTTTGCGGATGTCGGCCCCGCAAAAATTTGGATGGTGAATTTCGGCTACCAAAATTCGCCACCCAAATTTTGACCCACCTTCCTACTTATTTTTTAGTTGGGACCATGGCCATCCCCCGCGTTGGTATGCTCTGCAGTCGATGTGTCTACGGTCTCCCAGCCTTGCCGAATACGGTGAACCCTCCTTTCGCCTATATCATATTTAGTTTTTGCTGCGCGTACCCCGATCTCGCCAGAAGCAATGTGCCGAATGGCTTCCGCGGGAAGTTGCGTTTTCTTAGGCATTTTTGTGTGCCTTACTGAAGCATATCTCTCTAATTGATGTCGGCGCAAATTTCGACCAACAAAGCAGGCCAAAAAAGGGCTAGCATATTTTTATATTAGATATTTGTTTACGCATAGTATAAAAAACAAAATGATCGGACATAGACGCTCCGAGTGGTTGGTAGTTGGGTGTGTCGAATGGGCCGCCGTGGCCGAGCGGTTAGTCATGTACTACAAATCTCTCAGTCCCTCACCGCTGTGGGTTCGAATCCCGGTAGGGACTTCGGATTTTTCATGTGAGGAAGCCTTCCAGCTGGCTTGCGGTAGGTCGGTGGTTCTACCCGGGTACCTCTGTGTACTCGGGGTCTTCCTCCACCTGTAATTAGCTGGACGTCGCTATATGATTGAAATACTATCGCAGCGACGGTAAACCCCAATACAATAAC
>CM037791.1:33338070-33359105 GCA_021229015.1 Solen grandis
TTAAAAAAAAAATCAGGGAAAAGGGCTATTCAAGAACTAAAATTTTTGTTTATTCTTTCAAAAAATATTTTTTGTTTTGGAGCTATTCGGAGCGTTTAAAAACACAATTATCGTAAATGACCTTGCCCTTTGAAATTTCTTTTTAAACTTTTTAATTGTGGGGCCCCTTTTTAAACATAACTAATAATTGTAAAAAATTATAAAGGAATAAAAATAAAGTAGGAGCGAAAAAAAAACATTTTTTGAAATTTTAATTTTTTCCCCAAATTTTTAGTGAAGTTTGCCGTTTCTAGGGACAAACCCGCTTTTATTAAATTCGTACCCATATTTTTTGGTATTGTCTTGCAAATCATTTGCAGAAAAACAAAATTCTTTTTGAGTCTAACAAAAACGGATAGGTTTTTTACACATACCCTCTTTGCAAGTTTTTTGCGAGGTTTTGAACTTTAAACTTGTTGCTAGCTCAAAATTTTCAGCCACTTTACCTGAAACTTTTATATTTTATTAGGCTATCAAAAAGAAATAATGCAAAAAAACGATTTGGATCAGGTTTTTAAACTTTTTGAGTTAAAGTAAAAGAGTGTTTTTCAGCTAAGGCCCCCCCTAGGGAAAAATGAGAAATAAAATTGAGTACAATTTTTCCATTAGGTACCTAGCAATGAGCAAATAGTTAATAAGTACGCAGTGCACTAGGCTTCTTTTTTTTTTAATTTCAAATTTGAAGCTTTAAAAATGATTTACAATTTTTCCCAAAAAAAGGATAAAATTTTTGGACTCCCGTAATATCACCAAATCAAGCCCGATCTTCAAAAACTAAACATCACTGGAAAGAGTCTTAAAGAACTAAAACTTTTGTTCATATATTTCTAAAAAAATTTTCAGATTTGGAGTTTTTTTTTGCCGTAAAATAATAATTTGGTATAGACCTTATTTGCTTTTATGTTTGATTTTTTTTATGAATTTATTTGTTTTATAAAAATGCATAAACAGTGAAAAATGATAAAGATTGAACAAAAAATAAATCAGGAGCAGCAAAAAAAAAAGAGGAAAGTATGGTATACAATTGTTTGATAAGGGATCAAACTTTGGACTGTGGTCATTTGAAAAATAAAAGGTCCGATCTTCAAAATCATACCCCAAATAAAAAATTTTCCAGACTAAATCTTTTGTTAAATTACATTCTAAAAATATTTTTAGTTTTTGAGGTATTTATGCGATAAAAAAAAATAAAAATTTGGTTTGACCTTGACGTTGATATTTGCTGTTTTTTTTTTCTTGATTTTTTTTGTTTTAAAAAAAATGCAAAAAACAGTAAAATTTTAATGATGAAGATGAAAAAAAAAAATAAAGCAGGAGTGCAAAAAAAAAAAAAGTCTGCTTTGAAATGTTGACTTTTCAAAAATTTTGGTAAAGTTTGCCCGCATACTGTGGAAAAATGCATTTTCAAAATGCCAACTTTTAATTTTGTCGTATAGTTTGCGAATCTATGAAAACAAAAAAAAAATTCCCCTATTCATTCCTGAAAGCGTGGATAAATTTTTCGCAGACTCCCCTCTTTCACATTTTTTTCGAGATTGAAATTAAACCTCCTGTAGACGAAAAAATTTTAAAAACGCAACTTTTTGAAAACTATTATTTTATTAAAAATAATTTAAGGAAAGCAAGAAAAAAAAACCTTTTTTAAATGGGGACTTCAAATAACAGATTTATTACCCCTTAGTCATTTTTAAAAAAACCCCCCCCTGCGGCAAAATTATGACAAAAATAAAAAATTTTCTGACGTAGGAAAAATTCAACCCTGGGAAAAAAAACTGGAAAAAAAATCAGAACGTGACGTTTCCTATTTGTTGATATGCCGTTCAAAAAAAAAAGAACGGAAAAAAATAATAAAAAAAAAAAAAAATAAAATCGAAATCAAAATTTGCGATATATGGTTTTCGCAATTCAATCCTTTTTTTAAAACAATAAAAATTTGAAAGTATATATTTGATTGGTTATGAAAAAGAACAAAGCAAAAAAAAAACGTAATTAAATAGACTCAAATAACAGAGTTTTAGCCTCTAGTGATTTTACAAATCCCCCCTGGGGATAATTTTAAAAAAGGGGGAAATAACACAAAGTGACAAGGTAGACATATGGTCCTTGCGCCTGCACTTCGCGTCATTGCAAGGAAATACAAATGGTTTAAGTCATTCAAACTTATGGTGAAAAAGGTTTATGCTTCGGAAAAGAAATTCTATAAAAGGGGAAAAAACAAAAAAAAGTGCACAGGGAAAGGGTTATGGTTCTTATGCACTGCATTTGCGTCATTGAAAGGCTTAATTGTGAGTTTTTAAGTATTAAAATTTTTTGTGACAAAGTTCCCCCCGGCAAGAAATTCTTTCAAAGGGGAATAAATCAAAAATGCACAAGGTACTTAGGATTCTTGGCACTGACTCCTTGTCATTGCAAGGAAAACAAAATATGAAG
The DNA here is from genome assembly GCA_021229015.1 of Solen grandis. Taxonomy (NCBI): domain Eukaryota; kingdom Metazoa; phylum Mollusca; class Bivalvia; order Adapedonta; family Solenidae; genus Solen; species Solen grandis. The sequence continues at coordinate 33,340,540 of CM037791.1, forward strand.
TTTAAAGTCTTTTCAAACTTATGATGACAAAGTTATGCCCCGGAAAAAAAAATACTATAAAGGGAAAAACACAAAAAGGCAAAAGGAAGATTTTATGGTTCATAGCACACACCGCTCATGAAAGGAACATAATATAAAGTTTCAAGTCATTCAAACTTATGGTGACAAAGTTTGGGGGGAAAAGAAATTCTATAAAAGGGAAAAATAACCAAAAAGTGCAAAAGGGTTTAGATTTTATGGTTTTTACGCACTGCAATTGCGTCTTTAAAAAGGAACAAAAATATAAAGTTTCAAGTATTAAAAATTTATTGTGACAAAGTTAGTCCGGAAAAAAAATTGTATCAAAGGGGAAAAAAATCAAAAAGTGCGATGGTGAGTTAGGGTTTTGGCATGCACCCCGTATCATTGCAAGGAAATACGTGAAGTTTAAAGTCATTCAAATTTTTTGTGACAAAGTTACCCCCCGGACAAGAATTCAAAAGGGGAATAACCAAAAAAGTGCACAAGGTACGTTATGATTCTTGCGCACTGACCCCTTGCTTGCAAGGAACATACATATAAAGTTTAAGTCATTAAAAAATTATGATGACAAAGTTATGCTCGGACAAAAAAAAAACTATCAAAGGGGAATAACACAAAAGGCACAAGGAAGAGTTAGGGTTTCATGCGCAACACGCGTAAACTGCAAAGGAACTCATTAAAGTTTCAAGTCATTCAACTTATGGTGACAATTTTATGCTTTGGACAAGAAATTCTTCAAAGGGAAATAACTCAAAAAGTGAAAGGGTTTTAGAGTTAGGGTTTCTTACACACTGAAATTGGTATTAAAGGGAAAATAATAGAAGTTTCAAGTCTTTTAAATTATGGTGAAAAAAATTTTTGCTTTGGACAAGAAATTCTATCAAAGGGAAATAATCAAAAAGTGAAATGGTAGAGTTATGGTTCTTGGCACTGCACCCCGTATCTTTTTGCAAGGAAATACATATGAAGTTTCAAGTCATTCAAACTTATGGTGACAAAGTTAGCTCCGGAAAAGAAATTCTTAAAAAGGGGAATAACAAAAAAAGTGCAAAAGGGTAGAGATGGTTCTTGTGCATTTGCATTTGGGTCATTGAAAGGAACTACATATAAAGTTTCAAGTCATTCAAATTTATGGTGACAAAGTTTGCTCCGGACAAGAAATTCTACAAAGGGGAATTACAAAAAGTGCACAAGGTAGAGTTTGGTTTTCTTGTGCACTGCACTTGGCGTCATTGCAAGGACTACATATAAAGTTTCAAAGTATTCAAATTTTTGTGAAAATTTATGCTTGGACAAAAAATTCTATAAAAGGGAAAAACCCAAAAAAGTGCACAAGGTAGAGTTATGGTTCTTGCGCCTGATCCGTTCATTGAAAGGAACTACAAAGTCCCCCTTACTATGTCAGGCTACAAAAAGTATTAAGAAACTCCAATGCGAAAAAAGTAAAAAATTTATTTACATATTACATTTTATTTTTTGAAATGCAGTAAATTAGGATTTCTGCGTTTAGTGTGTTTTTGTTTTCATTGAAAGGGGAAAAGGGAAATAACAAAACATGCCATTTGCTTTTGGAAAGAAATTAAAATCCCAGGCAAATAACAAATTTAAAAACAGGCGAATGAAAAAAGTATGTTTTTAAATGTTTTTGTTAGCAGTACAAAACCCTTTTATGTAGAACCATTTATCGTCTTATATTGATTTCCCCAAATAGGCGAAGAATGAAAAGTCCCATATTGTATTATTTCGTTTTTGCTTTTTGGGTCAAAGACACAACATATCCCTGGCAAAATAAAAAATTTTAAAAGTTGAAGGGAAAAAAGTTTATCTTTGAATGTTTCAGTCCCGGGTTATAAAAATCGACACCCATATAGCAGATTTCCTGTTGTAGTGTTTTCGACTAACAAAAAAGTTGAAGGAACAAAATGACAACACTTCTGGTTTTGCCATCCGTGGTTATTCTTAATCACTGAAGAATCTGCTGACATAAAGAACATAGAGTAAATAATTATATGAAAATGTAATACTAAAAAAAATTGTATGGAAAAGTTCAATTTATATATGATATAAGCAAGTTCTTATTGTAAGACATGCTGGAAACTGCTGACTATATGCACCAAGCAGGAAACTGGTGACCCTATATAGGATGAAATCTGGATGGAGAAACTCAAAGCATTCAAAGACGAAACATTTTGTCCTTTCGCCTTTAAAAAATGTATATTTCGCTTGACATGTTTCGTGTTGTCGTGTCCTTGCCCGAAAGGCAAAATAAAGACATTGTGGCATTTTTCGTTATTTCGCCTTTCGGGCGAAATGGCAGAAATCAGCCACCCACAGTTCCCCTGATCATATATACAAATAGAAACCGAGGGCGAAACCATAGTGCTATCTTATTATTTCGACTTTTCCTTTTGATGCGCAAAAACACGACAACACGAAATCTGCTACAGTGTCGTGTCTTCGCCTTTCAGGTTTAGGGTGCGAACACAAGAACACGACAACTAAAGGGCGCCAAAATGAAATGGTTTCTCCTGCAAACATGAAACATTCAAAGGGGAAAAGTTTTTATTCAATTAGGGTACTTTTTTTGCTTTGCCTGTTAAAATTTCATTATTTCGCCTGGAATATTTTGTGTTTTCGTGTTTTTGCACCGAAAGGCAAAAGGTAAAATAACGACATTATGGCATGTTTTTGTTATTTCGCCTTTTGCCTTTCGGAATGAAGACACGAAACACACGAAATGTCTAAAATAATCCACCATTGAAGAAAGTTCAGTCAAGTATACAAGATGCACAAGTCGAATACTTTTCTTTATACATCACAATTTGAAGCAAAAGAAAATGTAACCAAAAAAGATCAAATTTTTACCAATATTACATCACCAAATCATGTTTTTTTTTATTTGGTGCAATTTGGTGCCCAATAAGAATACAATATTATAAACTTACTTCATATCCGTATCCTATCCTAGATCATGTGTATATAAGGATGTGTGTTACTGGTTGGTCAAATCACCTATAAGCATGTTGTCATTAGTATATATAACATGACAATCATTTTATAGAAGAAACCATGCCATATCTATATAATCTTTCTCCATTGAAACTTTAATACTTTGTAAAAATCCGTAACACAGTTGTTTTGATTTGCTTTCATGAGTCACCCGGTACCACATTTTTTCTACACGAACATGATACTCTGTTATTAGACTAGCATGAGTTATTGTTTATTACACTATGCTATCTATGTATCAGTGCAGTATTCGATTAATTCTCATGGTACTTCACTGTCTCTCTCCCTGTCTGTTTCTCTCTTTTTTTTTAATCTCACACTTAAATTTAGGTTGATTTAAAAGCTTACTTAGCTGATTACCTGTACATCACATGATGATTTTTTTTGCCTGTAATGCTAATGTTTCCAACCTATGTAAGACTTATGCAATGTTTATAATTAAAATCCCTTAATATTGAAAATTCTATCTTCCAAGGTGCTATATACGCGTGAATCTAGCCTGTAGTTTATCAACTTTGTTGTTATGATTACGTAAAGTGTCCTCGTTTTCAATACAATACTGAATGATTTCAATACAACTGACTTTTTAATTTGAAACCTTTTTTAAAATTATAACTATGCTGTAGTGGTGATTTTGTGATTTATATGTTACATCTATGACAGAGAGGGGGGGGGGGGGAGAGGAGAAAGTAAAACTGACGCTCTAACCACACTCATTGATTTTTTATACGTCTTGTAAAATCATCAGTGGATGGTTGTTTTGTCTGTCTGCCAATAATGAGTGATCATTTTGCTTTCTCCTTTAAATGACGCGTAAAGAAGTCAATGCACGAAAACCAAGTTAACCGAATAAATTGGCAGCGTTAGTATCGTGCATGGATCGTATCGTGTATATGAACAAACGTGTAACGTGCGCGCACCGTGTACCGTGCGTTCCGTGTCCGTGCAACGTGCGTTCCGTGTCCGTGTAACGTGCGTTCCGTGTGCCGACTTGCACACAAGCCGCACTGTATATACACATAATAAAGTTATTATATATGAAATCATAAAATTCGTAAATGATTGTTATGATGCAGATATTTTCTAAGGCTGAGATGTATTCAGAAATCAAGTAACCTTACAATCATATATACACTTTTTAAAACTTGTGTAGAAAGGTATATGCAAAGGTACACATTACTTATTGTTTGCAAAACTGACTCTAGCATAAAAACATTAATGTTGAGATTTTCATAGCTATATTTTTCATTATGCCCAATTAAATCTATGTGAGAGAGAGAGACAGACAGACAGATAGAGAGGTAAGGATGAGAGCAGAAACTTATAGTGATTTATTCGCTTCAATAACAGTGTACTGCATTGGTGGCTAAGATAAGTCAGTCTGCTTTTAAACAAAATAGCTACCAATCTCCAAAGGCTGCAGGCAATCCTCGTCAGGATAAGAAGCTTTTTTTTTCCAGAAACCATTAACTTTGTCATGTCATAGATACTACATTTCACAACCGATTCTGATCAAGATTATTTTACTTGAATTATAAGATTTTAAACTTCAGGATAATCAAAAAAAATTTTATTGATTAAAATGACCAAATCAAGCCGATCTTCAAAACTAAACATCATTTTAAAGGTCTCTTCAAGACCTAAATCTTATCCGCACATGATAACAATGAAATATTTTTAGTTTTTGAGCTATTTGAGGCCGTTTAAAAATCCAATAATCATGATATGACCTTGACCTTTGCAATATTTTTTATTTATTTTTTCTCTGGAACATTTAGGACATTAAACTACATAAAGTGTGAAAATTTCATAGAAAAGGAACAAAAAATAAAATCAGGAGCAACACAAATGTGTTCAAGAAATGTTAATTTGTCCCAAAATTTAGTAAAGTTTGACCGTTTCTAGAAGACAAACAATGCATTTTTCAAAATCGCCAACCCATATATTTTATGCGTATATGTCTTGCAAATCATATGCAACAAAAAGAACTCTTCTATCTCATCTCTGAAAAAACTGGATAGGTTTTTCGTAGACCTACCCTCATTTTCACCATTTTTTGTAAGGTTTGAACTTTCAACCTTCCATAGCTCAAAAGATTTATGTACGCCAATCATTGAAATCTATCATATTTTATTAGGCTATCATCAGTGAACATAATGCAAAAAACCGCATTTGAATCGGACCCCAAATAACAGAGTTACTCCTCTTTTTATGATTTTATACAAAGCGCCCCCTAGCGGAAAAACAAAGACAAAAATGAAAATTTTCTCAACGTAAGGATTAAGTTCATATAAGTAGAAAAAACTGGTAGAAATTTCATAATTGTGCCTTTTTTCTATCATGGCGATATGCCGTTCACAAAAACCGGCGGAAAAATAATAAAAAAAAAAAAAAATGACTAGTAAGAGTACTGGTTTCAACTGCAGACATAATTGATTGATATTAACTTTATTTGAATATTATTAACATATAAAAGTCAAATAGAAAGTTTGAAAAAAGAAGATACTTAATACAAAACAATCGTGTATTATATTACAAAGGGATATCTCCTGACGTTATTTGATGATAACAGCCTTAATCGAATTTGATCGAGAGAGTGTGGTAAAAAAAAAGAAAATATAAAGTTTGAAGATAAGAAATGAAGTGCGATATTTTTTTTTCTTCTTTTTTAATATTCATGGGGGAAAAACTCAATATATAATAGGCTGATAACATTTGTTAACCTTCTTGCCCGAATTTAGGAAAGAACACTGTGATTAAGTTTAAAAGTGATTGCTTAGAGAATGAACACGCAAGAAATTTGGATCTATTTTGAGCTGAAGAAAATGGCAATTATCGTTATATAACCTTGACCAATGAAAATACTGTTTAATTTTTGATTTATGAGAAATTGTGTATCATAAAACTATACAACCACTGGAGAAAATGATGAAACTTGAACAAAGAGACAAAAAAAAGACACACACTAAAAACTTATGTTTTTGAAATTGTAATTCATCCAATTAGTGACGTTTGCCGCATGCTGTTAACAAACAATACATACCCTTAACTCGCTTACCCAAATATTCTCTGTATATATGTTAAGCAAATTAAATAATGCAAATATAATTCAGATAACATACTGATTTACGATTTTTCGATAAAGGATCAAACTTTGGACTGTTGTAAATTGATCAAATGAAGTCCGATCTCCAAAAACTAAACATCATTAGAACGATCTCTTCACGAACTAAAACTTTTGTTCATATACTTTCTATAAAATATTTTTAGATTTGAAGATATTTTGTGCCGATAAAAATAACAATAATCGGTATTATAACCTTGACCTTTGCATATTTTCATCGTTATTTACTATGAGTTTATTTGTATTATTTAAATGCATAAACAGTGAAAACATGATGAAAATTGAACAAAAAATAAAGTCAGGAACTGCAAAAAAGAAAAAGGATCAAAATTTGGACTGTGGTAATTTGATCAAATGAAGTCCAATCTTCAAAAACTAAACACCAATGGAAAGATCTCTTCACAAACTAAAACTTTTGTTCATATACTTTCTATAAATTATTTTAGGATTTGAAGCTATTTCGTGCCGATAAAAATAACAATAATCGGTATTATTTGCATATTTTTTTTTACTATTGTTTGTTTGTATTATTTAAAGGCATAAACAATGAAAAAATGATGAAGATTGAACAAAAAATAAAGTTAGGAGCTGCAAAAAAGAGGAAACATACGGATTTACAATTGTTTGATAAAAGGATCAAACTTTGGACTGTGGTAATTTGATCAAATGAAGTCCGATCTTCAAAAACTAAACATCAATGGAAAGATCTCTTCACAAACTAAAACTTTTTATTCATATACTTTCTATAAAATATTTTTAGATTTGGAGCTCCTTACCTTTGCATATTATGTTTGATTTTTTTTTCTATGAATTTATTTGTTTTATAAAAATGCATAAACAGTGAAATAATGATGAAGATTGAACAAAAAATAAAGTCAGGAGCTGCAAATAACCTTAAAAGTCATGCTTTTAAAATGTTGATTTTTCGAAAATATTGGTTAAGTTTGACCGCATACTGTGGACAAACTATGCATTTCCCGAAATCGCCACCCCATATATTTTGTGCGTATATGTCTTGCAAATCATTTGCAGCAAACAGAATTCTTCTATCTGATCTCTAAGAAAAATGGATAGGTTTTTCGTAGACCTACCCTCATTTGCACAGTTTTTTGCGAGGTTCGAACTTTCAACCTTCTGTAGCTCAAATACTTTCAGCGACACGTACCCTCGAAACCTATCATATTTTATTTGGCTATCAACAAGGAACAGAATGCAAAAAACCGCATTTGAATCGGACCTCAAATAAGTAAGTTATTAGCCATTAATAAATTTCATGCAAAACGCCCCCTAGCGGAAAAAGTAAGACATAAATGAAAATTTTCTCAACGTTAGGATCATCTTCAAATACGTGGTAAAAACTGATTAAAATTCCATAAATGTGGCTTTTCTGATCACGGAGATTTGCCGTTAACAAAAAAGGGTTAGAAAAATAATAAAAAAAAAAAAAAATAAAATAAAACAGAAGAAGAACAATAGGTTTTCGCACTGCGAGGTGCGAAAACCTAATGACCAATGTAAATAAGACTATGTCATCTGCTAACAGAAAATGCATCATGCTGTTCATAACCCTCTCCCCCTCACATACACACAGACCATACCTTACTTCCTCCTCTTACATGTACCCTCAAATCTTTCAAGCACTCTCTCAGCAGGGAAGTCCCTCAGGTCAGGTCCTTCTTCCATGATTCTAATTAGTTTTGCTACTTTGTCATGAGTCATAGAGGGACGAGCCTTAGTCTTTAACCTATTTTGGGAAGAGAACCCTCTTTCACAAGCAACACTCGTCAGAGGTGCAGTGAGTACAAATTTGGCCAAAACACAGAAGTCTGGGAATGTCTCATCGAAGTTTTCAATTATGTCAACACATACAGTCTTCAGGGACCGGCCTCTCATGTTGTTCAATGTCATTTTAAACTGAAGATGGTCTGCTCTCATCCGGTCACTGTCAATGAGTCCAGGGTTCTCATCCTGGGGTCCAAGCCAGCTGATGATGGTCTCCAGATCTTCCCCTCCATAATTGCAGATGGCAATCTTGGAGACTGGCAGGAGTTTTGGATTCAGTACCCTGTTGGCTTCACTCAGCTTACTCATGGATTCTTCTTCAAAACGGCAGTCTATATTATCCACAAGGCAGGTCAAGTACTTCTCCGCACTATTTTGAAAGCCAATGCGCAGTTGGTGAGTGTCTGTCAGCTTGACTCCCTTGTACATGCCCTCACTGGTGTCATCATACACTGATTGAAGAGTGGATCTATTTGTTTACTTTATAACACTCCAGTGTCTCCTTTGTAGCCACAACATTCAGGTTGACCGTATCTATGTCCAGTTCATCTTTCTGGAAGACCTTGCACAGTTTGTTGACATTAGCCAGAACATCAACAAGGAAGGCTGTCTTCAACAGAAAGGATACACTTTTCACATTTTTGAGCAACCCCTTTGCTTCACTGTTTCCATTTGCTGATTCATTTTCCAGTGCCATCACCAAGGCTGGGTATACAGTGTGAATGGCCTTCACTGCACTTTCTAATGACAGCCATCTGAAGCTAGCTGGTTTTTTCAAGGTAATATGTTTTGTGTCGCCATTCTGATCACCTAACACAGTCTCCATTTCTCGAAGGGTGTTGTATCGAACTGCTGAGTTGTGAAAGAAACGATACACATTTTTGACGGTCAGCTGATATTCTGTGAATCCGGTCACATCCCTGCAAGCCTGACTGGCACACAATGCAAGTCTGTGAGCTACACAATGAATCTGGACTAATCTAGGGTTCATACGTCGCAAAAGTGCACCCACACCACATTTCTGACCAGTCATCACTCTAGCGCCATCACTAGCCATTGACACTACCTTCATCATGTCTAGTCCAAGGTTAGCACACACACGTTCTATCTCTTTAACCAGAGTCTCAGCCTTGCCATTCTGCACAGACACACAATCCACAAAATGAACTACAGTTTCTGAAGTATTTGCCTTAAAGCATTTGAAGTAAATGTTCAGCTTCTTGTGAATGGTGATGTCTGTTGTTTCGTCAACTATGATGCCCACAAAGTCACTGAAGTCCAAATCCTTCTTCAAATCGTCCACCAACTCACTGTCAATGGCATCAATCATTTCGTCCTGGACCCTTACACTGGTATAGATGGACGACTTATCCTCTAAAGAAGAAGCCCCATTCTCTTGTGAAGGGTGATGAGCTCCTTCTGAACCCTCAGTGGCAGGTTGTTTTTAACGATGAAGTACAGAGTACGCAGCTGAGCCTCCTGTAAATAGATTATCACGAAATAAATTGAAGTATAAAGACTGCATCCATCAGTGATATTTGTTTGGATTAATAAGGATTAATATGTCCAAATAACAGTATTTCAGTCATTTGGAGACAATGTGGACTGGCACTTAGGACAGATTTATGTTCCATCTGACATAGCTAAGTGGATAAGTGAACAAATGTTGTTAAAGTTATATTCATATTCAATAAAAATATATTCTGTTCCAGAGCTCCAGATAAGGTTTGAGGTCAATTGGGTATTTACTCATCAATTTTTCAAGGCATTGGGTTTACACAATTTTAATTGAGTAATGAAAATATGGTTACTCCATCAAAATTATGTCAATTGCTTTTTTTTTCATCTTACTGGTATATGCGCCTGCTGTTCTTGCATGCAACAATGTCATTTTAACAATTATCATATGCAGGATTTATCATTAGCTCCCAAACAATCAAATAAAAAAAACATTTAATCATATTTGATCTTCCTGATCCAAAGATTTAGCACTTTTAACTATTGAATTAAAACAAATTATTTACTGGTTAACATGGAATTGGATGCTATCGACTCTATCTCAACTTCCAGATCGTCAATTACTGCGAGACAAAGGCCTGACGTTTGGTTTGCATGCAGTGCTAGGTATCTACTCAGTGTTTTTTTTTAACGTTTACCCTATTACCATATTTGAAGCAAACGAATAGAAAAGCGTCAGATGAACAAATAAGACAGACTGGATTTATGTTTTACTTGAATGGAACACAAAGTAGGAAATTACTGGAAATTGTTTGAAGTCTATTTTGCAGATTCGCAAGTAATCTGTCAAACATATACGAGTATTTGTAAACATCACTCAGTTTCAAAATGTTGCATACCAGTACGCTTTAATATTTTGGATATTTGAGTAATCTAATTTTTAATTGCTTTTTGATACGCTAGAATTTTAAAAGAATTGGGTTTTTATCTATTTTATTTGCGTAATAACGCAAATACGCACCTTATCTGTACCCCTGCTGTTCTAGTCTGTACATTTGATTAGATCATGTAAAACTGCATTTGTTAATTGAAAAAAAAATGGATCTGACCAATATCATTTATTACATTTCCTTATTTAAATCCTGGACAAAAATTGACCAAAACAAAAAAAACAAAAAAAAACAAAACAAGAAGGCCATAGAACTTTAGCATATTTAAAATCATTCAGGTCACTTGGGATAGATTTGCTATGGTAATATCTAATAGTTATGTGGAAAGTATCTGTGCTAAAAAAAAAAATTTGGTAAAATTTAAAAAATCAGTCATACCCAATGAAATGCTGTGGTAAAATTTAATATTATCAGAAAAAAAAAAAAATGTGGAAAGTATCTGTGATTTAAAAAAAAAAAAATCATTCCCTATGTAGTGTCATGAACCTCTATTACATCCTTCACAGTGTTTTTTAGATTTCACTAACATCCTACTCTGCACTGTATCAAGATGTTCAGGGTTACTACTACTATGGCGGTCAAGAGCACTTTTTTGCAGATTACTACTTTTTCTTACTTTCCCTACACCAACACAAATACATGAGAGTCTCTTCATCATTTTGTTTCATTTCTAGCCACTTAAACTCCTCTAGCCATTCTTGCCTGAATTTTCTCTTGACCTTAGATTTTGGTGTCAAATTGTCATTACAGTCAACTTTGTTACGTTTGGTAGGTGTAACAGAAATTCCATTATTATCACTAGCACGTTTTTGTCCATTAGCAGTAGCACTTCCTAGTCCACACTGAAAAAGTCTTCGCTGAGCCATATTTAATTTTATGCACAGTTAAAAATGCACCATACAGTTACACTGTTTTTTTTACTAATAAGCTTACAAAGAAATATCCAGACTTTTTAAATACAGAATAAACAATAACAGTATTGTTCAAAATATGACATCATTACCAGTTATTCAGTACAGAAAACAAGTTAAAAATATACAAAAGTGTTTTACTCACCTTTATATTTACGGTGTATTTGATTCATTGTTGTACTTTCGGTTCTGGTCCCATTTTTAAAATTTACCGACTAATCATGCAAACTTGTGACAATCATCGCACCTTTTATCTGGACGAACATTTTTATAACTGCTTAATTTACTGTGATTAAACCTTTCGTAATTATCAAGCAATTAAGGTAATATCAGCTGATTCCGATCGGCAATTAATCTCAGCACAGACGCCATTAAGAAAATCTACATGGTTCCTCGCTTTGATCTTTCGCACATCTTTAGAACGGGATCCAGCTACCACATGCAAACATTCGTTGAGTGATGTATACATGAAGATTGCCTTTGGCAAGCTGTGTGTACGAAGATTGCTGACAAATTACGGAATTTATTGCATTAGGTGATCGGCTAATTGGATTTTATTGACTACTGAATCTGTGCGGGGGGGGTCAGTTGCAATCACTGGCTGCTGGTTCTGCTAGAGGCGGTACTTTTATGACCGATTGATCTGGTGATTTTGACGAACAGGCTCTAATCGCCCCGGGTCAAAATGACGCTTGGCACAATTTTACCCCGGGTCAAAAATGCGTCATTTGGAAATCTCCCGGGTCAAAACCCGGGAGCTCGGGTCAAAGGAGAGCCCTGTGTACAATAAAATAAATTTCTTTAACAATATTAATTAACAATGAAATCCATTAACCCATAACAAAGTTTTCCCAGACAAACAAGATATTGACCTTAGACTTAACCTTTGCTATTAAACTACATGGATTTCCATCATAGAGTCCATGGCTAAACAAATAAGATAACTATTCCATTACAAAGCTTACAGGTTAAACTATCGAAGCCACGTTTTTGCCATGCTGTGTCAACTGAACAGGACATTCCAACTCTGGTCAGACATTGGAATTTGTCTTGAAGACGCATTTTGGCTCTTCCACGAGGGGTCTATCCATAGCCATCAGTTAGGGGTTTTTGTTTTCTGGGAATAAAAAAAGAGAATATTACCATTTTACAAATTAATAAATGTCTCAAAGTTATTCTACTTCTGAAGTTAGGCATCAATATAAGGATATTCACAGGACTATGTGTGCAACTTTAGTTGAGAAGGGCACCATTAAAACTAATTTAAAATTATGTGTAAATCCCTGGAAATGTTGATAAAGTCATATAAAAATTTTCATGAAATGACATTTGCAGTTTATTATACATGTATTTGTTACCATGCTTTACATAACTTTTTAGTAAAACAATGCTTCAGGAATCTAAAAAATACCTGGTTACTCGTTCCTGGTTGGTAGGTGTGTCCTCTACATCAGTCCAATTACCGTCACTTGTGTCAGCTTCAGCACTGGTACAGGACTGTTGCAACACCTCCCTGAAATAATGAGATTGAATTTAGAAATGTTGGAAATTAAAAGTCTAAAATACAGTGAACTAAAAAAAATATTTTAAAGTTGTACCTGGTCCCTAGAGATCTCTGATTTTACAGTAATCAAATAACAGGGCTCTTCTTTGACTCAGGAGTCGGGCTTTTGACCCTTGAAATTTCAGAAATCATAACTTTTGTCCCTTGAAAGGTAATGGTCTGGGATCAAAATTACATTGAAATAAGAAAAATGTGGCCCCAAAATATGTTATTTTTACATATTTTGTAAATCTTGACCCTTGAGTTTCATAGACTATGGAGAGACCTGAAATAAGTTGCAATACCACAAACAGAAATTGTGGCTGCATTGCAACAGGATCTGCTCCCCAAAAAAAGCACTGTTGGTATGTGCATTTGTGCTTGCTTAACTAATATAGACTGGTACTTTATAAGAACAAACCTAACCAGGATTTAAAAAAAAATATGGTATCAATATTTTTTTACTTTGTGTGAGGGGATGCATCTGGCATTGCTCCAATCCCAAGGTCCTCATTCAGACTGTCTATAGACTGTTTTGCCTCTTCAGTCTCTTCTTGTGCCACCTCACTAAACATACACATACACATGATAGTTAGTTGAATGGATTTCTCATGATTTGACAAAAACAATAAATGACAGATATTAACAAACAAACTGCATCAGGGCTTTCCACAGGATTTTGGTAAGGCGCCCCGGTAACTCAATATTTCCGGGGATGTATATAAAACCCAACGTTAATAATTATAATCATTTTCGTTACTATAACCATTATTTATATTGAAAACAAGTTTTTTTAGACTTCTTCTGTTTCTTTTTTTTTTTTTTTTTTTTTTCAGGTTGTTAATTAAAGTGTTATGTATGCTCACTTCTCGCCGACGTCGTAATGTCAGTCGACGAACATTACATATTTTAACGGTTCCGGTTTAACTTTCGCACTAACCTAATGCTTTTGTTTGTAATGTCATTGACCAGTTTTCTTTCTATGTTTGAAATGCACATTACCGTATCCTTTACGGTATCTTTGAGTTTCATTTTACCGGAAATGACATTGAACTGTGTTGAAAATATGCCAGGCTCCCGCGTGTTTAAGTTGCGTCACTCTGGCTGAACACAGTTCACGTTTTATAAAAATTACTGTTATTTAACTCGATGCTGATACAGATTAAAAGTATATAGACAAATGTCCTCTAAGAAAATTAAATGCTTTTCGTGTAAAGTTGTTGTTGTTTTGTTTTGTATATGCTTGTTCTTTCCTTCTTTGTTCCTTTCATGGCCAATGGGATGAGAAGGGAATGAATCAAATTCCTGATTAGAATATAACAACAACTCATTACTATTGTTTCGCATATTTAATAGAATTGTTTGGAGTATATAAGGGTAATTCCAAGACTGGTTGGCCCAGTGTCAGGATAATGTGACTAGGTGTAGTACAGGGCTTTCCACAAGTTCCTATATCTCCGTCAGGCATGTCTCTGGCGCTGAATACTTGGAACTTCTGGAGAAGCGGTAGGTCAGGGAATCTGTCCTCAACGTTTCTGATCACAGCTTCCAGGAATGGTTTGTAGACAGTTGCGCGGTAGTCCTCAATCTGTCCGTCGCTTGGTATCTTTACCTTGAAGCCGTCGTTGCTGAGTTGTTCAATTCGGCTGACGGCGGATCTGTAGTGCTCACCGGGCTCACTTCTTAGGCCTTGCAGGACAGCCAGTGTTCCGCGGACTAGTGGCTTTACAGTCGTAAACACCGCGTCTCGGGGTTTTCATGGCCTTCGACAGTTCGGACAGGTGTGGCAATATGTCGCACATCATGTGAATAGACAACACAAACCTGAAGTCTTGGGTGAAGACGGACAGGCCGACAGCTTTCACATCATTTCGTTCTGATGCCTCCCTCTCCAAACTAGCGTAGACAGATGGAAGATACTTCCTCAGTGTTGTTGTTGCCTTGTCATGGGACAGCCAGCGCACGTCTTTTGCTTTTGTGACACCGTTCCCATGCTGGGTCGAAACCATAAAGCCTCTCCATCCTGTCTGGAAGTCTTTTAATCTTGGCAGGAGGCTCCGAAACACGATCACCTTTATTGTCACATGCACTTACACTCTCAGTCTCATTTGAACACGGAACTTCCACAGTCCTTGGACTAAAAAACTTTTGATAGTTCCAGAGTCAGGGAAAGGTTCTCTTTTTACCCCGTGGGGCAGCCATTGCAACACTTTTCAAGTTTAATCATGCACAATCACAATATCGAATCAGATAATCCAGCACTAATAATTTATCCAAAAGAGCGGAGAAGAAATTGACGTAATTTTCGGAAGATAACGCACAATGACGATTGCTTACCTTTTCAATTGAATTTATATACATTTTCGAGTACCGAATGTCATGTGAACATCATAGTACCCGGTACACAATGGGAAGTGTCAGTTTGCCATTGTTACATATTGGCGCCAATTAATCTTGATTAGTGCCGAAGTCCCCCATTTTCGCACCTTTCAAAGTCTGTCTAGGGGGACGCTGGGTGGCATTGACTTATTCATGATTTTAGTGACTTTTTTATTACCATTACTGGTTCATTGAAAAAAAAAAACAAACATATATATTTTTTTTAATTTTCACTTTAAATGCTGTCATTAATAAATCGAAATTATTACTTGACTGGTAGATAATGTTCCTCTCCATTTACTTATTAACAGAAGGGGGAGAATATATATATTAGAAAATTTGGGTTTTAAAAGTCAATTGTTTATGAATTTTATTTCGTGATTCGAATTTTAATTTGAATTAAAAGTTTTCGTACAAAAGTGTTTTGTCACAATTTCACGCATAATCTTCAACGAGTTGACTCACTTGCGTTACAGCCATACCCATATTTCTTATAAACACAGTTCTAATTCTACAGATATTTTCGAAAGGGGCTGCTCAATCTGATTTTTTTTTTACTTGACTCTTGTGTTTTAAAAAAAAAAAATCTTTACAACTTAAGTTTTAAAGTCAAAATTTTGAAAATTTATTATGCATTTCCTTTCTGAAGAGTTTGGCGAGCATATAATTTACTTACATAAGCATAGTTGAAAATTCATTACCATTTTAAACGAAGTAATAGGTGCACCTTTTATATGCATAATTCAATCCATATTAAATACCTCTATGATATTATCATTTATTGAGTTAACACACAAAATAAGCATCTTTAACCTGAGCTGTAATACGATGTTTATGATGAGTAGTTTCATTAATAAATGTTTGTCTGTGACTGCAGAAGAAAAAAAAGAGAATAGATATAAATGATAGGTTTCAACTTGCATTGAATTCATGAAATAACGTGGGGGAAGGTTTTTTTTTTTTCCTTAATGCTATAACCATGGGTTTACGTTTATGTCTTTGTAATTCGATCAAAGTACATGCGTTCCTCCTTTACTCAGATTTTCATGATTCATCACGTTTTTATGCACGATTGCCAACATTCATTTCAAATAATATTTCTAACAGTTGGAAATATTTTTGTGTATTGGACTTGCTTTATTTCATCGTTAAATGGAAAACCGATATCTGGACTGTACTCCGCATACTAAACCAACTTGACTTCGACATATGGCGCGTAAACATCGAGGGTTAAGAGCAAAACAATGCTAAGTGCTGGTATGTTCTTATGTACCTAGCATAGTTTCACTTTCAACCCTCAACTTGTTTCCTTAGGCCACTGTCTTCACACTTTGGAGGGTACTGATAAGCATCTATACACGACACTGTCTGACAGCATCGTGTAGGTGCATGCTGGGAAGTTTGCGAGACAAGACGCGAAAGCGTGGTTCTCTGTTACCGAGGCAAGGTATAAATTTGGTAAGCAGACAAATTCAGATGCCCCGGTGATTCTGATTGAGATTTTAGGCGCCCCGGTGACTCTGGTTTCAAAATTCAGGCGCCCCGGGCGCTTGTTGCGTCTGTGGAAAGGCCTGCTGCATATAAAAAACATGTGACTTTTTTTATTGACTTTTTACAGCTATGTTAGTCACAGGACTATGTGTGCAACTTTATGGAAAAAATACTTCTATTGTTAAAATTATTTAAACTCATTTTTAGAATATATTAAACTTACTCCCATTTCCTGCTTGAAGGCGATTTTGGCAGCTTTGGCTGATGACTTAACAGAGATCTTCGGACTGTCTCACCAGCTCGAGTTTCCATCTTCTGTTGAAGTAATAAATAATTTGGAATTTAACAAGTCTTAGATTGTTCACTGGAGCACCTAAGTAACTAGACTTCATTAGTCAATTAGTTACAACATGCATGTAAGAAATCTGAAACTTCCAGTGAAAGTTATGTTCTGAATTTCATGTATTAATATTTTGTGCAATGCTTCAAATACAGCTTGTACATTTACAAAATTTTAATAGCTAATTATGACTTTGAAAATTTATTAAAATATTTTATGCATTCATACTGTAGCGAACCGAAAGTGGCCCGCCCGAATTCGAACCCGATCCGCCCGGGGTGACACCGCAATGCTCTAACCACTGAGCCAAAGAGTCGACTCCCTGACGCAGTTGTTAGAGATTGCATTTACCGTAACAATGCACGTTACATTACCTTTAAGTTGGGGTGACTTATAGTTGGGATGTTTATCGTGGTGAAGATGTTTTTTAACACGATCTGGACCCCAGTACTATCAATCATCGCTGTAAATACAGTACATATTTTACATAAAGTTTCAGTAAGAAAATTTGTGCAATTGAATATTTGTATTGTTTTTCAGGACTATGGTTTTATTTTATGTCAGTGGGCATCTCTGATTTGTGAAGATTAATACATGTATAAATATTCCCATGCTATAGCAATTATATGAACACACATCATATACAAATGTTGCTACTTTATCACATGGTAAATTTAAAAAATTTAAAAATATGAACACACATCATTTACAAATGTTGCATTTCAGTCTACTTCTAATGATAATATTATTTTTAGGCAAAATCAATCATAAAATAAAATGAACAAATTTATCTCCCCCCCCAAAAAAAAGCATACCTGTCCCAAGTTTAGTATTAGCAGCAAAACATGGCATGCCTTTTAGTTTGTTTCGATGTGTTTTCCCATATGTCACGAATTCCAGACGTTTCACCCCCAAACCATTTCCCCCTAGACATTTCACCCCCCAAGGTTTCCTCCCAGTCGTTTCCCCCCAATTTTCAAAAATCGAGACGTTTTACCCCCCCTTTTAAATTTAAACTTGTTTTATGTTATTAGTAAATTTTTTTTCCCAAAAAAAGATAAGATTGTATATTCAATGTTATTTGCTTAGTTTTAAGATTTAAAAATATATTTTAAGAGATAAAATTAAATGACTTTCATTGCATATAACACGGGCATTATATAGTGTTATGTTGACACATCCCTGAATAACAAAACCTATTAAAAAATCAGTTTATGATGTGTAAAAATGTTAATGTAGGTTGATATTTCTAATCATATTAAGATTTTTTTAAGTTTGAATGAAAAAATATGTTTGAAGTAAGTGTGTGTGAAATGAAATATGATATAAAAAATAAAAAGAATTTTAATACAAAAAAAAAACAACAAAATACATATTTACAAGTCAAAAACTGAAAAGTCGAGGAAAATCTTATTTTCTTACATAATTAGTGTAGGGGGTTTCAAAAAGAAACAATAGTGGTTTTGCTTGTCTTTACCCAAAAAAGTAAAAGTTCCCAATTTAGTTTTAGTAATATGTAAAATTGAAAAGTAGAAATTCTTTTATAACAAGAAATGAT
>CM037791.1:33363495-33413495 GCA_021229015.1 Solen grandis
AAATACAACAACAACACCCTAAGATGTACTCCATACTAGAAGACAATGGAAAAAAATATCAAGAAGGCCAAAGGCGTAAAAAAGAATGTCATGAAAAAGCAAATCCGACACGAGCAGTACAAAGAGGCCCTCTTCGGAAAAAAGACATTTCACCACGGCATGGATGTCCTGCGATCGGAGGAGCACCAAATCTACGGGCAGCATCTTAATTAGATATCCCCCTTTGACTCCAAGCGCTGGATTGCTGAAAATGGGGTGAAAACTCTGGCCTTTGGACATAAAGAGGCGACGTCTGCAATGAACGCTTACATAGATGAGCTCCTCAATGCTTGAGAACACCATCTAGGGGCGATTGGGTGTCTAGGGGCACCACTAGGAGTTCCTCATGCACAAAGCCTCGCCCTTGTCCATCCTGCAAGTAGTACAGCACGGGCTCGTCGGGTTTCGTCACAGAACGTTCTATCTGGTAAACATCCAGAGACCACACGGGGTCAGTGGCTCGGCGTCGGCTACCCTCGAGCTCACCAGGCTGGTAAAGATATCAAAAACCCAACCCGGAAGGAAGTTTTTGCTCCTTGAGACCAACCGCACGGCTGGGAACAACTGAGGAGGGTTTTTCTGCACCGTTTTAGCACTGATGGCTTCCAGTGGTCGTTTACCGGTAAGGTGGGTTACTTCTCCATTCAATGCCTAAACAACGGCTTGCAGCCTACCAACCCCACTCCGCTGACCGCTTGTCTTCTGGCAGTCACATCTCGACGGCGTACTGGAGCCTGAACAGGCGTTCAGCCAGGGTGCGGTTGAAACGTTCAACAATACCCTGATCACGGTGAATGTCCACACGGCCGCGCCTAGCTTCGACGTCATGCTTCGACAGAAGCTGGCTGACGGCACCCACGAACTCGCGCCCTGGGTCAACTTGAAATAGTTTTGGCCACTTCAGAGGACCCTGCTTGTAGATCCGTTCGAGAGCAGCGGAGACCTCTTTAGCCTCCTTCGTAGTAAGCGGTTCGGCGGCTTTGAACCTACTTGCCACACCGACAACAGTCAGGGCATACTTGTATCTCTTCCCACGAACCGTGTCGTGTGGTAAAAATAAGAGGTCGGCCTGGTGCACTTCGTTCGGTACTGAAACGTCAAACTTGGGCCTCGGTATATGGCGCGGAGCAGGAAGGTAGATTTGCCAGATGGCCTGTTTTTTCAGGAAGTCCCTGACTTTGGTCTCAGAAACCCTAGCCGCGGCCGCCAGCTTTTGAATCGCCGCCAGTCCCTTCCAATAGCCGTGAGGGCTGTAGTAAATGCTCGCAAGGGAAGCCATGACTCGCGATATATTCCAACAGACCTATCAGTCTCAAATATGCTTCATAGACTGGTCCCGGAAGCTGCCTGGCGGTCTCCCTGAGGTTGGTCGACAGCACAAGGCGAGCAAATATTACAACTGCCCGTTCATTCCGCCGCCAGAGATCGAGAGATTTTTGTGAGACATCGACAATTGTGCGGGCACCTGGGATTTTATGGCGGCGGGCGCAGTACCCGACCTCAAGCATTGCAAGGTATAACTCTTCGGGGATACCCATGATTATACAGATTTTTTGATTTTTTTTATCTTCTTTTCGACCTAATAGCCGACAAGACCGGCAGCTCCCAGAGCTAATACTATAAATCCAATTTCTCTACCTTGTTGTTCTGAAGATGGCGTATAAAAGTCAGACAGCTGTGGCTCGGGGTCAACTGGATCTAACTGCTTATTCGTGACTAAAGAATACTCTCGCATAGCCTCATCTATATCGTTAAAGGTTTGGATGGCGTGGCCTTGCCGCCTAAGCTCGTCTTGGATGAAATCAATTCGTTGAGCTCGCCTTTCAGCCCATTCCGCTTGTGCCGCCTGTAATTGTTCTACTGCGAGGTCATGGCGACGTCTCTCTTCGTCAACTTTAGAGTCCTTAAGACTGCTGAATAAGAAGTTACTCCCAGTGAACACCACCGCGTTAGCGATAGCCTCACCCAGCATCATTGCAATACTAGACATATTCGTCTATAGAATCATCTCTACTTTAATATGTTATCAGGGATTATTCCTTGCTTGACTAGAAGATCTTTGGTTGCCAGTGAGGCTGTTACGTCGGCTACGTCCATGCCAACGTCACGAGGAGTGAAGTCTAGTTTGGGAAAATTACCTCCAAGTACAGCCTAACTTTATCTGGCGTATCCTATTGAAAGCCCAGCTACCACGGCACCGTGATAGATAGCGTTTACTAATTCCTTTCCGTCAGGAGTTGCAGACATTTTTATTCCATATAATGAGGATCAGGTTTATAATATACGGGCTTGTTCATTCGGCCACAGGTCGAGTTTTCCAAAATATTGCAGCTGCTACTACACCAGCTGCCACGCCTATCATCAAACGCTATTTGTATTGTCAGAGGGTTTTGGCGGTTCCTCCTGAGTGGGCGGTTCTTCCTGAGTGTCCATCTTCCGGACCTCCGCCGCCTTTAGACGCTGCAACTCGTCTTTGAAAACTTGCTGCTCCTTTTTTCTAGCCTCAGCCGCAGCCTTATCAGCCGCAACACGCCTAGGGTCCTTCTTGGGCGGCAGATTTGTCACCCTCTCCGGCTCCTCGACTGTTGACATCTTCACTTAGTGTAACTAATTGCTTACTAGGTGCTTTGCAGTGTTTACTAGGAGCATGGCAATGTTCAGTAGGTGCTTTACAATGTTCAGTAGGTGCTATGCAATGTTTACTATGTGCTTTGCAATGTTTAAAAGTGCATAGTATTGCTGTGACAGGAGCTAAGTACAGGCAGCCTTACCAGCCGCAACACGCCTAGGGGCGGCGGATTTGTCACCTCCTCGACTGTTGTCATCTTCACTTAGTGTAACTAATTGCTTACTAGGTGCTTTGCAATGTTTATTATGTGCTTGGCAATGTTCAGTAGGTGATTTGCAATGTTTACTAGGTGCTTGGCAATGTTTTAAAGTGCATAGCATTGCTATGACAGGAGCAGCTAAGTACGAGCCAAAGCGGTGGTACAGGTAACAGGTTGTGGTGTTTTTAGCGCTTGGCAGACGAAAGGGTCCGACTCCAAGTCAGCAATAAGTAAGTCTTGTCGTGGCAAGGTAGAAAGTGGCTTACCACCATTGCGTAAATCTGGAGTGCTTCGGAGCCGAGGGTCTTGGTCATACTCGCTCCTAACACGGCACCGCCGGCTCTATGTACCATGGTACCGTGTACCGTCAAATATATGGTAACTACTTGGCTGAGAAGTATTTAACAAAAGCTTAGCATGCTTAGTTTTGGCAAGTCGTTCGCGCACAGTATTGCGCTCAGCCGGAGGTATGATGTCGTTTTCACGTAAGCACTCGTCAAAGCTATCACTGTCTTTACAATGAAAATTAACTACCCAGCGGGTTTGCTCTCGTAGGTCTTTGAGTACAGCATTATACCGCTGAGAAAGTACCCATACAGATTGCTTGGCATGTCGGCCGAAAAAAAGCCAATTCCGAGAGCATGCCTTTTATTGGTAAGCTGCTTGCTGGCGGCCATGTCGTCAATAATGTATAAAGTCGGCTGGCCTTGAAATATATGATAAAGGGCTCGTAAATACTCATGAAGCCTTTCACCGGGGTCTACGAGATAAACTTCATCGTCAGACCAAATCCACCGTCGACTTTTATTACGTCTCGTTGTACTTAACGGTGGGGCAGATAGCACAATGTGTTCGAAAGTGTGCCGGTACGGGCCATTCTAGGAGGTCTAAAGCGAATTTTGTTTTTCCACAGCCCGTCATCCCATATATTATTGCTGAGTTGGCCTCAGTACACAGCCGAGACAAACCTGCCATTTTCTATGTTGAGCTGGGCGTCCATCACTACAAATACGTAAACGTTCAATGCTCCATCCGCTTCCACCTCCTTCGATATTTGGATGGTAATGCTTTCGCTGGCGTTTTTCACTCTCCTCCCGTTTCCGTGCAGGCCGTCGTCGTCGTTTGTCCTGAGGTTAAGCCATAGGGCGTCCTCTTGGGTGAGGTACTTTCCGAGATCACACACATGGAGCCCTAAATCCTTAGCAACCATGGCAACCTCCGGGTGACGTTTAGTTCCTCCTGCCATAAGTTTACAGACCTCGCCCCATATCTGGTAGGGGCGCATACCTTGGGCGAAGAGCTGGTTAGGAACGCCTTCAATGCTGACCTCAACCTTGGTAATCTTAGGGTTATAGAAGGTTCACTATGTCTAGCAAAGGCTGCCGTGGGTTCTTCGAAGAGCAGCAAGATTCCCTTCATCGACCTGGCAGGTACGTTAAGGTTTATGTTCCATAGTGTGTCGGACTTATTTTTTACGATTTTTCTGTGCCTAAGTACTCTGTAGAAGAAGATGCTCACCCTTTCTGCGTACTGGTTACGGATATTTGCAGCCACCTGTGGGTTAGTGACCATCTCGAACTCAAGAGCGATATATTTCACAGTGAAACTGGCGTTAGCGTCTCCAGTCGCCTTGATAACCCGGTTATGGTCATTAAAGGTGAGTTCGTATTCTAGCCTATCACCGAAAGTGGATTGAAAGAACGGCATGTGGCTCTCCAGTAGCTCAAAGTCGAGAGGGATATAAAATCGGCCGCCATAGGCCTTGGCAATTGCAGCGTCCTTAGCAACGCCTTCGTCCTTATTTCCGGCATCAAGCCTTATACGTGTGACATTCCTGTCTCCCGAGGTATCAATCCCCTGGTATTGGGCATTATTTCGTTCTTCTTCCGTTTTCCAGAGGTCGACATAGCAACCGTAGATGTCGCTGTCGTCAATGCTCATGACCTTGTTTCCAGAAATCTTAATCGTGGTTTTTTTGACGATCGCCCGGCCCAGGTTGTTGACCACGGTTCGGTTAGCGTCGGTTGAGTCCAGCGCAATTTGAAAGGCCAGACGGGCTGTTCCGGGCACGATGACTTGGTTGGCTCCTAGGTTTGGAAACCTCACTAAGAGCTGCTGATTTTGGTCGATAGTTGATGGGTTGTTGGTGATAACAACCGTCTGACGTGTGCCTTTAACACACAGGGGCTCCCTTAAGCGCCTGTGCGGATTGAGCTTTCTTCCGTATTGCGACATATTAAAGAATATGCGGTAATATAACAAAGAGTCTAAAATGGATGAAGATATACCAGGAAGTCGCCGATGACGCCGCCGAAACCTCTTTCACCCCCTACAATCAACTGTTGAAAGACACGTCAATGACTACTATAATTCTGTGGGTGAACCCGCCGCAGGAAGGGACCCCACTAAGTTTAAGATAGATAAAAATGGGCAGCATCGCCTGAAGAGCCATCCGGATGTTGATCTTATTAATAGTCTAACTGGAAAACCTCCAGCATTATCGACTATTGCTCGCCGGAGGGTAAGTGGGGCCATTATCAGAGATCACCTCGGTTTTTCAGACTGGAGACGGAAGAGTTTGATGAACATATTGCTCAAGAAAAAATAAGTTTGGGGAGACCGAGGATGATGAAGCGAAGAATTCGTGAAAGGCTCCAAGATCTCGAAATCGAGCGGTCTGTGCGCCTAGAGGCGGCTTCAACGAATAGGGAGGCCCTCAAGTCACAGATCAGACGAATTCGGGAAACGTTTCGTAAAATTTTGAACGAGGACACCACTTTTGCTGAGAGGATTAAGACTCTATTCAGAGAACAAGGGATCACTCTGGTTTCAATTATTACAGCAATAGGAATGGCAATTGGCTTCATCATTGAAGCGGTCACTGGAGGAGGGGGTGTAGCCCAACCACCAAAGCTCCCTTCCAAGGGAGCGGGAGAATGGGTTAAAAAGCAGCTTAAAGCCCTAGGTAGTTTACTAGCGAAACTGGCTGGTAAGGCTGCGGCTGCTCTACCCGGCATTAAAGGAAGCATTGTCTCCTGGCTGTTGTCAACAGCTGGTAAAGCGGTCGGTTGGCTCGCAGAAAATATCTGGGCTCTGTTCTTAGCTGTCGGAGGTTTGCTCCTAGTTGCGGCTCGCGACTGGATACTAGCGCTAGCCAGATGGCTAATAACCCCACGGTGACCCCTCCTAAGACCAGAGCTCTCTTTTCATCTTCATGTGCCTTCGATGACACTTTAGTGGTGGGTTCCGGCTTTAGGGGTTCTGAAGTTGGCGGCCCTGCAATTTTTCCGTCTTGGAAGCTACCAGTCTGAGGCGCACGCAGCGTCTGATGGTTTACATCCACATCTCCGACGTTTAAGTCCGCCGTAGCCATCTTGATATTATTGTTGTACCCTACGGTGCCGGAATTAAAGTTTAGGATAATGTTTTTTGGGTCCATGTATGACCCCGTTCCGAAGACCATGTTGAGTTCGCTACCGGCGTATTGCAGCACGTTTTCATAGCGCGTTATCGAAGAGGGTATGTCCACTGGGGAGTTAATAGCGTCTTCCATATTTGCTTAGAACTGCTTCTGCGCCTCGAAGCCGATACTAGACTTGGTCTGCGCCTGAGCCCCGAACAGAGCCCACACATAGGTGCGGATTGAGTCGTTAATTCGCTCCATGCCGGCTTGAGTAAAGCCTTTCGAGTTATCGAGCACGAAGCGCCATCTACGCCAAGATCTTGCTCTATGAACTGAATGTGAGCCTTCTTGGGGGGTCGCCAGTCACATTTGGAAATTCCACAATAGCGGACGCCTGAGACCTCCTGACCAAATGTCATGTGCGCGGGGTCCCAATATCCGACGTTCCTCCTGACCATGTACTTGGATGGACCATCATACCGGAAGTCCGTTTGAGTCCAAGTCACATGCCCTCTAGTGTGGACGTCACCAAGGCCGACACTGTTATGAAACTCTTTCTGACGCCAATCTGTCTGGGGGTCGACCCTAAATTCCTGGCAAATTCGTTCGAAAGCTCTCCTATCATACGTGTTGTTATCCAGGGTCCAGGAAGGATCCTGGGGAAGGGCTACTTTCATTTCTTCCAAAATACGCCTCGTGGTATAATAAACGTTAAAGAAGTAGACCGACTGGAGGAGGGGGTAATTATGCGCCTCGTCCCCGTTTAGGTAGTCGTTTAACGAAACTCCAGATCCGGCCGTTGCGCACCATACGGCGAAGTTGAGTTGATTCTGCCAAAACTGCATTGGGGTGCTCATCCAAGCTAAGGCTGTGCCCTCTTTTTTGACTTGTGGCAGCCTATAACTCGTCCAGATATCTGGCATTTAAGCGATGAAGACGTTGTTGTGAGCAACCGTGATCATCATATACTTGGTGAAGTTTTCGGCTACCAACCTTCGTGGATATACCGAGCCCGTCTTATAGACTGCTCCCGAGTTGAAGGTAAAAGCCTTCATTGTAATAGTAGCTATGTTTCACACAATTACCGATATCACAAAAGGGCCGACCTCCCTTCAACAGGCAATCGACAACAGAGACGGTCGTCTCCGGATTGGGTTGAGGTCGATCATATATACCGTGGGGTGGTTCAACATCCACGAGCCGATAGCCGACGTCGTCCAGCCCGGATTGTGGACCTTCAACGCTCTCGCTACGGCACTTAAACAGTTTGATTTGTCCGTCACAGTAAACGAACAGACGGGGAAGGCTTCTATGACGATTCCGCTCGGCACAAGAGTCTATTATCCCCATGTGATGTACAATCTTCTAGGTTTTAAAGATTGATGGATAGAGCGTTCTGTAGAAGAAGACAGGCCTGTAGATTTGAGCCCTAACAAGATTCTATCCATACACATGGAGCAGCTTAACACCTCTGAGAACTCCTCAGACGGGGCTCCTAAAAATCTACTAGCTGTTGTTGCCGTCGGCGGCAGGAAAATTGGGGAAATCAAACCTCGGTCATTCCGAAACCCGAGTTCAAAGCGCTGCAGGTGGGCACCCTTTCAGAGCTCACACTCTCCATTAAAGACGAACGGGGCTCTGTCATAAACAACCACGGTTTGCCGGTGAGTGTCGTACTTGAAATAAAATGAGCATATTTGGCGGATATGGGGCTAATGAGGCTGTTTCTCAGTTTGTAAAAAAAAGGCTAATGGGGATATAGACTTGGAGGGGAAGAGGATCGTGAACCTGGAAATCCTCAAGTAGATACAGACGCTGCTTCCGTAGAGTCGGCTAAATCGGAAATCAACAAAAAATGGAAGCGTTTTACAAAAAAAAGTTGCTGATGGTAGTAATAGTTTATCGATGCAAGGTAATCTGAATATGGATAAAAATCGAATAGAAAACTTAGGTCTTCCTATAAGTTCGAATGATGCTGTAAATAAAATCTACGTTGATGAAAATATAAGTCAAATCCCCAATCACGTAATAACTGTCGTGGCGGAGGAGCGCGGACCTTTGGTTGACGGGGAATTTGAATGGTCATTCGGTTCAAACTCGAGTGGCGAGAGTCATGGTAGGGTGGGCTACGTAATGATGAAAAGTGGAAGAATCCTCGCTATGTCACTGTTCGCAATCGAAAGTGATTAATCATCGAAATAGGTAGCCGTAGGTGTAACTGTTAATGGTACTTTAAGAAACTGGATAGGTAAGACCGATCGCTCTTATTCCGCTGGCAGTACTTTCAACCCGCCGATAAAAGTTAGTCAAGGTGATATTATTAACTTTAGGACGCTTAATCGTGATCGGCCGAACAATGCTTCCGAAGTGGTTGCACTTCTAATTGAACTAGACATGGTATTATACATAAAAAATGAAGGACGAAGTAACCTCTCCACCTCTTTATCCGAGCCTGCCCGGTGATGGACATGCTTACCGCCTGCAGAAGATAACCCGCATACAAACTGACTTGACGCGTGAGGCTGACAAAAAGAGCCGGCCTTTGTAAAAAATATAAACGCGTTGTAAACGTTTCAGATTGACGTTGACACCGCTTTGGTGACCGCCGGTGCGGGTCTTGGTATCGGGGGAGTTGGGCTCTTAGCAACGTTCGTAGCGGTTCCGAATGCAATAGGACTAGAAACAGCGTCCCTTGGGTGTGTGGGGCTCTGCGTCATTGGTAAGATGGCCCAACGTCGGCTAACTGCAAAATATGACAAGCACCGTCGCATCGAAATAATAGCCCGTGCTAAGCTGAATAACATCTCGGATATTATCAGCAAGGCCCTAGCGGACGGAGATATCTCTGCGGTGGAGTACAATCCAGTCCTGAAGGAGCTTCAAAAATTCGAAGACTTGAAACAATCGCTCCGCGTCAAAAAGCCGTCGGAGAACGTGGATGAACTGAAAAAAAAAGTTTCTCGAGGAAGGTCGCAGAGAAGCACTGGCGGAACTCGTCAAAAAAGTGAATGGATCCTAAGTTGCGTGTGTATTAGAGATTCAGACCCACCTCCTTTATACAGACAATGTGCCCTCCAACGGTCATAGATTTGATCGAGATAGGTCTGCCCGTCGTAGAACTCATCCTTGTGGTTTGGCTGGCTAAAAACGCCTCCCGACTCCCAGATCTCACTATGAGGCTCTCCTGGCTCGAAGCCGCCAAAGACGAGCTCGAGAGGGGGCTCGAAGACGTTAAAGACGAGTTCGAGTACGTGACGAGCTCACGAGGAAGCTCGAAGACGTCAAAGGCGCGGACGTAAAAAATCAATCCAGCACTCAATGAGGCTTACTCTGCTTAAGCGGCCAAATTTTTCGGGCCCGGGTTGGGTAGCCGAAATTTCGGTGGCTCCGGCAAAAATACAGGGACGCCAATTAGAGACATGCTCCAGATAGGGCACACCAAAATGAAAACGCAACTTTCTGCGGAAGCCATTCGGCACATTGCTTCTGGCGAGATCGGGGTATATGCAGCAAAAACTAAATACAAAATAGGAGTAAGAAGGGTTCACCGTATTCGACAAGGCTTGGAGGTGGCATCGGACGAAAAAAAGATCACATCAGACAAAGAAGAGATGGTCCCAAACTAAGAAATAGGTAGGAGGGTGGACAAAAATTTTGGGTGGCGAATTTTGGTGGCCGAAATTCACCATCCAAATTTTTGCGGGGCCGACATCCGCAAAATATGCGCTATCGCACAGGCTGGGGGCTCGCCCGAGGGAGTGAGGCGGGCCCTGGCAGCCGACATTTGCGGTAGCTCCGGCATGATATGATATTTGTTAGCAAATTCCTGGGATTTTCTGGTTTGGGGTCATTCGGTGCATTCTGCGCCAGAACCAGCCTTTCTTATACTACTCTGTCCAATAGGTGAGAAATCTAGATAGCTCACTTGTTGTGACAACGTTTTGAACTAACATCGAAGCGGTATTCTAGATCTTCTAGAAAGCTAAATCTATGGAATTATATTTGACCAATGAGATTACAGTATTTTTCAAATTTTCGATCGGTTTAACTCGTTACACCACTTGGTATTAAGGGTAACCCAGTATATACCACCAATCTTTGTGCGCATGCGTGTAGAGATGGACTTGGATAGTAACGTCAAACTTGTTAAACCCTCGATAACAAACATTAACCTACTTAATGTGTGGAATAATGTTTTGACATTACTATCCAAGTCCACCTCTACACGCATGCGCATAAAGATTGGTCGTATATACTAGGTTACCCATTAAACCAAGTGGTTTAACGAGTTAAACCGATCGAACATTTTGAAAAATACTGCAATCTCAATGGTCAAAATATAATTCCATACATTAAGGGCAGTTTCCGGTACTGGAAGTAGCATCATGCCACGCCATGCCTACTGCGTGATACTGCAGTGTGGCATCACTATTTCTGTCTCAAGTAGACATTGTCTCCAAATGACTGAAATACTGCCGGTGGGACACAAAGAGACAATATAATGATTTTGTGTGATTTCGGGAATGTGTAGGATTTATTCTGTTCGTTATCACCGCTTCATTATCAGTTGTTCTGAAATCAGTCACGAGTTTTTGGTCTTGCTTGTCTAGATTTTGCTTTACCGGCATATCATAACTAGGCATCTGGGTCAGATACAGTTACTCAATGAAAGAAATTGACGTTGATGGACAAATTGGTCGTTATGCATGGCTCTCATTTAACAATTTGTTGAGCAAAATACTTTTTTTTCCAGTTCCTTTTCAACGAATTCACATTATTTAAGTTTATACTTCTTTTCCAGGAATAACTTATCATGATTGATTTATAAAACTATTGGGGTCTTTGTAGTCTAGCACTGTCGCTAAACTATTAGATATCATAAATTATTAAATCTTGTTTTATCAACCCAAATGCGGAGCATATGGTAAGACAGCTGAGGCCTTCTGTTCACTGAATGTATTGAATATTTATTAAATGGTGTTGTGGCGATACTAATGAATTTCGCTTTTTGGCAAAATCACGACTCGATTACATATACTTTACGGCTTTTATGATAATAGCAATGTCACTTTTCAAAAAGGAATGTCTCTATTATAGTAAAGGAATGTCATATTTATGATACAGATGTGTGGGAATGTCATATTTATGATACAGATGTGTGGGAATGTCATATTTATGATACAGATGTTTGGGAATGTTATATTTATGATACAGATGTTTTGGGATATCATATTTATGATACAGATGTATGGGAATGTCATATTTATTATACAGATGTGTAGGAATGTCATATTTATGATACAGATGTATGGAAATGTCATATTTATGATACAGATGTGTGGGAATGTCATATTTATGATACAGATGTGTGAGAATATCATATTTATGATACAGATGTGTGGGAATGTCATATTTATGATACAGATGTATAGGAATGTCATATTTATGATACAGATGTATGGGAATGTCATATTTATGATACAGGTGTGTGGGAATGTCATATTTATGATACAGATGTTTGGGAATGTCATATTTATGATACAGATGTTTGGGAATGTCATATTTATGATACAGATGTATGGGAATGTAAGATACAGATGTATGGGAATGTAAGATGTGTGATACAGATGTATGGGAATGTCAGATGTAAGAAACAGTTGTATGGGAATGTCTCATGTATAATACAAATATATGGAAATGTCAGATGTAAGATACAGATATATGGGAATGTCACATGTATGATACAGATGTATGGGAATGTAAGATACAGATGAATGGGAATGTAAGATACAGATATATGGGGATGTCACATGTATGATACAGATATATGGGTTTGTCACATGAATGATACAGATGTATGGGTATGTCACATGTATGATACAGATATATGGGTTTGTCACATGTATGATACAGATATATGGTGATGTCACATGTATGATACAGATATATGGGTTTGTCACATGTATGATACAGATATATGGGGATGTCACATGTATGATACAGATATATGGGTTTGTCACACGTATGATACAGATATATGAGTATGTCACATGTATGATACAGATATATGGGTTTGTCACATGTATGATACAGAATATGGGTGATGATGATACAGTCACTTTCATTGATAGATATATGGGAATGTCACTAATTCAATTTAAAGTGTATGGGGATGTCTGGAGGTGTCATGTTTATAATAAAGAATGCTCTTCAAATGATAAATGCCTCTTTGTGATAAAGTCATGATGTCTACGTGTGTGTGTTTTAATGGGTCGTTGTTTTGCTTTTTATGAATTGTAGTTTTTTTCATAATATGATATTTCTTAGAATGTATACTCTGCAATAGTTACTTTTATACGAGTATTAATTTTATATATCAGATGTGTCCATGTGTTTTGTGTCCGAGGATGCTACGAGCCACATGTCTAGAAGACAGCCGGTGAGTGTTCCATTATTAAAACACGACACATATATTTGCTATACTTTATAACTTTATCAAAAAATATTTTTGTATATGCAACTTCATAGGCCTATCAGAGCCGCTAAATACCACCCTTGTAATTAAAATTCAATTCAAAATCGTGTATACACACGAAGGACAGACTGGAATATTACGTTAATTTGTCCTGCTAATGACATTTCAGCCTGCATCTTGTATGCTGATCCTTATATTGTGGTGTACAAATGTATGTAAATATTCAAGTCATTTTCACAAAAGATTGCTATACACAATGTGCTTCATGCATTTAATTCCTTTCTTTTGTATCATTGATATTTCATAAATACTTATTTGTCCAAATACGCTGGAACCCATTGTTAAAATGATATCCAACATTTCTTCTTCCAAAGCTAGGAAGTTTGCGTTAATGTGCAATAGAAAATGTAGGAAAATGTTACCGGTAATCCTTGTATATCCCATATTCCACATGTTTGTTCGGGCATTCTAAAGTTCTAAAAATGGCCTTTCCTTATCACTGCGTGACTGACTCCGGGCCAACCTGAACAGCTACGTCGCTAAACTTTTAGCCAATATACGACAGATACTATTCAACTGACACTTCTCTCCTTGGCCAATATATTACGTAATGTAAAATATACCGGTAAGCATTAAAAGTGGCTGATTTTAGCTATCGGGTTTGTGTGGCATCAAAACCTCATTCGGTCTAGATTCCCCGGTCACGATATCGGTACATTACGTTATCGTTACACCGAAATATTACATAAAACCTCTATATCGTAAGTAAAAGTGTTCATTTGAATTTTCTCTATTACAACATTGACATACGATGTTACCAATATTTCATACATACATATGACAAAATTGACGAACACATGCCAAAACAGCAGCATGATAAGGCATTATCATATCACATTTCCTATTTTCCTTATCACAATATCACAATTGTCATTTCATAATTGCTTTATCACAACTTAGACACATCAAGCATTGGCCTATTACAACATGTTGTTATATTACCACACTGACATATCCCCGCACTGACTTATCACAATATTGTCATATCACAATTCTGCTACATGTGTCTAATCAAATTCATTTTCCATATTATAATGTTTACGTATCGATATAGTATAACATATTTTATCATGTACTGATAAAGAGCGACATCAGCAGATCACAGCCATTTGAAATTTAGACAAGTAATCGGCCAGTTAATGAGAAAATGGAAATAATTCTTATAAAACTGTCATATTGTATAGTTATATATAACCTTTATTCAAATTTATTTTTATTTCTTCATGTAACTATTTTAAACTAGAATCAGTATAATATTAACAATTTTTATTCAGATTTTACGATCGAGACAGTTTCTATTATCACACACCAGTAAATTTTATACTATCACCGGTAAGTAAACAATAACAGTTAAAAAAAAAGATGATGGAAAAATCAAAATTGAAAAACGGTTGCGTTTTATATTTTCCGTTCTGTTACCAGCCGCAAATTTAAACCGGTATTATTATAGAT
Source organism: Solen grandis (assembly GCA_021229015.1). Taxonomy (NCBI): domain Eukaryota; kingdom Metazoa; phylum Mollusca; class Bivalvia; order Adapedonta; family Solenidae; genus Solen; species Solen grandis. The sequence goes on from CM037791.1 coordinate 33,377,753, forward strand.
ATTGCCCTTATTGTCTACTGTACTTTATATGTTTATCATGCCGACTGTCGTGACGGAACTTGTTTAAATTTATTAATAGGAACAGAAGCTGCGTTATTTCTGATAAAATTATACGTTTCAGTAAATAAAATTTTTTAAAAAAAAAAACAAATACCTAAAATGTATTCATTGAAAAAATAAGAAAATCTGAATATTTAAAAAAATATATAAAATTAAGTTTAAAACAAATATTGTTGGATTTAACTCTTTTTATTTTTTCAAAATAAAAGTGCACGTGAAACTTGCAAATTTGATTAAACGCCTATTTCTACATATAAAATACATATTCAATGGCGTTGTACAATGAAAATGATAAAAGCTGATCACGCATTCTCAATAAGCAAGTGCATTTGCGTCGCTGCCGATTGGTGTTTAAATTACAATGATAAAATATGAAAGCATTATATTATAATGATGATATGATGTAACTTGTTAATTTTCTAATTAATTCATTTGTTTGGACTTGCTTTTGTTAATTGATTCTTTATTGCCATAGTTGACATGTTCGTTATTGTCGCCGCCAGGAATTATTAAATTTATAACTGCAGTATCAATTAATCAGATTGGTCAATGCAAAAACGGAATAATTTCCTTTGAAGGCCAAACATGTAGCAGTATGTTGGAAACTAGAAAAGCATCCCGTTTCAAATAAATCACTAAGAAAATTAACAGTTATCATTCAATTTTTCATATTGTGTTTGACATGTTCGTTACCTTCATTGAGCTCGTTTTTGAAAACAGAGTAAGTACTTTATTATGCCCTTAATTGAGTTTAACATATAAAACAGAAATTAAATCAGTTTTTTTTTAATATATCGTTGTTCTATCGAAACAGATCCTATTTATATCTCACTACCCTTTGTATTTAACTTAACTTAGACATGTTCGTTTCATAGCATATTTATAAAATATTAAAATTGCGTTTGTTTTCTTTGTTGTTTATTTAAAAGTGACCTTAAAATGAACTAAATAGTTAAAACAATATATCATTTTTAGTCAAATATTAAATATTTATTGTCCATTTTTCACCAAAATGAAAAATTCCGTTACTGACATGTTCGTTACGACACATTTGAAACTTAGAAAATCTACCACGAGCGTTGGTGTGTATGGAGAGCTTGGTAGATATCCATTGTATGTATCAAGATTTGTCCGTATTATTAAAGGAATACGCTCGGCTGATAACAACTAGGTTTTAATTGAAAGAAATTGATGTAAATAAACCAATTTAATTACTCATTTCATTGAATCAATCGTAATAAGAAAGAAATTGCAAGTTAAAGACGTCTATTTACACCAATTTGCTCCGAGACATGGGCGCAGACATTGTTTACGTCTCGTGGTCTCGCGAGACTTTTTTTCAACAATCGTGACGTCACAGACACACTTCCGGTTGCGTACATACATTGAAATATAGAAGGGAATTACGTGTGTTGTGGAGAAATTGTTTGAAAAATGTTTATTATTTGAATATGATGAAAATATATTATTAAAAGATTAAACTATGATCATTTTATTGTTTTCTTACTCGTGAGTGAGAGAGTCTGGAGCCCTCGTCCTATGACCTTTGTATGCCAGAATGGTAATGAATGCAACTTCTAAAACAGAATCATTCAGAACTAAGGTGTGAAAGTCCGTATGGTTCGTAATGCACGTAAGTTCATCTAAATTTCCAACAACCAAGTCACTCGATTTGCAACATACATTTTCCATATGGGATGGCATCATAACACAGTTATCACACAGACAAAAGTCCCCAGCACATAAATATTCCTCCTCCCGTACGTCATTGTCTTGAAGCAGTTGCAGCTCTTCCTCAGTATATTCGGGCTCAAAGTCGTAAGGAACTATACACTCCATTTTAAGAAATATCTCAAAAACTTTACTAAACTTCCTGCTATAGTGATCGAACCATAACTAAAGTCAATACCCCTTGTCACGCAATCATTTATGCACATTCTCACAAACATCGCTATTTTTATTGCGCAAATCATTACAATTTTTAAACAGTTTTTTAATCAAACATATAAATATATAAAAGGGGCGGTATCATGTAAGTAGAAATCTAATTGCAATGACGGTAACTGTGAAATACTATAGAGACGAATCAAAGGGACACCGTGTTGTAATTATGATTAACACACCTAATTGCTCGCAATTTAGCAAAATAATGTAAATTATGCTAACTACTTTCTGTATATCACAATAACATGAGCTCATTGCGATACGATACTTTTACTTATATATATTTATTTAAACAGACTTTTTCCGTAAAATAGCATAATATAGATTATTATAATATAAAACGTGGATTCAACACTTTTCTTTCATATTTATATAATGCATTTAGTATGTTTGTGGTGATGATTATACTCTACATGTCCGTTTCAGTAAAACGTGCACATCAATTGTCTGTTGACATGGTGACTCGGTCGCACGCTTCGTTTTATGGCCGTGTTTTATGGCCCTGAGGTGCGATTTTATATGACGCTTATTCTGTTACAAAGGCTTGCCAGTGATTTCTTATCCAATCAGTTTAACACCACACAACTTTTCAATAACCGCAGTTGCAAGCATTTCACGGTAAAAATGACAAAGATGTATTATAGAAATAAAAAATATCGCGGAGCAAATTGGTTTAAATAGACGTCTTTAACTTACAATTTCTTTCTTATTACGATTGATTCAATGAAATGAGAAATTTAATTGGTTTATTTACATCAATATCTTTCAATTGAAACCTAGTTGTAATCAGCCGAGCGTATTCCTTTAATGCTTTTATCACAACCCCTATTAATCTGCCAGTAATACCCGAAAGGGGAGTTTGTGCAGTATATATAGATAGATAGATAGATAGATAATCGCACTCATCGATCGGGATATGGTTCAATGGGTATTTGTGACGTCACAGAAAGGTAAACATGAACAAAGATGGCGGCGGCCATAGCCGATCGAAATCACAAACTTTAAACAGCTATATCTTCACAAATATAGCGTGTATAAAAATGAAAGTCATGTCAAAGTGATCTACGCTAAAAGGTTTATTGATGGTTAAATTTTCATTTCAGCCGAGCGTATTCCTTTAAGTATTGGTGCAAAGTGGTGTTTTCATACAATATTTTAATAAAAGCACTATACAAACTGTTATTAGGCGATTGTAATGCTGGGGAAGTTAATTGGGTAAGTAATGTAAAACAGATGTAAGACAACTATGGATTCTCTTATGTATGGACAAGCCCTATTCTGTTAACTTAAACACTTTCCATATATATATATATATTTTAAAGAGCGGGTACTCGACGTTTTTAAACAGCAATGGAAAAGTGATCAGGAAAATGGTACTACACTTACTTTGTACAAAAATTATAAATTTACTTTTAATATTGAGGTTTATCTCGGTATTTTGCCTAAGATTTAGATCTGCTTTCTCTAGATTTAGTCTTTCAGCACATAGCTTGCGTAAAGTAAATGGTAGATATACCCAAAACCGGGAAGAACGACACATGCGTTTATGTAATCTTTGTCACGGTACAGATATAGAAGATGAATATCACTTTTTGCATGTCCGGGTACTTCTGTGTACTCGAGTCTTCCTCCACCTGTAATTAGCTGGACGTCGCTATATGATTGAAATACTATCACAGCGACGGTAAACTCCAATACAACAACAACAGTAATATCGTTCTTTTTGTGAAGCGGTATAATGATTCCGTCAGTCCAATTACTAGGAAAATGTGCCGAATCTAAAATAGTATTAAAATATCAACTATATGATATCTACTGATTCAATGAATACTCATTTAAGATATGGTCAATCGCATAAGATTTACCTGTTTTTAAATTACAAATAGCAGTCTCAACCTCAGACAAAGTAATGCGTTTATCAGGGTCTTCAAATTAACAGTCTGACCCATCAAATTCATAATTACTACAAAAAAAAACTTCAGCATCTGCATCGAACAAGCTTGAGGATTAAATTGCATATTTGAAAAATACTGGAAAAAGTCTTCAAGTGATATATAATTGCAAATATGTTTTTTCTTTGTGAATAATTTCCAAAAATCTTTAGGTTTTTTATGCCTTAACCTCTCCAATTCTAAAACCTTACCCCGTTCATATTTCCTTTTTATTTTTAAATATTTTCGTCACTTCTAAAACGATTAAAAACACCCACGGCGTTCATGAAGGCCTGCTTTGCTTTGATACTGACATTTATAAGTTCAGCATTGTTTTATTTACAATACATTAAGATTTGTAGGTGGTCATTTTTGTGTTAAATATGTAGTTATCACATAATTTGACTTCTTCATTTGAACATATGATACTATAGAGATGGTCCCATTTCTTTAACATCTGTCATTTATTATCCATGAATTTTTCATGGTAATTTTACTCATTAAGTAAATAAGAAAACAAGTGGAAACACCTTTCTTAATTCATATATCTCGGAACTTACATACATAAATACATACAATCTCCGTTATATACATGTATATAATTTTAATCGTTGTAATTATTCAAAACTCATATATCATTTAGATGATTGGTCACTGATCTTTTACACGTTTCACCTGTGTGAAGGCAGCACGCGCAGCTCTCTCTCTAATTGTGAAGAATTGTGTCGATGTTCAAGCGCCAGAACAAAATGAGCAAACATAAGGGGAAATGTGATAAACTATAAATTATCACGATCAGCACGTGCAGCACTGCCTTTCATTCCATTTGGCATTTATAGACCTACTCCGGAATTAAGAATAATTTGGGGGTAAAACAAACTTTTACAGATACAACTTCGTAGTGTTGTACTAATTCTGTTGTATAACGGTAACAGTTTGCTTGTACCCCCGAATTAGATTGGAAAATCCCACATTTGCCGAGTTCCAGATAACATCTATTGTTACAGGGTGGACCTTTAACTTGTGCTAGACGAGTCAACGATCACTTGCATATACATGTGGTATTTGGTGGATGTAGTTTGCTTGAGAAGGCTGTTCTTGTTTATGTTCTGGATCGGCTTGACGCTGTAGAGAGGTACATGTACTTCTGTGCAGGAATATCGAATAAGTCATTAGCGATCTTGAAAAGCATCGTATGATGGGCATTAGTTTTTCTGGACTCCAGTGTTGATCCAGCATAGAGGTGACGCTACTTGTATTGTGGTATCTGTTAGTGCCGCCCTCCTCTGTGCCATCTCTAACTTCCTTGCCTGGTCTTCAGTATGTGGATTCCAATTACTAGTAGTTGAACAGTACTCAAGAGTTGGACGTACGAGCGCCATGTAGGTTTTGGTCTTGGAGTCTTCGTTACTGACTCTGGAGTTTCTACGAAGAAATCTATGAGTACTGTTCCCCTTCTTGGTAACCATGTCAATGTTGGTATTCCATGTCAGGTCCTGCGTTATATGTGGGTACTTGGTGCACTCCAAAATATGGCCTTTGGGGGTGTAGGTGAAAACCATAGGATACTAGTGCCTTTTTTCGATGGACACGTAGGATGGTGCATTTTTCTGGGTGAAAGGACATACCCCATTTATTTTTCCATTTCGCCAGCTGAAATAGATCTTGTTGCAGAAGAAAAATCCAGATTCAGAGCTTATCTCCCGACCGTCTGCAAAGAACCCTGAACTGGATTTTACGTGCAGTGCGGTAAACATGGATGAAGGCAAAGAATAATAACGGACCAAGTATACTTCCCTGTGGGATGCCGCTAGTGACAGATTCAGGCTCGGATGTAGCTCCATCAACGATTACATGTTGTTCTATTCGAAAGAAAGGCTTGAATCCAGGTCAAACCCCATAGTGGCTGAGCTTGGACAGCAGTCAATTGTGCGGAACCATATTTCAAAATTATATTTATTTGAAAAGATACAATATCCAGATAAGATATATATATCAATAATTTAGTACTGTAAGATTAATTGTGTCCATCCTCTAATTAAAATTACTTTTTACTCTGCAAAAAGCTGCGCATGTTTTTGAAGCACGACTTAAATAAAGCAAAACCATACAGAAAAGGTCCAAAAATACAAAACAAACAAACTTATATTATAAGATTATTCAGAAATATAGAGCAAAAAAAAAAAAAGTACAGAAAATACTTTAATTATAGTAGACACATTATATGATGATGATTTAAGATGACATAAATTAATTTATCTATAGATTAGGACGGTAAGATCGAATTGTTTTCAATGCCTTGATGTTCAGCCGTGATGAAAGGAGAAAACTTTCACGTTACGATCTCTAAGAGGATGATATATATATACATATAGCTACAAAGTTTACTATATCTTTATTTCCGCCATTATCGGAGAGCATATACAGAACAGATACAAAAGCAGCAGCACGTTGAAATAAGCACGGAGGCAAAGAAAAACTGTCTGATAATAAAATTCATGTGGGTTAACAGGAAAACAAATTGTTTTTTGTTTTTTTTAATTTTTTACATAACCTTTATTGAGATGTGAACTTGTTTACATAAGTATAATATTTAAGTACATAAACAGAAAACTAGTGCCAAGACTTGAAGGGAATCTTAAAATAAAAAAAGACACACAATAAAATATTGAAACAAAGGCCTAATATACATATTTTGAGGACACAAAAAAGTTTCATTGTAAGAAGGCGAGGAGAAAAATGTGCAGCCAGACCAGGACTGAAACTAGGGACCACTTACAAAAGTTTCCCACTGATAACAGTTACAAATTCCTTGCCAATTTCTTCTTCTGCCGTTTACTGCCCACATTCAACATATTGAATATATCATGGAACAGAATTCGGGCAAAAAAATACATTTTGCCTTTTGACATGTTTATTGCTTCATTTGTCTAAGTGACTAGCATCATTTTGACTAGTACAATACAGCGTAATAGTCGTCTGCGTTATTTGTTTTTTCTACTAGGAAATGGTATATATCGTCGCATACGTGGGCTGGTAAAACGTCCATGTTTCGCGTTTTAACGCCGAATGACGGTGACCCTAAAAGAGTCACGTGACCAATATTGCTTACTTTTTTCTGCGCGATTAATTAATCCTCGTTAAAGAACTGGGTAATTACGGTATCGATTGATGATGTCAAAGCAAGGCGCTGCGGGCACCGCGCGTGAGTCTGTTATTATGGTATCGATTGATGACGTCAATGCACGGTGCTGCAGGCACCGCGCGTGAGTCTGTTATTATGGTATCGATTGATGACGTCATAGCGTGCTTTAGCATCTTCATCAATTTCTGTGAACTCGATTGATATATACTACACAGGGGTCACTTGATTTGACATAGAATTAAATAGGAAAACTAGAAAAAAATCTTCTTGTCAGACACTAAAAGGTTTGAAGTTTAGATATTTGGTATATAATATGGTCTAGTGGACATCTTTCAATTATGTTCACATTTTTGCCCTGGGGTCACTTTATTTTACATATAGGCTTATATTGGAAAAAAAAAACTAGAAAAATCATCTTGTCAGAACCCACAAAGCCTGGAGTTTAGATATTTGGTGTGTTTCATGACCTTCTGGACATGTACCAAATTTGCTCAAATCATGGCCCTTGGGTCAAAATTGATCCGCTCTAGGGGTCACTTGATTTCACATAGACTTATATAGAAAGGTCTGGTTTGGGAAAAATGATAAAAGAAACATAAATGAAAATGGTATTAATTTGGTTCTTTTTTATTAAATGAATGATTGTATCTTTTTCTCTTACATTTAAGAAAAAAATAACAATTTGGAAACAAGGATCAATAAATTTTGCAAATTATTGGTGTTTTCCTGTCAAGTTACGTCACGCTCGATGTGAAATATCGCGTAAATGTACGTAGCTTGATGATACAAACATGGTCCCAGATAAGTTATAGGATCAACCTACACAACAAAAAGTCCTGCATTTTGCAGAACATAAATTAATTCAATTAATCCTGACACTTTATGAATATATGAATACAACAACTTGGAGATGATAAGGCATATAAACCAAACTGTTAACAATTGACTTCTTATGGTGGCATATTTCTGCCAGCCACTTATCCACTTAGCTATGTCGAAACTTTTCTGAAAAATTGTCACATAGTCAGTTAGTATCTGGCAAGTAGAAAACTTTCGTGTTATCCTCTTAGGTATCTTAACAGAACAAAACTATCTGTTAGTGCCCACTACTGCCAGCCATATATTCACTTAAGTTAACTGGATATCTCGCCTTTTTTTAAGTTAGTCAGTTAAATTATGTGGATAACAAGCATTTTTTTCACACAATTATCTGGAAAAAGGCATGGTATCCAGTTAAAATAAGTGAATATGTGATTGGCAGTAGTGGGCACTAACAGACAATTTAGTCCTCTTATGATACCTAAGTAGATAACTTGAAAATTTGCTACTTGCCAGATACTAACTGAATATGTGACAATTTTTCAGAAAAGTTTCAACATAGCTAAGTGGATAAGTGGCTCGCAGAAATATGCCACCATAACTTCTCAATAAATTATGTAAGACTTTATTTCATTTAAAAGACTAGGCTGACTTTAACACTCACTCAGCCCCTCACTGCGTGGGTTCGAATCCAGGCAGGGTCATTCGGATTTTTATGTGAGAAAGCCTTCCAGCTGGCTTGCGGTACGTCGGTGGTTCTATTCTGTCACAGTTTCATACATATGATATTTTACAGTTCTATATACTAGTTGTTGATACCCCACAATATCACTGCGACAGTTATTTACATATTCATTCTGTGATCCATTAGGTACCTCACAATATCAATGTGACCGTTATATATACTTATTCTCTGTCCCTGTGTCATAATGATACTTTCAGCTCTATATACTACTTGTTGATACCACACGGTATCTCTGTGACAGATATAGACATATTCAAAGTCTAGTGTTATGATGATCCTTTACAGTTCTATATACTACTTGTTGATCCCCCACAATATCACTTTAATAGTTACATATATACATATTCTCATTCCTGTGATCCTTTACACTTCTGTATACTAGCTGTAGATTTACTGCAGTGACAATTATATACATATTCTCATTCCTGTGATCCTTTACACTTCTGTATACTAGCTGTAGATTTACTGCAGTGACAATTATATACATATTCTCATTCCTGTGATCCTTTACACTTCTGTATACTAGCTGTAGATTTACTGCAGTGACAATTATATACATATTCTCATTCCTGTGATCCTTTACACTTCTGTATACTAGCTGTAGATTTACTGCAGTGACAATTATATACATATTCTCATTCCTGTGATCCTTTACACTTCTGTATACTAGCTGTAGATTTACTGCAGTGACAGTTATATACATATTCTCATTCCTGTGATCCTTTACATCTTATACTAGTGACAATTATATACATATTCTCATTCCTGTGATCCTTTACACTTCTGTAATTCCTGTGATCCTTTACACTTCTGTATACTAGCTGTAGATTTACTGCAGTGACAGTTATATACATATTCTCATTCCTGTGATCCGTTACACTTCTATATACTAGCTGTAGATTTACTGCAGTGACAGTTATATGCATATTCTCATTCCTGTGATCCTTTACACTTCTGTATACTAGCTGTAGATTTACTGCAGTGACAGTTATATACATATTCTCATTCCTGTGATCCTTTACACTTCTGTATACTATGTGATCCTTTACACTTCTATATACTAGCTGTAGATTTACTGCAGTGACAATTATATACATATTCTCATTCCTGTTCTTTATCTTTTCTTAATACAGTGTATACATTTATATCATACCCCGCAATATATCTGTGAGCATTACATACTTCTTCCCTGACTGTTGACATCATGATTCTTTTCCTTTAGATATTTAATAGATAATATCTCTGTTACATATGATTCTTAACTGTTCTAATGTATGGTCGTGGTTACCTCTCATTATCATTGTGACATTTACATGCATATTCCCCGGTACATTTATTTTTAGCTCGCAACGACGGGCGAATGTCCTTGGTAATTTTTACCTCATATATAACATGCATGCTGGATGACCTTTTTTCTTGATTTTCTTATGCCGTTTTGTGTATCGAATAAAACATTTTTTTTTACTAACTTTACCGACGAATTATGAAATCATATCCTTTCATGATATTATAAAGCTCACTAAAAATATATAACTAAAAATAGTTTTAGTTTAATTATACTGATAAAATATTTGAAAGTATTATATAGCCTAAAAAGCCGACATAACTGACAAATATATAATATTATCCGTTTGCACTTACAGGCAGTCTAAAAATATAATATTGGCATGTTTGTGTAGGTATTTTCAATACATACCCTAATGTAATAAATATTAACACGTTTAGGTGAGTAATAATTATACTAATTTACGTTTGTATTCAAATCATCCTTCGTTAGTAGAAAAAGATTTTCACCATGTAGTAGAATATGAAGCTAGGCATATGATGAATGAACCATCGGAAATGTATAATATTTGGAATGCCGTGTAGTTGTTATCCATATCAATCCAACCCTATCTTCATTTTATAAGTACTGTTCCGTTAGAGCGACAAATATATTATTTAAGTGATATAATAGTCATTTTAGTTGAAAATTCGCATTTCCGTGCAAATTTTCGTTTCCCTACAAATTGATTACTAGACTTATAAGTTTATTATTTTGGTATCCTTCGTAAAACATGTTCTTTACGTATTTAATCATACCTAGATACAATCAATGTCCACATGCACAAGCGACATATTATAACTGAAGTGAATGAACCAAAAATATCCCGATTTGACCTGGCACAAATTTCTGTTTTGCCTTGTACAGACGGCTGCACGAAAATAATCTGTAAAACATGGTTAGAATTTGTAGTGAAAACCAGTCTTAAAATTTATAATTTCTGAACTAGATACATAAATTTCACAAAATATCGACAATAAAGGGCCCTTCTTGATCGGATATATTTATATTTTTTTCCATTGGAAGACATCCTTTGGTTCTTTATATAAACATGCATTGCATAAAATGTGCTATGAGGTATATATATATATATATATATATATATATATACAACACAAATATAGTTATATAATATTGCAACGTCTGACATGCCATAATGCTGCACCAACTGATAAGAAGGTATGGAATGCGTTTATAGTGATATGTCATGTTATAACATTGTTTATTGACCTTATACTAAAATCAAAATATATATTAAAAGAGCTACAATTAACCAATTAAAGATATATTTCAAAAGAGCTTCAAATACGTTTATATAGAATTTAGGGAAAAATCCATTTAATTTTCATTTCATTGTGGACGTCGTGATCTCACGGATAAGCATAAGTAAAGTTCGGTCATTTGACTTAAACAATTACATTGCTTTGTTTTCTATTTTCAAAGGCAATATGTTTGATAATTAATCATAACATGTGCATGAAACGTCGTCATTGATCTTTCAATTATGTTGCTAATATTTTATATTTGGAATCGTATATATCTTAAAAAGATATATTTCTTTACATTTAGAGTGTATACAATGTTCAAAAAACGGCCAGCCTGTAAACCTAACTTCATGTTGTGTGTACGGGTTTAGTAAAAAATCTGCACTATACAATATAACAATAAATCTTGGGTTTAGTGAAATATGTCTCTGGTTTAGTATATTTCAGAAATATGAAAAGAACTTATATGTTATATCAGGGTCTCTATACAGTATAGTATTAAAGAGACCCTGGTTATATTGAGTTCCAGCATATGTAATTGATATTTTAACATAACTTTTTTTTCTTCGTGTGAATGCAATAAATGACCAATAATCGCTCACTGGAGTATAAACTACATTGACTGGATTATAAACTACATTGACTGGAGTATAAACTACATTGACTGGAGTATAACTACATTGACTGGAGTATAAACTACATTGATATCATCGGAATCTACATCTTATCAATATAGTTCATTCACTTTTGAACCATAGACATATTCACCAACCTGCACATGTCTGTGTTTTGAACCACAGACATATTCACCAACCTGCATATGTCTGTGTTTTGAACCATAGACATATTCACCAACCTGCATATGACTGTGTTTTGAACCATCAAACCTCGATATTAATTCAGACTATCAACAATTTCATTAATTTTATATTTAGAACACTACATAGCTTATATTGTAAAACCTTGTAAACATATATTTAATTTTACACATACCATCAACACAAAAAGAACGCCATTCTCCTACGTCAAGCTATGTTATCAATGGAAGTAATAACTATTGGGAAGATTGTTAATCAATACCAGCCCCTGTAACTAAATCCCATACCAAATAAAAACTTATCTTTGCTGAATTGTTTCATCATTGTCCTTATTGTTGCTGATAACGATGATGATGTTGTTGTTGTTTTTTTACACTGAAATTAATACCGCCGTAGTAGCTTACTGTCTGGAAATTGCATGCATCTTGCAGACCCTAACTATTCAAATAATTATATAAGAAAGGAATTACCTGTTGTAAAATGTATCTTCGTTGATGTATAGATTACTAGTAATTATTTTATAGCATCTGAAATCCTCATCACATAATGTGTCTACTGTGACTTAATTATGTTCTGTACTTTTTTGTTCTATATTTCTGAATAATTTGATTATATAAGTTTTTTGTTGTTTTTGGACCTTTTCTGTATGACTTTGCGTTATTTAAGTCGTGCTTCAAAAACATGCTCGGCGTCTTGATGCTTTTAATCAAAATTAGTATTGTAACTTCTATTATATTGTAGTAGCCCTCGTTTTAAATGATAAAACCAGCCACTAATTTACGTTTTAAGGGTTTTAAGAGCACAGGCAGTGTAAAAGAATACCAAAGATGGAATCGATTTTATACCAAAATTTTAATGAATTCGACCAATCTATAATTACACTCTAATCTTTTTTGAAATGTCCACTTAATTTATCACGAGATCGGGGAAAAATAAATAAGGAAAAGTAAAGGTGAAATAGTACCAAACCATGCACATAATGCACGAGAAAAGCACATTATGCACGAGGAAATGTGTTTAACCAAGATATAAGAGATACTTATGTTTTGGACCTAGACACGTGACAACAACATAAAGGTATGCGGGCACATGATACAGTAGACAATAATGCGGACTACAACAATATAGTCATTTTTGATATCAAGGAAAACGATGACAATACGTAACAGTGGCAATAATATTGATGGACATAACAATTATGTTTCATCATTGATAAAAGCGGTCAATCTATAATGACAATATCATAATATGTAGTTTCAAAAAAAAGAATGAATAAAATGAAAACAGTTATTTACTACTTTGTTAAAGGTAAAATTAACATAGTTGAACACTGATATTTAAATCATCAAAGTCTTTTTCACTAAGCCAACAACATCTGTACAACTATGGATATGATCGACAAACATGGTCATTATTAAAAATATAGCTGTTATTTGTTGAGGAAGACCATCAGACATACAAATATCGTAATATTCGTAGAGCCATCGGCGCACCGCAGATCCCTTCATATATGGGTCTCGAACTTTTGTGGTGTTTAGAGAGTCTATTGTCTGCCTATTTCCGTATGTATTTATTTGCATGAAGATCATGTTTGAGAATTTCTCTAAAGCCAATACTGACTTTGATGATTAATTTCCTGTTTGTAACTGCCGATTCAGTAATACTGACCTTTATAGCGGGCGAGGCTCGCCGGCAAAGCCAGCGAGCAGCGTAGCTCGCCCTACGGTATTGCGTAGACTTCTATTTGGATCAACATTTCAGAGCACTGTGGATTTTATTTTTTTCGTCACAGCCGTTTATCGTATGGGCAGTGCCATTTTGTTCACAAACTTATAACGCGTTCTTCAAAGTCGGTAAAAAAAACGTCTGATTGTACTGGATCCAGTCCATTTTCGGGTGTTCGTCCGATTCAAAATTTTGTTGTTAAGCTTTCCATTTGCATTTGAACAATTTTACAAATGTGCTTCGTTATAAGATATATGATTATCATAAATAATTCAACTCACTTTCACCTTGTGAATTAGATTCCGAAATCCGTTAAAAAATCTACCTTATATGGGTGGCGCCATGACACCAACGTTATCATTCGGCAACACTATTTTGCAATCGCACGTTTCGGACTTCTATATTTTGCTTTATCATTATGATAAATCTTATGATTTACCGTAGATTAGATCTCTCTCTCTCTCTCTCTCTCTCTCTCTCTCATTAATATAGTAAATCAAGCTCCAAAAGATTTTCAGGAAGTTTCTTATATTAAAGATGAAGTTTATCTATGCATGTTGTTCCGAAAGTTTTATCTATGACCCAGTGTCACAGTAAGACCCACATATTTTCTCTCTCTCTCTCTCTCTCTTCATTTCTTCCTTAGATGACCATACTGTAACCAAGCCCATGCAGATAAATTACTAACATACAAAATAACCATATGAATATTGCATGGTTGAAGTATAAATTTTATGAGTGGAATTTTGTCTGCTGTGTAAAAAGTCATGCTATTGGTAAAACACACAATTCCTTTGTATAAATTTGCATTTTTTTTTTAAATGCTTGATCATTTATGTCTGGATAACATGCATCCTGTAAATATGCAATTGACTATATATATATATATATATATATATATATATATAATTTGTTATTCTCTCTTTAGTTATGTTTATGTCCTTATCCCCTGTTACAATTTCTTTTTATTTATTACCTAGTATTTTTGACTTGACTATTTGAGTTTACCGTCGCTTCGACAGTATTACAGTCATATAACGACTTCAAGGTAATTAAAGGTGGAAGAAGACCCCGAATGCACGGAGGCATCCGAGTAGAAACACCGACCTACCGCAAGCCAGCTGAAAATCCGAATGACCCTTCCGGGATTCGAACCCAATTGGTAAGGGGCTAAGTGAGTGTTAAAATCAGCCTAGTCTTTTTAAATGAAATAAAGTCTTACATAATTTACAGAAAAGTCAATTGTTTATATGGCTTATCCTCTCCAAGTTGTTGTATTCATATATCTGTAACAGACCCGGCCCGGAATCGAACCCGATCCGCCGGCGTGATAGTCCAATGTTCTAACCACTAAGCCAAAGAGTCGACTCCCTGACGCAGTTGTCAGAGATTGAACTTATACCCGTGACGACGCATCGTCACATATCCATAAAGTGTGAAGATTAATTGAATTAATTCATTTATGTTCTGCAAAATGCATGGCTTTTTTTGTAAGGATAAAGGGGTCTCTAGGTTTGTCTACCCATCGATCCTGTCACTTATCAGGGACCATGTTTGTATTATCGAGTTATGTACAATAACGCGATATTTCACATCGAGCGTGACGTAATTTGACAGGAAAACACTAATAATTCGCAAAATTTATTGATCCTCGTTTCCAAACTGTTATTTTTCTTAGATGTAAGGGAAAAGGATAAAAAAAAATGCATTTAATAAAAAGATACCATTAATAATTAATACCATTTTCATTTATGTTTCTTTTACCGATAACTCTCAGCTAGCAGACGATGACAGATTTATGTAAGCTTACAGCTGCCAAGCGTTCAGTGAAGGCGACCATTAGCAATTGCAATTTGGTACCTTGCTTATACTCAGCAATATAACAGGAATGTAACCGCTCACGTTAACGATTATTGGATTCACTGAACAAAGAACAGTTCTTAAAATAATGCATGTTTGATGCACTTCTCAAAATTCCTATTTACGAAAGTCACTCAGTTGTTGTTAAAGCAAAATTTACACTTTACAATTATCACAATACAGCATGCCCATATATTCCCTGCAGGTTTTTTTACCCATAAAATTGGCCATGTATCCACAAAATTGTAGGGCTCTCTATATGAAGGGGTACAAAGCTCTGGAAAAACATTTGCATCCGCAGATGTATGACCACTATGAGTATGATGTTTCTTGTTCTCGTTTGGATCATCTTAAATCTTACACACCAATATGTGCTGTTACGAAGAACACATAACTTCATTACAACTTTTGTTTATTGATATCATCTCCATTACAACTTTTGTTTATTGATAAAATCTCTTAATGTCCACCATACACGTGACAGACTTATTTTTAGTTCAATAGTGACAACTGAAGACTTTATTTTGGAAAAATTTTATTGATGGTTTTGGACATTTTTTTTTAAATTATTTTCAATTACCATTGACAACTTATTACATTTGAAGGGGATATATTGATGCATTCGAGAGAACATATAATCTAAAGGTGAGGATTGTAGTCTTGTCTTCTTATGGTGAACTCGATACTCTAGGAAACGTCCAGTAGCACGTACTATCAAAAGAGACTACTAAAGGCAGTAATAAACCCATACCAACTCAAGACAATATAATCTGCGCTCGCTTCGAGACTTTGCCTTATACATATTATAATTGTGATGAGATTAACAAGTTTTTAGCACATCCACAGAATAAAGAGGGTGAGGTTATATCAGCTTTGTAGACTATATATGAGGTGACTTTTAAAGTGATTAAACATAGAAAATCATTGTTTACAACTCATATTTTTAGCTTAAACAATGCATAAAAGTTAAAGGAATGGAAAATTAACTATGATATAATTGTGTTGAGACTAACAAAAAAGTTTTTAGCATTTTAGACATTTGTGTACGATTATCCTTTGAAGAGAGAAAAGAAATACGAACGAAAGCTAATGGTAAGCAGATTTTACATTAATAAACACCGTCCATGTCAACAATGCGATAAAAAAATTATGTCAGGACCGAAGTAAAAACTCTTTAAATCTTTATTTAGGCGAATTAATTTTTACTTTTTTTTTACATCAAAACTCACTCTTGCGCGATATTGCAAATGGCGACGAGTTCAAGTTTTACACATCTCACGTTATCTCGCGGTCACATGAAGTTTCACGTGCTTAATCGAGAGTTTCTCTTGACTGACTCTTTACCTGTATTGAGGTGCAAATCTATGGTGAATATGTTTATGTTTGAATACACATCAACATTGAAACTAACACACGCCTGCGTCACTGATATGCAATATGTATCGATATTAATAGATACAATTGAAGGGGAGTGCAAAATTGTATTGTATCGGGGTAAGCCCCGGTTTACCGTCGCTGCGATAGTGCGACGTCCAGCTAATTAAAGGTGGAGGAAGACCCCGAATACACAGAAGTACTCTGGTAGAACCACCGACCTACCGCAAGCCAGGAGTGCAAAAAAAGAGGGTGTAAACGGGGGAACTTGGTAGATAGATAGTGATGGCACTCTACTTTTTCTACTTAAAGAATAAAACTTAACATGAAGTTTAGTAATGATTTTTTTGCATAATCTCTCTCTCTCTCTCTATCTCTCTCTCTCTATCTTTCTCTCCATCTCTCTGAGAATGTCCTATGTGTAAAAAAATCTTTCTTTCTTTTACTTTTCTCATAATAATTCACTTGTATATTATGTTTACTATAGCCAAAATAGAATAAGGGTGTTTTTTTAGTTGAAAGGCCAAGAGTTATTCATGTACAGTAGACCTAGAGCTACATATCTAATTATCTATCGTTTATTTATTTCATTTTCTTTATTTTTTTATTTTTTTTTATTATTTAGGATCGGACCAGTCCTCATTTTATTAACTGCTATGTATAGGATAGAATCTATTAAGAAAGACCGATTTAAAACTGCATGATTGTGTATCTTATAGTTAAATGCTGATAAATACTTATACTGATGATCAAAGATGACAAGTTTGTTATTTTTTCCTTTCCTTTTCCTTTAAAAAATAACACGTTTTATTTTTGTGATACTCGTGGTCTGCTCTAAATAAGAGGTAAACTAGAAATTTTACCATATTAAACAAATCTTTACAAATTTCAAAATGACAGGTCAAGGTGGCCAAGTGGTAAGAGCATCTGCCCCAGAATGTTTGATCCCTGGCTGCGACATGCTAAACAAAGTCGTAAAAATGTACTGGTTTAGGTCTTTTGCTTGGCGCTCAGAATAAATACAGTGTAGTTCCAGGACTGGTTGGCCCGGTGTCAGGATAATGTGACTGGGTGTGGCATTATGCCACTTGTCTACTGTGTGATACTGCAGTGTAGCCTCAAGTAAACATAGTCTTCTAATGGCTGAAATACTGTTTAACCCAGTAAATAAACTTCTCAGACAATTTGTTCACTTTCATTCAATGATCATAGGAAAGACGAGATAACAGCCACCGAAACATTTTAATATATGTGCAACATGAATACAGTTTGTCTTTTATTTCTGCTTTATACCAGGGTGTATTCATATTCACGAATAAATATTCGTATTCGTGACCCTGTATCGCTATGTGTATTCGTATCCGCTACCTGGTGTATACGTTAGTGTTATGCTACACATTCATATATACAAAAGGTTAATAATTTCACTATTTTTTCTGACAAATTGTACACCCTGCACTGGGCCAGGGCACTGCCAGATTTGAAATAAATATGCATACAAACAATTTTATCTATACAGAAAAATAGGATATAGAACCACATTGATGTATTTTGAGATATTCTAAGAGGGATTTTTAACCAGGTTTTCCAAAGGAAAACTCTGGTTATTAGATTGGGGTATTTCGGCGGGCGGGTGGGCAGGCGTAAACAATTTCTTCTGTGCGCAACTCCTCCTACATTTTTCAGCGGATTTGGCCCAAACTTTTAAGAAGCATTATTATATAGTGGCCTGGCGCATATTGTCAGGGTTTTGTGGTTCGACTATATTTGATGCAGTTATGGCCCTTTGTTATTTTTTCACATATGTAATATATAGGGAAATATTCTTCTGTGCGCAATTCCTCCTACATTTTTCAACGGATTTGGCCCAAACTTTTACAGAAGCATTATTACATAGTGGCCTGGCGCATATTGTTAGGGTTTTGTGGTTCGACTATTTTTTATGCAGTTACGGCCCTTTGTTATTTTTTCACATATGTAATATATAGGGAAATATTCCTCTGTGCGCAATTCCTCCTACATGTTTCAACGGATTTGGCCCAAACTTTTACAGAAGCATTATTACATAGTGGCCTGGCGCATATTGTTAGGGTTTTGTGGTTCGACTATTTTTTATGCAGTTACGGCCCTTTGTTATTTTTTCACATATGTAATATATAGGGAAATATTCTTCTGTGCGCAATTCCTCCTACATTTTTCAACGGATTTGGCCCAAACTTTTACAGAAGCATTATTACATAGTGGCCTGGCGCACATTGTTAGGGTTTTGGGGTTCGACTATTTTTTATGCAGTTATGGCCCTTTGCCCCTTAACGGATGTAATATAAAGGGAAATTTTCTTTTGTGCATAACTTCTACATTCCTTAATAACTTTTGTCCATACTTTAACAGAAGTACCTTCACTACGTCAACCTGGAGAATATTACCTGTGTTTTGCAGTTTGACCATTTTTGATGGAGTTATGTCCCTTTGATAAAAATCCTTGTCCGGAGCATAACTCCTACATTATAAGAGGTATTGACTTGAAACTTAATAGGTGCATACATCTCATTGAGGCGGAATGCAGTGCATAGGAACCTCACTCTGTGGTTCATAATTTTGGTGTTACATGTTTGCCCCTTCGTAAAAATTCCTGATATGGAGCATAACTCCTTAATTTTAAAATATATAGTAAAGATTGGTTTTGCAGTTTGACCATTTTTGATGCTTGCTTTATACAGAATTGCATTAGATTTAATAGACACTGAGCACAAAATTATTTGACTGATACAAATAATCTGTACTGGGACGAACCATTGCGAAAAGAAAACCGGGTTTTGTGACAATTCCTGTCACTTGTTTGTACGTTGTTGTCAGTGTTTTTGTTTCAAAGTGACTGGAGGCAGGACTAAGCATGCCTATATTTATAGACATCAACACACGACACAGGATTGTTAGTTTACAATTGCTTGTTATGAATTGAAATATAATGATGTTGAAATAAATAATTTTACTTTGTTGCCCTAATATGTAGCGTTATTTAATTTTTAACCGTTTTTTTAAAACATTGCTTTTCTGTTTCGCCTAGCATTCGAAGTAAGTTGTCGGATTTATAATGATCCTTAGAAGTAATGAGTGTGTTATAATCTACTTAGAACATATATATAGCGACTGAATAAATCAAGAACCCCTGAATAAGGCGATCATGTTTCGCCCGCTCTGAGGCTGTGCCTTAGTTCTTTTTACATAATATGATAATAGTGAGCGTACAAGGGAGGAATTCCAGACGTTTCACCCCCAAACCGTTTCCTCCCCTAGACGTTTCACCCCAAGCCGTTTCCTCCCAAGTCGTTTCACCCCCAATTTTCAAAGAGATACAAGAGATACAAAGCTTTATTTTTTCGACGTGTACAATGTACATAGTCAATATAAATAAAGTAACCACATAATCCATTTGGTCACATACAATAAAGACAATTTCTTGTCATAGAGGATGAACCACATAATAGGTAAGCACACACACACACACACACACACGCACACACACAAAATATGCATATATTTTAGTTGTTGTTTTTTTCCTTTTTTCTTTTTTTCAAAAAATATTTTTATGGCTTTTAATTACAGATTTGTGATAATCTACAAGTACATTCGATCGTAATCACAAAGATTAACTTGTTATTTAAGATATGTGTAGTAAAAAATGAACTGAACAAAATTGTTCTCTTAAATGAATGTTAGCAAAATTGTATGTACCATGGAGGTTCCCTTGTCAAGAAACAAGGAAATTATACGACAGAATTATATATATATTTAATATTGAAAAAATTAAAATTATATTACTATAGTAATTTTCAAAATATGAAATATATTACACAAAAATAAAATTAAAAGTAAATTTCAAAGGTATATCCGATAAATGCACCCTGGATTACCTCCCTTACCGAAACGAAACGTAAGGGGAAGTTTAAAGGGTTAAGAAAACGTAATTCAAAAAGATATACACATATACACAATTGTCGTATATTGGTAGCATATCCATTATAAAACAGCATTGGAATGTAATTAATTTAGACCAATACAAACACTATACAATGACATAAGAAATGTTAAGCTAATTTAATATGCTATATATGGCTGTACTAAAATACACCACAAACTTTATATTAAATAAATATAATAATACCTATATATTTTACCAATTTTTAAATATTTCTAAGTTCCGTTGCTTTCTACATATAAAGCAATTTTAAGTGTTGTCTTATTCTTTGATTTTAATAATAACAAATTTATACATACTAGGTTTATTATAGAAATATTTATTTATGAAACCTTTTCTTAAGTTTTCATAACACGAACATTTTAAAATAAAATGGTATTCGTCTTCTATATCTAAAGTATTGCAGCAATGACAGTATCTTTCATTTCTAGGAATTCTATTTTGCCCATACCTACCCGTTTGTATTCTTAAACTATGACCTGAAATTCTTAATTTTGTAATACTAAATCTAAGACTTTGTGGTAAAATATTTAAATAATCTTCATATTCAAAGATACTTTTACAATTATTATAAAGATCAAGTACACCACTCGATTCTTTTTCTGAATGCCAACTTTGTATAAAATTATCAATAACTCTTTGCTTGAAAATAGGTAAAAAACATTTTAAATCATATAATTCCGGATGATTCCAAACATCAACAAAACCGTAATAACAAATTTTTACCATTTACCCATTTAAAAAATTTGATAATTCTTAAATATCTTAAAGGGTATCTACCTAATTCACCATATACTGCAGCATTTGCTACACTATTTCTAACTTTTAAAATATATTAAATACATTTTAAATGTAACCTTTCAATATCTTTATGTTTTTCAAAAACCACATATTTCTGATTAAAATTTAAGATATACCCAACAAATGAATCAAAAAGCTGACAAGCTAACTTAGATTTTAATTTGTATTTTTTACAATTTAATTTAAGAAATTTTAAAGCTTTTAAAGCTTTCCCCACTAAATGTTTTTGATGCAATGTAAAATTCCCATTATAACTTATAGCTGTTCCCAAATAATTAAAATCATTTACGATCTCAATTTGTTTACCATTATATGTCCATGCTTCCTGTCTTCCTAGCTTACCCCTTTTTCTAAAAATCATTATTTTTGTCTTTTCTGTATTAACTTCTAACCCCCATTGATTACAATAATTGTATAAACGATCGAGAATAGACTGCAACTCCTGCAACTTCAAAGATCGAGACGTTTCACCCCCCTTTATATTACACATGTTAATATCATGTATATTTTTGTATTTTTTTCCCTAAAAGAGAATTCATTATACTATTTACTGTTATATGTTTAGTTTTAATATTGAAAAAATATTTAAGAGATAAAATGGTATTTCATTGTATATTATCTCGGACATATACTAGATGTAATGTACATCCATGCTATAATCAAACACTTAGTAAACATATCATATGATGATGTGTAATTATGTTAACATAAGTACATTCCTTAACATATTTAAGGATTTTGTAAACCTTGAATGAATCAAATATATGTAAGGTGTGTGAGTGTTTGAAATGAAAATATGATTTAACAAGAAAACATTAAAACAAAATGTTTTAATGGACGGCTTATAATAAGCATACTGCTATTTTTAAATTCCGCACAGCTAATCACAACTTGCCTGTTGAGACCGGAAGGTATAAAGGAACACCTCTCCAGGACAGAAAATGTCATCTTTGTGATACAAACAGTGTTGGTGATGAAAATCATTACTTGCTATTCTGTAACTATTTCCAAGAACAGCGAAAAAGATACATTGGACAACTCTTATCGCCAACCACAGTTTCTTTATCATCTCTCCTTAATTGCAGAAATCCCATCCATTTACGGCAACTATCTTTGTTTACTCAATTAATAATGAATACTGTTAGTCCCCCCCCCCCCCCCCGACTTAACTGATTTGTCAGATGATCACATACAAATTACATGTATGCCACTACCATTATTAATTGATTTATAGAATTAAAAAAAAAAAAAAATACCAATGCCTCCGGACTGAACTGTTACCCTATTACTAGTCTCATTATTGCTGTCTGTAAGTAACCACACTGTATTACAAATGTTCAGTTAGGGGGGCACTCGAGGATATTATTTTTTAGCTCCAGACACTATGGATCATACATCGAACGACTTACTGATGTACACTGTTGACTAAAATAACATTACTACTTCCTCTTTTGCTATTATCTCACCATTTACATCCCTCCCTCTACATTTTCCCTAGTATTTCTTCTCTCTATTTTGTTGAATGTCACGTTTCGACACTGCCTAACACACTCACTGAAATACATTTGTTTGTGTATTTTTTGCAAATCTCCATGCTGTATACCTTGTATACCTGGATGAAAATAAAGAAATGTTCTGTTCTGTTATATTAATAATATAATATCAATAGTATCTTAAGTAGCTTTTACAAAATTTCGACTATCTCACCCAAAAATTATAATGCATTGACTATAAATGTGTATTGTACAATTTCATGCTAAATGAAGAATATGTAATGTTAAACAAGTGTAGAAGTGTATAGGCTATAAACATGGTAATATGTTTAATGCTGAATAAACAGATAAAAGTGGTTAATTGTGTATTTAAAGCTGGTAAGTATATGGTCCTATTCATTAAATAGTTGCTAACCTGATGTGTTTATTGGCCACACTTAACGGCATGTGTCAAATAACTGCTACTGTGTATAGTGAAGTCATTCCACCGACACGCTTAATGACACACTGTCACACCAGGTGCATGTCCATAATTATGTAATAGAATGCAATTATTTTTTTAATCTTTGTAATAAGCATTTATTTCAAAGTTTATTTGCAGAACAGAACAGAACAGAACAAAACTTTATTTTCATCCAAGTACAATCATGTACAATATGGAGAAGAAAATACATAGACAATACAATATATACATTTCTTCCGGTTGGGGATAACGTGTGCATCGCGTTAACACTTGAAAAAAGAATATGGCATTATTAAGGGTATATATCCAAATATTTAATAGAGAAAGGAGAGACTGACCTACTAAAATATGGGAGAAGACAAATTTTGCATTTATGAAATATAGATATTTATATATATTTATATATCTATTATATCATAATAATATCTTTAATAATAGTGTCAATGAGCATTTCGCTATATAGGATCAATTTACAAGGTAAATGAATATATCAGAATAACCAGTGTTTTCGTGAGAGAGAGAGAGAGAGAGAGAGAGTAAACACACAGCAAAATTTGTTATCAAAATAAATTTTAGCTATTAATAAATAACCATAGGAATTTTCTTAAATCGTTTTTGTTGGTCTTCATTTTAATAATAAGTAGAATACACCAATAGAGAGAGATAGAGAGAGAAGAGAAACAGAGAGAGAGAGAGAGAAAGTATATTGCGATATACATGTTTCAAGATAGCGCCTCAGTCCTTAACAGATACCGAAAGCGAAACACAGTTAAGGACAGATGCACATATACATTTACTTACATAGAATTTCCAATTAACTTTCATTATACTAGGCTATCGTGACTTTGTTTCCTTGCCTAAGTCGAAAGCGAAAGATGGCAAGGTATTTTATATACGTACAAGTATAAATGGTGTAGACATCATGATAGCCTAGTATGTAAATGAAAAGGAATAAAAAATATAATATGGAAAAAAGAAACAATAATAATCATGTTGAACGTTAAACAATGGGGGGGGGGGGGGGGGGGAGAGAGATTTCGTAATAATAATAATGATGTCAGTGCAAACACTTACTGTCATATATAAAATAACTAATGTATAGCATTTTACAGTTATGCCGATAAAGTATGAGACAAATATAGGTCACTTGCAACAACTGGAGAGAAATAAATCGTGGAGTAATTAATCAAGCATGATTTCGTAGCGGCAGTAAGGTTATCACGTGAATCAATTGCTAATCATGTGGTGTCGGCTAGACATAGACAGAGGTATCATGGAACGAAATTTTACAAGGCAAAATTTCGAGCTGACCTACGGTAAGTAAATATCGATATATATTTAACAATGAGAAATGAATGATAATAATTTTGAATATGTACATATACATACATGATGATTAAAATTGAGATAAGGGAAAGGATTTAGAAACAACAAAATTTGCATGAGGAGGTATTGGCATATTTACATATTATGTTAGTTTAATTTTGACTGAACCGTTGCATTATCTCTCGAATGAATTTGGTTAGATTTCTTAAAGTACACGGATCTTTACTTGACAGTAGAGAGTTTGAGTCTGTTGCGTTATGTATGAATTGACAAAGGAATTTATTTCTTGCACCGTTAAAATAGTTGCAATAAAGAAGATAGTGACTTTCATCCCCGACGCTGTCTGAACTACAGAGGGTACATTTCCTATCCTGGAGAGGTGTTCCATCGTACCGACCTGACTCTATTGGTAAGTGATGATTAGCTGTTCGAAATTTAAAGAAATTAATTGCTGCATTTTGATTTAAAATAGTAAATATTTTTCAAGTTCATAAGTAGTTTTAAAAGCACTGTAAATAACCCCTTTATTAGAGTGTTGTAAACTGTCATGCCATTTCTGTTTATATTGGTCTGTTAGTGTTTGAATAATATCTTTGTTTAAATTCTTGTTAGTAATATATTCTTGATTTAACCACAAATCTGGTCTTCCGATCGATGTAAGAATATTTTTAATTTTCTCTATCCATTTGAATTGTTCACTATTTTTAGATATCATGTACTTATATAATTTATAGCTAATCTTGTTTCTGTTTCCAGTTATGAGACGCACCCAGAAGGAGATCATACGAGTTTGTACTACAATGGAAATTGGGTATCTGCCAAGTTCTCCGTGCAAGAATGAGATGGGCGTGGATTTACGTGCTTTGGTAATTTTGCGATCATATAATCATATATTTCGATTTCTAAATTATGGGAAGACAATGCTATATTTGAAAACTATGTATATTATCATTTCTTATAAAGGGATACTGTCAGTGCAATATCACAACTATTGTATGTTAACAATGTCATTAAATAACTAAATAAATCAAACTAAGAAGAAAATTGTCATTAATAAGGATCACTTACTATACAGTAATATCTACCCAAAGGACTTTAAATGAAAATGAAAAAACAACAACAAAATAATAATAATAATAATAACCACGAGGGAAAGTATTTCTTAAACACATGTTAATATGCAACACATTTTTTTTAAACAAAACATTTAATAATTTAATATATGTAGTTATTGGATTGGTGGGGTTTTTTTTCTCATCTAGTACATGTGCACATAATGACATTAACTTTAAAGTCTTAACTGTATTGTTTATCACCTTTAACATTATCACTTTTTTTTACTCTGAGACCGCACTTTCTCACACCTTTATTATTCATATCATTAAACCAAATCTAATCAATAACATCAAAGTGGGTGTAAATAAAAACAGGAACACATACATGAAATTAAAACATAAATAAACAACGAATCTTTAATTAATCACACTTTTGCACTTATCACTTAAACGTAATTATTGATGATTTTTTTGGATTTTTTTTTAACAATTTAGTAAATTCAGTTAAGACAACCTGTTATATCTCAAATACAGGACGTTTCACTCCCAATTTGGGGGTGAAACGTCTTGGGAGGAAACAAGTGGGGAGGAAACGTGTTAATTGGGGTAACGTCTGACAACCCAAGTGAGTTTGCGGATCCGTTGGATCCGCTGATTACACCTGTCCCGCTGAAACCCTCCATCTTGGATCAAATGTTTGCACGTTTTGAATCATTCTAACAAACCAGCGTTTCTGAAAGGTGCCATACCATATCATTATATTGAGATCAGTACCGTAAGAAATGATTCTTTGATATTTGTGTTTAGAAAAAGGTCACAATTACTCTGTTTTAATAATAATTTTTTAACCAATACATATTTTTTATCGGTTTTCGTGTTTCGAGCATTTCCGTTGTTTGCGTGATTTCAATGCATTTTTATAAATGTGAATTATCATAAGAATACATTTTAATATAAACTAATGTCAATCCTGTTTTAACTTTTTGTTAATGCACATGGCTCACCCACAGGAGTTAGTCATCCACTTAGATTTATAGCAATTTGATGCCTTATGCAGTATGATACAAAGACAGACTCTCCATTTTTATACTCAGATTTACATATGTTGGGGTTCTTTTAGCAAGATTATGGGTTCCCTTTCGCCGTAATTCCTTTTCGCCCTAAAATGTGAGTCTGTTCGCCCTATTATTATTTTGGTGGATTTGACTGAAATAATACATAAATGTTTGTACATGTTTTCGGTTGTATTATCCTCGAGTGCCCAAACTGCGCCCCTCTAAGATTTAATTAGGAAATGCAACATAAATAAAATAAAAACTATTTATGTACCAATTAATTATAACAAATTCACATTGATACCCCCTAAGTAATTCTTTTATAAATAATTATTCACTCAAAAATAACATTTAATACATTACGAGTCAAATATTATGCCATCATTTTTTGTGGTCTTAACTCCGCCCCCTAGGTGACATCATAGCAGTTGCGAATTGTACACATATGACTTCCATTTATAAATGTGTAAACACAGCAGATGGAATTTCCGAGATACTTTTATTTTTAAGAAATTGAGTTTAAAAGGACCAATCTGCGTGGCAATCATTTTGTATTAAGAAAAAACACATAAAAAGAGTGGTGCGAGATAAAATTTGCAATATTTATCAGTTTGAATCAAAATTTCATACAAAAATCATCTGAGTTTATTTACTGAAACATAGTAAAAAAATATCTCACAGTCGCTTACGTGTGTGATAAAATCTAGCGAGAATAGGATAAAAAAAAGCAGAAGATGGCGGAGTTTGGACAGGGGCGCAGTTAGGACCTCCGACGATATTTTATGCATGTAATGTTTGAATGAGTACATATTTATATAACATTTATTATACGAGAGTTGATCCAGAATTACGTAGAATATTACTGTAACTGAAAAAATATAGAAATGAAAACTACAAAACTGTGGATACATAAATATCAATATTCATTACATAAGTGTACCAAATTTCGTGGCAATTCCAAGGTAAATGACGAATTTACATGGTCTTTAAGAAGGTATAGGTAGCAATCGCGGGAATGAGTATACCTTGGTGTAACTTAAAAATCAAATTGTCTTTTTAGCTCACATGACTAGCTCAAGGTGAGCTTTTCTGATCGCCTTTTGTCCGGCGTCCGTCGTCCGTGCGTCCGGCGTCAACAATTGCTTCAAACAACATCTCCTCCTAAACGGCTTGGCCAATTTGAAAAATATTTTGCAGGAATGTTCCTTGGATGAAGCTCTACTAAAGTTGTATAAATGGTTCTGGTCCATTGCATAATTAGGTCACAGGAGCTAAAAATAGATTTTAAAAATGCAAACTTTGAAAATCTTCTTCTGCAAAACTGCAAGGCCTAGAGCTTAGATATTTGGTATGTAGCATCATCTTATGGGCCACTACCAAGATTGTACAAATCATAGCCCTATGGTGATAAATGACCCCGCACCAGGGGTCACTTGTTTTACATAGAGTTATATAGGAAAATCTTAAAAAATCTTCTTCTATGAATCCATAAGGCCTAGAGCTTAGATATTTGGTATGTAGCATCATCTTATGGGCCACTACCAAGATTGTACAAATCATAGCCCAATGGTGATAAATGACCCCACACCAGGGGTCACTTGTTTTACATAGGAAAATCTTAAAAAAATTTCTTCTATGAATCAATAAGGCCTAGAGCTAAGATTTTTGGTATGTAGTAGCATCTAATGGTTCATTACAAAGATTTTCAAAGTCTTGGCCCTACGGTGATAAATGACCCTGCGCCCAAGTCTTCTCTGAAACCATATGGCCCATTGCTTAGATATTTGGTGTGTAGTATTGTCAGGGGTAAAATGTTTTAGATTAAGTTATATCAGAATCCTTGTCTGTTTAAAAACCTTGACATCAGTTGAAGCAATGGTACTCAGGTGAGCGATTCAGGGCCATCATGGCCCTCTTGTTTTATGAATCTCTAAAACTTTTATCAGAAAGTGCATCGAAAGCATTATACTCATTTAATACCTTGTTTGATCATGTTTCGTTAAATGTTGAAGAAAAACTGAAATTATTTGATTCTATGATTTTTACCTATTTTATTTTACGGTTATGAAATATGGGGTTTTCACAAAGCTTCTGATATTATACCTGTTCACTTAAAATTTCTCAATTAATTTTAATAAAAAATTAGCTACAGATAATTAAACAGCCAAATAGTTTGTTGCTTAAGTTTTTCAGTATGAAAGATAATAATGGTGATTATATTCTAAAAATATAAAATCAATGTTTGATGATATCAGATTATTGTATCTTTTTTCAAGCAATCAAGTTTGTGCGGAACAGTTGAATATCATTAAGCAAAGAGTTTACGATCAATATATTGATTCAGTGTTGGTTTTATTCTTTAGATAATAGTAATAAGTAAGATACATATCATACTTTCAAAACATGTTTTGAAATTGTGTCATATATTAAAAAAGTTGACAATCCTTTACATTGTAGTGCACTTACGAAACTTAGATGCTCTGCCCATAACTTAGCTATTGAAGATGGTAGATATAGAAATATCGTAAGACAAAACAGAAAATGTATATTTTGCAACATGAATGCAAAAGAGAATGAATTTCATTTTCTTTTAGTATGCCCTTATTATGGAGATTTGCGGTTAAAGATATTACCACGGTATTATTGTACTTGGCCAACAATTACAATAATAAAGATTATTTTGCTGTACTTCTGCATGAATTTTGTCTTAAGCATGACTGTGTTATAAAAGACAATGAAGGCAATATTTTTCAGGTGAGCGATTAAGGGCCACCATGGCCCTCTTATTATAATTATTACACCTATATACTTTGTACTTTATACCTATACTTGTTGAATGAATAAAATTAAGTGCATTATTCACACATTTACAAATAAATACCAAGACAGTATTCCTTATCATTTGTAATACCATTTTAATATTATTATAAAATATAATTTTACATTATATAATTTTACTAGGGTGAATGAACCCGCTATGTTGGGCGAATGAACCAACATTGTAGGGCGAACTGACTCGGGCGAAAGTACTTGGGGTGAATGAACCCGATACCGTATAGCAATAATTAGGTGACTTTGCATGCATAAATGACATAGTCTGGTTGCCGGTCATCCTCAAGATTACAGATAAGAAGTGTGAGGGAAGGTACGTCTGCCAAGAACCAGGCAATGAAAGTTTTTGGAACTCGCCCCTGCTTGTCATGTCCACTTCTGTTTCATGAAGACAAGATGAGATACAGGGTAATCTCTTCTGAGATCCACTCCGGTTATTTTTTCGTATTGGCCTCAGTTATTAACTGGTGAAGTCGACAAGAAAAGACAATGATATTGAAAGAAATGAAAAGAAAAATATATCTACTTACTGTGTCTGCGAGTATTTTTACATGTACATCCTAAAACAGTGTATTTGAATGGCCGAAACGAGGTTGGGGTATTGGTGTAAATTTCCCGAAGCTTTTATATAAGGCCTGGGTAGAGATCCAGCGGAGGCCAATACGAAAAAAAATAACTGGAGCGGATCTCAGTAGAGATTAGGATACAGCGGTACTAATCACATCTAGTGATAGTTCTAGTTTGTTTCTTCCTGCATCTGCTTTAACCCTTTCCCTCATATAGACTCATTTTGACTCACTCAATAGGTACCACATAAAGCCTGATCTGCAGAAAACCACATAAACCTTACCAAATTTAATTATAAAGTCTTCATTTCCAGACCACTGAGGAGCAGCGAACAGCATAAAACCTGATCAGCCTGCGAGTTACTCTGGTTTTATGTTGTTCGCATAGGTCTGTTCATGGTTTCCTCTATGAGGTAAGGGTTAAGAAAAAAAATATTTTCTTCTGAAATGCCTATCATTTTAGGGTCATCAAATTTTATTAACAAAAGATGTTTATGCAATGCAAGCCTGTATGAACGAAAAGAAAAATATTTAAAGAAAGTGATATTAAAATATTTAAGTCAGAGTTGTAGTGTTATTAACCTTTAGGTAAACCCAGTGTTAGACAGGTTTATTGATTTCTTTAAAATAATTTATATAAATGAATGACATGCTTACATGAATCTCTTCAGTCAAGCCATATTCATTTTTCAACAGTAAAAGCATGTGATGAAAACCAAGGTGGTAGGTTTGTGTATCTATCCTTTTATAGGCTATATAAAGTTGTAGGTTTGGGGTTCATTTTGTGATAAAAGCTCCATCGCTCTGTGATCTGTCTTATGTAACCAGCAGAGCCATGTGTTTATCAGGTCTTCATGAAGAAGATAGTATATAAATATCTGCAGGTGAAAAGATATTTTGTTTGATAATTGTCATCAATATTTTATGTTTGTTCATTGTTCAAGAGAAAAAGACTTTTTACATATGTTGGTCACAAGGCTCTCTTCCTGTTTGGGGGAACAGTTCCTCTACATTTAGGTGGGGGAATTTTCCCCTGTAGGGGGGAATTTGGCAAATTTTGCTGTACATACATATTTTCATGAAAATGTACAAAATAGTTCATGTCTAGTACCGGTAGCTTTATTGGTTAAAATGAAAGGAAAATCAGCTAGTATACAGTACAACTGTATTGTACAAGAATCTACCACCTGACCATTCTCGCTATTTATATGAGCTCTTGCATTTTCGATTGTAGGGGGAAATTTGCTTGAAAAATGGGAGAAAAAAACCCCAACCTTTTGGCTGGGAGAATTGTGCCAAATAATGGCACTAAAAATGGAGATCGAGAGCCTTGGGTCATCTCATTTGAAATTGTGTCTGGTGAATTTTTTTTTTTCTGACTTATCTTCTGTCTGTCTGTCTTGTTTGTACACACTCCTTTTTCAAATGTTATATAGGTAGGATATACTCATTGTGGAGATAAGTCAGACAAAAAAAAGTTGAAATGGGTCACCAATGAAAAAAACCAGTTTGATGTAAATTTGTACAAGCATGAAAATCAGCAGACAAAAAATAAAATAGCTTAAAATAAAGCCTTACTTTTTCTTCCTCACTACAAGTGAATGTTGATAGAGATCAGTCTTGAAGTACTTACTTTAGTTTGTAACTCCATTTAGAGTAGACTGACACTGGAACCACACTGTGCATAGAACTTCGAAAAGAGATACTGAGATTGTGCAAAAAAGTACTCATTTTTCTGGTGGGTGACCTGCCGTGTGTAACCAGATACAATGCATTACTAACTTGTACCCTTGTCCATCAGTTGCCTCTAGTCATGGAGTAATATCAGTCCTGTAATGCTTGGACGGCATGGGGTTGAACTCAACTCCATCATACAACCAGGTCAGGCTGACACATGTTACTATGAACATGTTCATAAAGGGAGCCTTCAGAATTGGCATCAACTGGACAACGCGCAATGCTGACCACTTTGACATTGACCACCACTGGGGTAAGTGCTCCAACTACCAGGAAACTGACCATCAGAATACTGGAACTTGAGCAGGCCTTCCATTGCTGCCACATCACAAGTCTGTGAAACTTGGTCTAGGTATATTGCCATTCCTGTTCCTGTCTGGCAGCTGGAAACTGAGATAGCAGCCATGTCTGCTGCTAGGACGACGTCTTGTAACTTGCCAAGGTTGGATGTAACCCTCCAGAACATGCAACTAGGCAGCACTTGTAACCAGTGTTTGTATGGCTTACTCTTCATCAAGATGTGCAACTTTCATGTAATGTTATGCTGAAAGTAAAATAAGGAATAATCCAAATATGAAAAAACATCAGTTAGGAATAAAACTTGGAGGTTATTAGGAGAATTGAAGCAAACATGGAAAACAGACTGTAACTTTATTTATATGTACAATGAACTGCTAATTTTGTTGCATAGTCCCTGATGAACTTTATTATTTTTTGACATCACTGTATCTCTTCCAATCCATGATTTGATATTATTTCAAAATGTGTATATAACTTCAAGAAGGAATGCCCCATGCAGCCATTGTGAGCCTCCTAATATCAACACAAGCTCTATTTATCAGAATGTTTAACAATTTTCAAAGCTGGCTATCCAGTGATGGAGAGTTCTTCGACATTTGGATTGGACCCGCAACTGAAATCTACTGAAACTTGATCACAGTGGTGTTTGTAACAGCAAAATACAAAATATTTCAATGTGGTTGTTCATAGCAACTCAAAAACAAAGAAATTGGTTATAATAAAAACTTAAGAGTATTCACTGATTATCATTTTCTCAAGTTAACACCTGTTCTCTAGATGTGTACATGCTGCCAACAAGTGGGAAATGAATGTGTATTACTAGAACTGGTCTGAAATACCGTCTATGGGACGTTACACCCAAGCAAACAAACTGGTCAGAATATTGAATGAATTTCTGAATCCATTGTGGTGATCAGTTGTTTTGAAATGTTATTCATAATGCACCCATACATTGCTGTCTCTGAACTGGATAATGGCTATAAGGAACTGGATAATGGCTTCACTATAAAGTGCATAGAAACTGGATAATTTCTCTACACATAAATAAATCCAATGGCTCCACTCTAAAATACAAAAAAAGTGGATTATTGCTCTCCATAGAGTAAATAGAAACTAGATAATGGCTCTAATCATACTTTGATATACAGAAATTGGATAATGGTCCCACATTTATACATGACGTATAACAAAACTAGATAATGGCTCCACACTTAAGTAATAAGAAACTGGATAATGGCCCTACACTGTTGGTAAATATATCAGGAAACTGGATAATGGCCCTACACTACCAATAAATATATCAAGAAACTGGATAATGGCCCTACCCTACCAGTAAATATATCAAGAAAACTGGGTAATGGTCTTACACTACCGAATAATGAGACTAGATAATGGCTCCACACAAAGTAAATAAAGAGAAACTGGATAATGGCTTCATTCTTTTGTGTATGTGGAGAAAATGGATGATGACTCCACACTAAGATTGTAGACAAACTGGATATTGACTCCACAGTATGAAGATATATGTATGAAGAAATTGGACAATGGCTCCATACAGAATGAATAAACTGCACTTGTCAAATCTTAATTTGCAGATGTATATCCTACTATCAATCTGATGGTGGCTGAGAATCTGTACTCATTGCATTGTATCACTGTCTGGTCTTGGAACTTTTCAGCCACTGTGTGTTGAAGTAATATTTCTTCTGCGCTTGATAGTATATTCTGTGATTGTATAAGAATAACTTCATGACACTTTTGTTTTTATAGAAAACAGGCCTGCTGTTCAGAGTAGAATGTTTTGAAATAGTGTACAACATGCAAATTTTCACTCTGCATTTATTTACCTATACATGTACTATTGGTATTCAATTACATGTTATTTATGTGCACAAAGCAACACAAATTCAGTTACCATATATTGTAAAAGGAAGAAGTTTTGTTGTTGTTGTTTTTTTTTAGATAAGATTAAAGTGGTATCAGCAATATGTTACATTGAATCACACATATATCAAATTTTACTTCATCGCTCTTTAACTCATGCACAGAATTAATGTAAGTTTGATTCTGTTGCTTTTTACTTAATTCTATTCACATACATACCAGAACAGTTTCATTCATAATAAAGTTAAAGTCTTAAATTAGAAATAATACATTAATGGAAACTTCGTGACAAATATTGTTAGAAAGTTCTATATTCTGAAAATAGAGATCTCTCTTTCATTTTGTTGCAGCCTTTTGCACTGCTGATCAGCCATGGAGGAAGAGAACCAGGCCACAATGGAGACCTCCAGCGGTATGGTTACTATAGTTACAAGAGCAAAATACCTTTTGACAAATAAGAATGTAGAAGCTGTCTTTGAAATAACTTTTTTTTTAAACACAGAATCTGTAAGGTACGGAAAATTCTGCAAGAAACTATAAACTTTGAAAATTTCAAGACCGAGTTATTTATACTAATCTGACAGTTCCTTGGTATGATACCACAAGACAACTGTGTCTTATACCTGTATGCTCCATGCCAGACTACAATGGAAAAAAATTCTTTTGCTTTTTATAGTACAATAAAACATCATATTAAGACCACTGTTTTCAAATCCCTTTCTCACTATTTCCTATTAATTGAAACTCGATTATCAGATCAGCCCATTATTAAGACCTGTTGACAGCATTTGGAAGTGTGGTCTTATTGAGATTTTACTGTACCCATATTCTCTTAAAGAAAACAGGATAATGAAGTAGGACAGGTTCTAGAAACAACAAACAGATCTGAACTGGATAATGGTTCAAGTCTTTCATCAATTTCATATAATCATGGTATGAATCTAATTCAAGAATAAAATTTTAATTTAATCAGAATCAGATTGGTCACAAACAGTTATTGATCCGTCCATTAATGTAACATTTACCATTTTTTATGTTAAATCAGTGGAGGATGAATCGGGAAAACATGATGGAAGGTGAGGAGAAGAAAACCCCAGCCACACCTAAAGAGCAAACCATGGCAGAGAAAGCTTGGGAGGAGAAGGCCAGATCTCGACCAGAATATAGGGTAATGGGAAATAAAGATATTAGAGGGGAGCTGGTCACAAGTAGTTGGGTAAGAGGGGGGTGGGGGGGCTGGGA
>CM037791.1:33413595-33432608 GCA_021229015.1 Solen grandis
ACATAATTATATTTTTTAATGGAATGAAGCACTAACACACACTAAAATCGATTAAGTTAAAAAAAACAACGTGAAACTCAGAGTGCGAGTATGTTTAAAATGTCATTCAAACTTAATTGATCAAATGAGTTATTGTTAATATAAGTTGCAAGTCTAATTAATTCCATTTCATTTGTGGATTTGAACATTTCGCACAATTTAAAGATATCAACCATAAAATATGATTTTAACACTTATGCAAAAGGCTATTAACACTTAAATCATAAAATAGCAATTTTGAGGAAATCCAATCTTTAATTGATCGATTCAGATTCTGTATACACTAAAATAGTCTTACATACATATACAGTGTACATGCTTTTCTAAAGAGCATGTCTGTGTGTTCCTGTGTTAATCTTTATAAAAAGTAGCATAAATCAAATAAAAATGTA
Source organism: Solen grandis (assembly GCA_021229015.1). Lineage (NCBI taxonomy): Eukaryota > Metazoa > Mollusca > Bivalvia > Adapedonta > Solenidae > Solen > Solen grandis. The sequence goes on from CM037791.1 coordinate 33,414,027, forward strand.
TATTTTCCTTAAATGTCAAAATAAAAATAATAATGTTATGATAATAAAGCATTAAACATGAATTAGGTCATTTTCGATACACAAAACAAGGTCAGAAAATTAGCCACATGGTCACGTAGGCATCCTGACTGATATAGAGATATACATTATTACGTCATCATTACGTCACAATCCAACGGGTAATCATTTGTTCTAACAACTAAGTAGATAGAGCACCATTCATAAAATCTTATATACAAACATTGTGTGCCAACGTAGCTGGTTTCCAGCACTACTATCGTGGATTATCTTAGCGAGAGGAAGGTTCGGGATCCAGTCTAGACAACAGCATCGAGCGGAGGTCATTCGGTGTATTTCTCGTTTTTACTAAGTTTTGAAATATGGCATAAAAACACCAATTCACGGATATATTTGCGTTTTTTTTTTAATCAAAATTATTCATTAAGATCATTTATATATGTAGTCATGTATGTTTTTTTATAAGAGAAACAATATGTGTACACCAATAAATTAAATAAAAATATTGGTTCGTAATTTCAGAAGATATTCTATAAATATCTAATATAAAGGTCCAGGTAATTTACACATTTAAACGTCCTGAGTTTTAAACAAGATTTAAAATAAGAAATAATAGGCGAAATTTAATGAATGTAACTCATATTCGCCTCGGGATATGAATTGACATTCATGCAAAATTCAGTTCAACGAATATCCGAGTTCATCATTTCGGCCCTAGAAAACATATTGCTCCAAAATGCGTTAATAGATTATGATTTTGTACTTTGAATTATTTTTATCAGAACTCCACCTAAGCAATAAACCGTACGGTGTATTATATCGAGAAAAAACATATATCAATGTAAGATCACAATTTAATTTCCGAGCAAAGCATGTTTCATTGCCCATTCACCCTTTTCTTGCCCCGTCTATTATCAATTTGACATCACTTATTATATTTTTTCCACCACGACTGCCAAGCACACGGAAACTTACAGAACTATGAATTATAACATGTTATTTACATGTATGATACGATTTTTCAATTTTGCATATTTCTCCAAACGTTTCATTCTTCCCTTGCGCATTTTTACAACACTTATGAATTGGTCTAGGACAATTACTATTTGCATGAAACAAATCTAGGAAAAGAAGCTGATATAAACAATGAATCAGTTGTAAAATTTTGATTAAATTAAGAAGGTTATGAAATGATTAGATAAGTTTGGTACATTAATAATCAGAAATAACTTAATATCATATTAAAACTTTATAATAAATGTTGAAAATATTTTTTTATTTGAACTAAAAAAGAACACATCAGTATAATTAATTAATAAATAAATAAATAAATAAATAAATAAATAAATAAATAAATAAATAAATAAATAAATAAATAAATAAATAACCTACCTCTTCTTGATACATCCATCACTGATTATGCACATTAAACAATCTGACAAGCAACCTACACATTTATTTATGATTTCCGCATTTGTTTACTCGGTCATAATGTTTAACAAGGAAGCCCATGTACAAATTACTTCTGCTCAAATTCAACTGTGAACCCCGAAATATTCCGATACCATAATTCGTTACAGTTCGTAACTTTCCGGACAGCCCGGAAACAGGTCGGACATTCCCGAATGTTACCGACAAAAGAAAGTGTGAATTGCACCTTCCGTGTGATCTTATACCGCACGCTTTTGTTTAACGGGGGAAGGCTAATCATTTCAGCCTGCTCATAATCTCTTGCTATCTGATTTTAAATGGATCAAAAGGTTTAAGACTTAACTCATGAATCATTGGTAGTACTTAATGGGTATAATTTGCTGAAAACTGCAAGATGACAGTTACACCCCGGGTCGGAGCCTGCGGTCAGGGAGGGGGAGGTTAATTAATCTTATGTAATGGTATGTAAATGTGTCATAACTTAATGACAACTTCTACGCATGTGATTCTCTCTCTCTCTCTCCCTCCCCTTTTTAAAAAATTTTATTATTTTTGTGACTAAATTCTAGAATAACTTTTATATCCTATGATGTGCACCTATATTACATTTTAAGTATTTTAAACATGACCGTGTTATTTGTAATGATGTTTGATTTGATGTCATTTTATTCATCTCTTATAATTCCGTATGGATTGGCATTTTACATTTATTGTTTTATACTAGTTGTTTGTATATACTGTATGTACAATGGTGAGATGTAACTAAAGATTATTACCACTATATATATATTTTTTTTATTTCTAAATATTGAAATCAATTTTTAATGAGTTTTAATTCATGTAGAGAACAGGTTTCTTGGCCTATTATCAGATCGTAATAAACATTTAGTTTTCATACATATATAGTCTTAATAACTGTGCTGCACACTTAGAAAAGCGATGCGATACTGTGATTATTTATTTCTGAATATTAACATGTCAGAATTCATATGAATACTATATTTAGCATTTAAGGTAATCTATCCATCATTAAATTATAATCACGGTCCTTCAACTGCTTAAAAAGACAGTGCTGATGCAAGCATTGTAATTGTGCTCTTTTACTCTAAGTCTATAAAGGTTTGCATTTACCATAATTTCCCACGATCACTTGAATTCAATGATAGATGGATTTCCTTAAGAATGTATATTTCTAAAGGTATTAATTAATGATAAGGCCAAATAAAAGAATGGTTTGTTTCTAATGACAAGCTAATGTATAATAAACAGCTACCTGAACGATTTCTTCTCCTTTATTATTATTATTATTATTATTTTTTTTTTATTTTTTTTACAAATGAACATGACAAAAGACGTACTCTTTAATGATGGCAGAATGATGTATTTTTTACGGTACGGTTCTTCAATATTTCACCAAGTATTGTCTTACAGAAGAGTTCCTCTTTGATACATGGAAGCGGAAGAAACCAGGAAACAAAGTTCATCATCATCATCATCATCATCATCATCATCATCCTCATCAATATCATTGTTGTCGTTACCCACGATCGACATTCTAATAATCATCAAAATCGACATCATCGTCATTATTATCATCATTATTTCAAAATATTTATTTGCTGCAGCTTTGCCAGAAATAACGTCACCAGCTCCAGACAGCAAATTGAAAGATGATAAAATCTACCACATTAAAACGAGAACTGTCCAGAACGTGACGACACCCAAGAAGAGTTTCACTAAATTTCACACGAACGCACATTTCAGAACTTGACCTTTGTCCATTCCCCTTTTTTTACACCATGTGATCTTACATTCACGTTTTATGAAGAATACCCGTATAAACATACACCCAGAGATGTGAAAACCTAAAACTTTAATGTACCTCCGTGATACACCATAAAAATATCTAACATTTGTGAAATTAAATTTAAGTACACGAAGATATTTTTCCGCACGAAATAAAATATGCTTAAGTTTTATAAAACAAGTGACTGAGATAATGTAAAAAAAAAAGAAATATCTTTTTAAAAAGATATGCGGCGTTGATGAGGATTATTGTATTATTGTAAATAGATAATGTAGAACAATTATATGATGTAGGAATAATAATCTGTGAAGCATTTCATACAGGGATATTAAAAAAAGCAGTCGGCAAAGTAAATAAAATTGTAGTGCCCAGTGGAGTAGTGCTTGAAACTCTCACAGATGACACAAATACATGCAATTATGAGCTCTAGAACACCTAGAGACAAAATAGGGCTCTCCTATCATACCTCAAAAATAAAACAATAATTATTAATTTATTAATTATTCAATCCTCTTCCAGAATAACAAATACTCTCGGTCTTCAAAACCTTTAGTATAGGCTTCCGGTCCGGTCTACCAAAATATTTTTTTTCTTTTTCGGCAAAAATACATTCGGCTAATAGCAACATACTTAAAAATTAAATTCATTTCATATTTAATTCAGCAATCTTTTAATAAACAATAATAACTCTTTTTTTTTTCTTTGGCGCAAAATTTATACAAGGTTGAAAATATCCTTGCTAGCCGAAATTGACTATCTAAATTCAAAATTACCCTAATAAGGGCCGTTGTTGTAGCAGTAGACGGGTGACGAGGTTATTTGTTCGCTGGCCTTGGAGCTCTATTTCCTTATCTAACATCCCAAATATACTCATGAAACAAAGTCTAATTTGGTCGGCAGTGATGAGAGGGTTCTACGGTCTCGAGGGGAATAAACGTGGCACCTCAAGTGCGCGGGTTTTCCCGGCGAGATAGAAGAAGAAGGAAGGCACAGTTCACCTCCAACCCACATGCCGATCATTTTCACGGACACATGAGAAACAAGCAAACCCTTCCACATCCAAATATAATGGCAATTAACACCACCAGCTCAAATTAGCTTTGTTAATTACCAAATATTTTAGACACTAAAAAACCAACTTTAGGTAAAAATAATAAATCTGTGAATTACAGGTTTCCCTTCTAAATTTTACCCATTTTCGGATTTCAAAAATAAAATTTTATAGGAGTGAAGGGTCACACTCCGGGGTCCGCCCACAGAGCCGAGCAGGCAGACGGACCCTAAAATAAACAACGTTAACAACAACCCTCACAGATGAAACTGTAAGAAGTTAGAATGTATGAATCAAGTATATTGTGTTTAGAGGCAAGTGTATAATTGTACAAAAAATCCCGTCTCTGGGTCAAGCTTTATTCCTTTATACAAGGATCTAGGTGTATACAACTAACCACATAGCCACAAGAGGAGGACATTACAGTATTGAAGCGAACTATAGCCGACTTTCAGTAATACGAGTACTGAAGAACAGGATATACTTTCCTTTTCTATTATGCAGATATTTATAACGTCCGGTCGAACAGATCACCGTGTACATTTAAGAGATTCTGGAGAAAAAAAATCCCTTAACTATACATTTATTTATCAGGGAAAATTGTAATAGCTGTAATTCAGTCAGGATATATTAAAGTGTTCATTTGGTTTTAGTCTGCGTCTCCATCCGTAATTACCGGTAGGTCAAAAGTGAGGTTATACACTAATTACTGATTTAAAAGGTTGTAGGTTTGAACCCTGATATGAGCAAAGATCTCATATAACCTTCCTAGGTAGAAGGCTCTGGTAAAACCAAAGATACAAGTTATTCGATTATAATTTACATTAAAATGATACTAAAATATCACCATGGAGATGGACTTCCGGTCGTGCATGAGATACTAATTTCCGGGAAAGTCTCAAACACGACTTTTGATTGCAAAACTGAAGCAAGAATTTTTTTCCCATACGACTTACTACCTTTTCATATTCCACCTTTGAAATATATGCTCGATTGCAATCGGAACACCTCGGATAAGTCCGTCATTTTATCACCGAGGTGTTCCGATTGGCTCGATTGAAGTACCCCACTCATTCACCGGCTTCTCTGTCCACAGACTGAATAAAAGTTTGTTATTTTTTTCTTTTTCAACATTTTCTTTTAAATTTATTTGTGATTGCCCTTTTCGTAATATATCACACATATCTTGATTATGGTTACAAAATAGACTCAGGCCAGAATCCAGAAATTTTCTGCTGGGGGGGGCCAAACTCCGAATGTGATAGGAGTGGTAGGGGGTTTCGGGGGCATTCTCCCCCGGAAAAAAAAAGTTTTTAGTGTGATGGAGATGCATTCTGAAGGGTATCTGGGGATAATAGTGAAGGTTTTTGTTGTTGTTGTTGTTTTTGTTTTTAAATCCGATATATTTGAAACTTGAAGGCCTAGGTCCCACGGGGGAAAAAAATAATCGGTGAAGTGGAAATAAACATTTTTTTCTACCGATGGCTCCCGATGTTTGAGCCAAAAAAAGACTGAGCAGTCCGTTGAAAATGACAATTATTAGGCTTCGGGATTGGTCCGTTGAACATTCACTGTTGTTTCGGCTATGACACAATAGCCTTGAGTCCCGATGTTCGGAAAAGCACCGGGGGACCTCCTCCGATGATCGGCGAAGGTGCCCCGGAGTTTCACTGAGTTTGTAACATCACCGGGGGAATATCCCCGTAGATTAGGGGATCTTGCGAACCATCCTACGTGTCTCGGGGAAGATTATTGAGAGTATGAAAATTTGATGGTGGAATTAAGCGACAAAGTCAAGAGAAGACTTTTGCGGGGTTTAAGGGGATGCCCTAAGCAATGTCCAATGGCCTTTTTGACCGTCTCAGTCTAAGACTGGCCAAACAGAAACTAATTTCTGGGTGCGCTTTTCAACCCTTGCCATTTTTTTTTTTTTTTTTTTTTTTTTTTTAAGATCGGGAATGTGTCACAGAAAGGCCGCCTAATATCCCCGAATGCCCCCCCCCCTGATACTTCGGCGAGACATCACAGACGCATCGGGGATTCATCGGAGGAAAAAAAATCGCGGAAGCTCCGTGAATGCTGACCGGAGCTTCTCTGCGGATATTTCCCCAGCTTGTTTTCCCGATAAAACATCGAGAACACATCGGGAAAATTTCAATGAATTCTTTTTGCAGTACACCCAAGGCCTCCCGATGACTCCACATGGCTCGCGACACTATTTCCATCGGGAGTGCGTATGCATCCCATCCCCGAGGCAAAAAAAAAAAAAAAAAAAAAAATGCCAAGTGGGACCGAGCCTTAAACACTGAGCGATATAATGTTATCTTTTACTGGCCGGAGTCATGTTATTGAATAACTGCTGTGCAATCGTATAAATTTGATTACAATTGCATTTACAGGCCCCGATCAAAAATAAATAAAATAAAAATAACGGTGGGGGAGATGGAAGCGCTGGGGGGGTGGGGGGGGGGCACTGATATTACTGAAAGGGCATTACTTCTTCCGAATAAGAAATACGGGCTTATCTTGTATTTTCATTCACAAACTGGCATACAATATTTAATAAGGGTTTCCTGAACCCCCACAAAAAGTGATTTGTGATCATTTGTTTTTGACTCAACAGTGTAAAAGACAGTTTTGTCAAAGACTGAGAAAAAAAATCAATTTTCACGTTAAACATAATCATTTTGTCAAAATTGTGGAAGGGAATAGGTTCGACCTTAATGATATTGGCTGTCAAATTGTCGATCTGGAAGCAGTCTTCACACAGAAATTCTCAGAAAAAAAATATCAGGCGCACGTTATAGGGTAGGTGTGGGCCCCTTTTGAGTGTCCTTTTTTTGTGTGTACATTTTTAGTTTTAGTTGAAACATTTTGGTTTTTCTAAATGTTTAATCAGTGACAGAACAAACAATAGATGTTGATATTTAATATAAAATCTTTAATATCCGTTTTATTTTGCACATAAATTGTGTATTCTGTGCATTAGTATTCATTGACTTATCATTTACATTGAACAAAAACTGATTACCTGGATTTGATTTGAATTAGTAATCATAATCTACACATACATTGTCCCAAAATATGGCTGTTAACAATTTTCAAATTCTTTCATTTCTTAATTATATTCATAAATCTAAAATACACATATTTTATAATAATTATTATTATTTTATTCGTAAATAATAAGAAAAGTGAAAATGATGATGTATAGACCTACTTTTTGTATTTATATATTGAGAGAGTTAGTTAAGAAGAATTTAACTGCTTCGTTAAAATAATACTTACAAGTTATGTAAAAATAGTATAGCTGATGACATTTAGAAATACAACCCATTTCTGATAAAGTTTAATTTACATGGCTAGCGATAAGTATGCATCTTCCCCGCAGAATAGCTTTTTAATTTTTTTTCCAAAACAAAATCGGCAATTTTTCATACCTGAAAGTTCATCAACCTGGCAGTTAAATTGCCCGCTTTTAATTCAAGATTTAAAATTTTATAGATGTAGAGAAAAGTGAATTTAAAATTTCGTTGATTAGATTTAGTCAAATTTATTTGTTAAATCAATAATTTCTTTGGGCTCTAGTGAAAATATTTGATAGCAATTACTTTTTCCAACTTAGTTGTTTTTTTAGTGGCTAATTTTATACTAATCGATTTTTTTTAACATCACCTGTCTAGAATAGTTTTACTGATATAAAGTTTTTGTAATTGCCTATTTTTCTTCAATCATTAGATCGCTCGGCAGACGAGATGTCCTTAGGTATCACTCGACAATAGCCTGTGAATCAGTGAAGGTGTCAATCAATTTGCATACACAGTACCCTAAACACATGCTTATCACTAAGTCATGGATGACTGCCGATTCGGATTACCTACACATTAACAGCAGGGGGCCATAAGACAATAGGAGTCTGGCTGGTCAGGTGGTTATGCGGTTGGTTCAGTATGGGGGCCAACGAAGGGGATTTCCTCTAGACAGCTCAGACATTATGTAATCAATGGATTTTATAGCCTAGAAAAAAATGTATAACCAGGGCAGCTGGGGGGGCCTGGGCCCCCTCGCCCCCCCCCCCCCCCCCCGGTGAATCCGGGCCTGCAAAATAGACTGCCACTAAGGAAGCCCGAGTTTTTCAGTCTTACGTCATCAACAGTTCACTGTTGTACGGAGGAATCCGAGGAGAGGCGAAGAAACACGAAAGAAGATAGCACGTGGCAACGCACCATCTGTGCCAAAGGTGTAAACACGCGATCGTCATCTAGACAATTGTAGTAAAACATTAGTATGTAACTAAAAGTTGTTTAAAGGGATCGATATGGCAAAGGTTAACATATTCTAACACTGCTATTTTCATGGAATGATCATGTCCTGTGGCAGTATCAAAAAAAAGAAAAGAAAAAAATGTTGATATGTTGTTACCATGTTGGGGGGGGGGGGGGGGGAATTGAGCGAAAGATATATTTTTGTACAATAAAAAAAACTTTTAAACATTAAATTATGATGTAAAAATATAGTATCCATGTTTCTTTAAAATGGATGCATTCGCAAGTAAATTTTTAATTATTATGTATTATGATTGCTAAATCGTGCTATACTAAGCTCTTATGATTTACTCGGGGGAAAATAAATGTGTGCATTTGAATTGCGCCAACTGACAGCGGGGCGTGATTTTGTTCATCTGCTTGTGTTATTGCATGCAGGGCAATAAAATAATAAAAATAATAATAATAATAATAAACCTTTGCATTTCGTTTTTATCGTATTTCACAAGGGAAATGCACGATCCGTCCTTGTATATGACAACTTCATACATGTATCAGCCAAGACTTTGCATCTTGCTATTATAGTGATGTACTTTACGTGATAGCAAACAAATGCTCACGAATTCTGAATGTTTTCCCACAGGTTTGGAAATCTCAGCGTCAGATACCTACGGCTGCCTATTACATCTGTCGATGAATCAGCGCTCGTGGGTTTCCGACACTGGGAAATCATGTACATTTGACAAAAGAAACACCACTGTGTAGAATGGCCTATGTGTAGAGCAAAATTTTTCATTTGTTTCGCATGCGCTATTTCCCAATAAATATGATTAAAAAATAAAATACTTAACACTAGCTTTCTTATCTGAATCGAGGCAAAATGTGCTGCTTGTGATAGCTTAAAATGACGTCATATACCATGTGGTATGGCCATGATTATTTATGTACCACATGGAAGATATATTCAAGTACATCACTAAGCTGAAATGAATTATTACTTTAACTTAACATAAAAGTTAAGAAATGACATTTTCGGGTATTTTTATGAGAGAAACAAACATAAAAGACTTCAATTTTGAAATACATGTAATAATTATATGGACATAGTCAACTACAAACATCAGTACATCATATAAAAAGAGTCTTTGAAATATGTAGGAGGAAAAATCCATTGTGAAATTATGGGCTGAAACGAGGCACATGTACGGTTCTTCATTTCTTCAATATCTCACCAAGAATCTTCTTGCAGAAGAGTAATGCTCTGGGAACATGGAAACAGCCTGGAAATATAGATCATCATCATCACCATCATCATCATCAGAATGAAAGAAAGAAAGAATAACAGCATAATTATCATGATGTGATAATCCTCAAATGACTGAAATACTGTCGGTGGGTCATAAAACAAAGAAATAAACTTTGATTATTTTCTGAACCTAGATTTATCATTGATAAACATATAGAGTCTAAGACTAATTTCTACCTCGGGAGCGGGAGGTCATGGGTTCGAACCCCAACCGCGACATACCAAAGTCGTAAAAAATGGTACTGTTATAGTTCCCTTGCTTGGCGCTCAGCATATAAGGGTAGTTGCAGGACTGGACGGCCCGGTGTCAGGATAATGTAACTGGGTGTGGTATCATGCCACATGTCTACGGCGTGATACTGCAGTGTGGCAGCACTATATCTGTCTCAAGTATACAACGTCTCTAAATGACTGAAATACTGTCGGTTGGACGTTAATACCATCAAACAAACAAACTTATTTCAAATCATACTAAGATTAATCACAAAGTCATGGAGCTGCCCAGTGATTTCACTATACAGTAAAACCCCATTTAAAGACCACCTTAATATGAAGACCACCTCACCACTAAGACCTCTATTTTCAGGTCCCCTTCTCCATATTAACTGTTTACTGAATCTCGATTATATCAGACTACCTCATTATAAAAATATTAAGACCAGTTGACAGCAGTCCTTTTGGATGGTCTTATTATATCAGATCGTACGGAGATTTCCGGATATAGACGAAGTAACACGAGCTCGGGTACATCCGGGAGAGGCACACATATAGCTTTACAGTTTCCAGGTATGACTTTATGCAACCAGCAAGAATTTGTCTCCCAGTCAACGTAAAATAATGTATATTTATACCTTTCCATGGACCGCCTTTGAAATTCATACAAACAGTTCCATCTCGGTTGAGGTACCCCACCCACTCACCGGTTTCTCTGTCAACAAACTGAAAAAAGCTTGGTTCCCTTATTTGATTTTATATGACATGTGTATTATAGATTTTACATCAAAATTTCAGTTATTATTAATAACTTTTATCTGTATTTATAAGTATTTGTGGGATGAGAAATGTTGTTTTATTGTTGACGTGACGCTGCGACACTATTTCGGTCATACAGCGACGTCCACTTAATTAAATCAATTAAAGGTTAGGGAAAACCCCGGGCGCCCGGGAGCCCCGGATGTAACCACCAACCATCACCGAAATTCCATAAGCCATTTCGAAGTCTAGTTAAATAAGAAATCCAAGGGGCCCTGTCAGGATTCGAACCAATTTTCAGCGAGGTGGGGGATTGGTGGAATGAGTGATGTTAAGTCAACGAACTTATCCACTCGGCAACGGAGGTCCCGGTATGTGAAATATGGCCACATGTCTCAAGTGTAGTACGTGTATTTATTATATACCTATATATTACGCAAGTACTGAATGAAGTGAAATGAAACCACACACACACACACACTATTTCCACATCAAGGACATACTTGCTCTCTGGCTGTAAATTTCATTAAATCATATCCTTATTTGCGCCCTCTACTATACGCGATTAGGATCTGACAACAACGCATTAGGGGTCACGTCAGATTGACCTTTTATGTAATTTATAGGCATTAACAAGTGCTCGATTTTAAACCAATCAAAAGGCGCGTTTCAAACTTTTAATTTCAGTTCTTCTCACTGAACTTGTTATCAAAATCTCCCGAAAAGAAAATCCACACACAATCGCACACGGTATTTCTAACGATAACATGTTTTTTATTATTGTTTTGAACAGGGGTGACGGGTATTGAAATCACAAACCGTGACTAAACTCCGCTGTACTGTAGTGTAAATATAACGGCTGTTTAAATAACCGGAGTGGCGCAGTTGTATGGCAGCCGTCTTATAACCGAAAGGTTTCAAGTTCGAGACCAGCATAGGATTTTTTTATGTAACGTTTTATTTAAAATATCAGCCTTGTTTTCCTCGTGAAAATTGAGTTATGTGTTCAAATCATATACATGTTTATTCACTACCGAATTTTATTAGTTCCTTATTTTCGTTAGCACATGTACAATATTTAAATATTTCAGAAAAGTTGAAGAACTAGATTCCAAAAGTGTACAAATCGTCACAAATATTACGAAAGCGACGGAAACAGCAAGCGAATGTTTTGACTACTCAGACACAGATAGTGCTTTTAAATGAAAATCTGAATGTTTTGAAATGTTCATGAATTAGTATATAAATTATGAAAAAATACAAAAAAATACAAGAAAAATACAAGAAAAAATATAATAAATAAAATGAGACTCGAACCCGTGCCTCCGTGCTTGCACTGTATATATATATATATATATATAAAAAAGAAAAAAAAATAACGCCTTTATCCACTGAGCTATTTTGATTTCTATTATTATTATTATTTTATTTATTTATTTTTTTTGGGGGGGGGGGGGGGGGGGGGGGGCATACTATATTTTAGTTTGACAAAGGTAGACACATTGCCCTTAATTTACCTGTATATAGGTGATAATGGAATTTTCCGATAACGGTTACATTATCGTTTTCGGTTTATACTGCTTTTTAGGCGTGTTTTCTATCACAGTGGCTGAAACCATGGGCGCTGCCATCTTGTAATATGTTCATATATATTGATGCGGTTACTTCCTCTAGTTATACCTAACGATTCTGTAGGCGCCGATTTGATTGGCTTATACAAAAGTCAAGCTGAGACGAGATTCTATAAGATGTTGTCATTTTAAGTTCGCGATACTGAAGCTGATTTTAATGAGATTGTCTCTGGCTCCGAATACATTAACCATTGCTGAACCCGTATGTATATGTTCACGAACAATTAGCACCTGTATAGTAAATTAAGCGCTACACCTTGTCATTTTACCTTCGAATAACTGTAATCGAAAAGGGTTGCAAAGTTGTCCAACATCCGGGTATCTTGTGTTTCTTGATACGCCATCAGGAAAGCGATCATGGCCTCGTTATGTGGCCACCATAACTTCATGTTCCAATCCAACTGTACAGGACTGCGCATGCGCAAAATGAAATTGGTGTTACTATTACCGATGTGTATGATAAAAAGAAGCAGAAAACAAGGCACAAACAACATATTTACAATAAAGTTGACAAGGTGTTATGTTTTACATTTTGCAAATAATTTATTGCACAAGACTTAAAAGATTGAAGATTTTATTTTCAAATAAATGTATATATTATCATATATTACTATACCCCAACTTATACTATTATTTCATAATTGAATTCTTACTATATTCTATTATTTATTGATTTATTTCCTGGTCGTTATTACATCGAAATTTGTTAAATTTTCTCGGAAGACTTTCCCGAGATGGATTCCTATTCATATCCAAACCTTAATCCGTCTGCATCCAGAAAATAGAAAAGTCCGCCATGTTGTTTGTCCCAGCCATATTTGAAAGGATTAAGCATGAATTTTTCAATAGCCGTTTGTTTTAGCTCTTCCTTCTTGATCCTTTGTGCTAATTCCAGAAGAAACCTGCCAGTCTCGATTGCATGTCCTGGAAGAAATTTAACTTTTTTTAACGTCATTATTTATGGGAATCTTAATTTCAGGGAGAGAAAGAGACTAAAATCAAAAAGGCAGAGGGAGAGAGGGGAAATGAAGAACAATTTCTTTTATCAGAGAAAGCTGTCTTTCAGTGAGATAAAGTAATGAACCAAAGAAGGAGAACCAGATATTCCTGCCGGTGACTCAAATCGGTGTCCACATCTCACAACACATCGCAATTTGACATTTTAACGACAATGCTAGTAAAGACAGTAATGTAAGAACTTCCGGTTCCGGTAAATGTAGGCAGGATTTAGCTTGCATCATCAATATAATATTGGATGCTCAGTACATGTGGTCTCTAACTCAGGGTTTGCGTTCTGAATCAATCCAAGATGGACACTCACCAGGGTCGATGACTCGACCAGCAGGCCCAGGCAGTTCCTTCCCGGTGGTGCTAACATTTTCAAGGATGACGGTGCCTTCCCGCTGTAAATGAATAGGTTTTGTCATTGCCTAGCAACGTATGACATTTAATGGGTGAATAGCCGACTAACAGGACGGTTACATTATCTCATTTAAAGGCCCATTATATTACATAATGATTCCTTTTTTTATGAAAAAAGAAAATACAAAATAACATTTAACATATTGTAACTAACACAAATGGTACATAATGTGCAAATATCTGCTGCAAAATAACAATTAAATAACAATTGAACCATTGAAAATGTTGATCAAATTACGCAATTTAGTATTTTGGATGGATGTCAAAATACTCTCAATGTTTACATTTTGCATTGTTTAGTATTCCCGAAGACAGTCTGTAATCGGAAATAATTTGAATGTGAAAAACCGTCGTCGAATCACAATTTGTTTATCAGCTACGTCATCAATTTATGCACTCGCAGAATGTCTATGGAAAATTGACGAAGATATGCGGAATATGCGAATTAGTTATTTTTTTGTAAACAATTGAATGATCTTAAGTAAAAGATTCCTTCTATTTATGTATTGTAAAAATGCTGTCGTCAACGAGTATGCATAGATTGTATCTCGTAACAAATCTGTAGCACACACTTTGCTTTTCTGTCCAAAGAATATTTGCTTTTGGAAAAATAATGGACCTTTAAATGAGTTTATTATACGCCAGTATGGAAACAGGTTCTCACAATTCATCTTCAAGTATTTTGGTGGATATTAATTAAGTGGACATAAATTGATTTATAAAACAGCAGTACTTCTTAGTGCCATACCAACGGGTTCTCAATAGTTCTTAGAAATATTGTCTTTTGTAGGACCCTGATCAGCATAATTACTCCATTTATTAGTAATAAAATCTCCCCACCCTCTCTCTCACTCATGTTGTCTTTATGTCATGTATTCTTAACTGTCATTCTTCCATCTATCAGTCTGACTGTATCTGACTCACTTACAACTGACACAAATACAATCACCTGAACATGCGCCAATGCTTCTCCGATACACCACTCTTGCAGATCCTCGTATTTCTCCGCCAATTCTGTTTCCATGGTAACCATCTGGTCGATGAGGCACATAAGCATCATGGGCACCGACATAGCGTTGATGGGAGTCGCACCAGCAAGTTCGGGCAGTCCTTGTCGTACATCGGTCCAGTCCTCACGTACCCAGTGTACAATCTTGTCCATCATGGAGACAGCCTCGTTCTGAAACGTTTAATTATCTACTTAATTTGTTGCTTGGGTTTTATGTCCAACCCAGAGCAGTTTAGTCATTTGGGGACCCTTTTTATAGAGTTGTCTTAGTTCGATATCACGCCATAGACAAGTGTCATGATACCACACTATTGTGCTATCACCGGGTCAACCAGTCCTCAAACAACCCTAGGAATACTAGTATATGCTAAGCGCCAGGCAATGAAGATATACCTAAGACGTTTTATCGGAGTAAGGCTCCGGGTACACAATGACACTCCGGTAGAACCAGCAACCTACTGTAAGCCACAGGAAAGTTTATTAGAAGGAACTCTTCAAATAAAGAGAAGGAAATAGCTTGAAAAAAGGCATACCGGTAACTGATATTATAAACGAGAAATAGTTACTGTCATGTTTTTGAGAACACCGTAAAATATTTTATTTGTCTAAAATAAGTGCATTATAGTAAAAGGGAAAGTTATAGAAAAATAGCAATTATAAAAACAAAAATATAGATTTGATGCGGGGAATATACATCTAAGTGCTGATAGATGAATACCTTATATTTATCATCCTTGGTTGCTATGGCCAACTCTGACATTGCCAAAATGAAGTAGCATTCCGAATAGATTGTCTGCTGTACTGTGATTGGCTTGCCGTCCCGTGTTAGCATCAGGTAACATTTGCTTGTCTTTGGGTCCTTTGCGTATTTTAGAAGAAACTCTGCTCCTGAATATGTCAGAGAAATTTGCAGACAAATCGGGGCTCAAACATGGGACCCGGGCTCATATTGTTGCTATGCTAGAGTTCTTCGTCACTACGGCATTATTTCAGTCTTATAGCTACGTCCAGCTCTTATCAGGTTGAGGAAGATCTTAAATGATCACTGGCATACAGCAGGTCAGCTTGAATACACCATCACATGAAAACGCAGTCAGGATTCGAACCCAGAGTAAGGAAAGGCTAAGTGACAGTAATTCAGCGCGACTCTAATCAATCGGCCTCTGAGCCTCACCCACTCTTTCTAATAAAATAAGTACAAGATAATAATATCAGTTAGCTTTTTAGAAACGCTGGCAATGCCAAATATGTTTGGCCAATTTCATGAGTTTCACGATTGAGCAATATTCTTGAGGCTTGCTTAATAACATTTTCATTAACTCGTTTAGTAAAATTTGATATAAAACAGCGCCTCCACCTGTCACAATCTCCTGCCCCGAGTATAAATATTTATATAAAACTATATCCTCAGAGACACTGGTAATTCTAGAAATTCGAAACCCTGTCCTAAGTCCCTATGCCGAACAAGAGGCGCATTAATTAACATAAACATCGTCAGATTCCCATGATTCCCTATATCTGCCAGCCGTGATGCACTTAACTAGCGTTTTATTGTTTAAAACTATAGCAACCGATCAAAATGCTGCTAATACAAATGAGTAATCCTCAGTCGGGGAAAGTATACATATGGTAGAAAACACATCGTCCACATAATACATTCTTAGGACTATCACTGAAAATCTTGTAATTTGTATTTTTTTTTATAAATTTGACGTGTGTCGCTATTATTTTTGGAAACATCGATGTCAGGCGCGTAGCCAGGCGGAAGCCTTCAACATTATTTTTTCAAGTAAGCCCTTTCATATATAACGTAAAAATTGAAAAAAATTAGATGCTAAGTTTCTTTCAAATTAGTTGTAAAGCTGCTTTACAACTTATTTCAAGGAAACTGAAACAACTGTGGGAGTCACCTAAAAATGTTCCAAATTTGACAAGTCAGAAAGCCGTCTGGAAATCACCAGAAGCCACAAAATCACACGAAGTTTTCAAAATTTTCTCACGGAAACTGACAAAAAGGGGCTCTGTCCCCTTCTCATGCTCCCCAGCTTCCGCCGTAACGGTTAGAACATAGCTCCAAGCAGAGTTGTCGTTCTTTCCTCTATGAAATGATAATGGAAACCAGTGTGCAGTCATGCGGAACATCTCGACAGTTATAATTCTGGACAATCTTCTACGCAATGATCACCCCTTACAAGTAAAATATGTTGTTCTGCAAGGGAAGTAACCGCTGCATGGAGTTTTTTTTTTTTTTTGTTTTTTTTTTTTGTGATTTACATTGGTATCCACATTGAAAAATTTCATATTCAGAAAAAAAAATCATGTCACCGCAGAATTACGATTGTTTGTTCCTCTATATTGTATTAGGCCAAAAAAAAGGGGGGGGGGGCTTCTGGCCTCCAGTCAGAAAAAAGAGGGTGGGTTGGTAGGGATATTTTTTTTTTCCTCCGAATGATGCAAAAAGTAAAATAAAAGTAAAAGAGATTTTTTTAAAGTCGGTAATGTAAAAATAAAAAACAAAAAAAAAACCGTGTCGACCGTACCCCCCCCCCCCCCCCCCCCCAAAAAAAAAAAAAACAACAAAAAAAACGTGTCGACCGTAAAAAAGAGGGTCGGTCGGGAGACCAGAAACAGAATTATGCTCGATCATTGAGTGTGATGGTGTGATGGAAGTGTATTTTGATGAAATAACCGAGAATAATTCGAATCAGGAATGCCACAACATAAGAAACGTGTTTCCGAGTATGAAGTGAGTTACATGCAGATGTGTATGCATACATATTTTCTCATTGCTTCAGACTGTATCAGAAAATGTCTTCTCATTTCAAGTATAATGCAACTGTGTTACATTGCGTATCTCTGTAATCCTCCGTTTTATAGTTTGGGGAGAATCGATATGCTACATTAAGTCGTGCAAACTTCTCGCAGCAGTTACCGGTACTTCTTTTTGCTGTAGAAGAAAATAACAAAGCGTGACGTAAGCATTCCAATGATTTATTAAGTTTTGTTCTAAGTGAAGGACCGAGGTTCGCTAATGACGTCAGAATGGAATTCATTGGATTACCTTTTACGGCTGCTTGTAGCACTTCCGGTGTCCGGTACTTTGCTTCCTCATTGTACATACGAGCATACATCCAGATCTAGAACAGACGGCATTTAATTGTTACTGAATTATTAGAGCAAAATAAGCAATATGATATTCAAGCAATATGTGAGTTTATTATTATGTATTGATGAATTGTGCACAAATAAAGATAATAATAATAAAATAACATGGCGTATAGATTGGGGAATCTTTTCCGCAAATGCCTATTTCTAAGAAGTTAGATCAAATCTATCTAATACCTACATTATATTTGATGCCGGTTTAGCAACAGTAGTTCAATAAAATCACAAAACAGGCTTTTATACTCACATAAAAAACATCAGACTATGAAATATCACTTATGTTGTGAATAAATGTCTATATTTATTACATATATGTATATACATTGTACATACTTTTGTCGTTTTTTTTTTCTAAGAAAAGAAGAAGACGAAGAAGCAGAAAAAGAAATTAAACCCCACAAGTGGCATTAAATATAATGAAATCCTTTCATTAGCTTTATCAATTTAGCTACTGTTATATTTCGTATCGTTAATAGAAGTTTAAACTCTCTAAATAATTAACCCC
>CM037791.1:33432708-33446377 GCA_021229015.1 Solen grandis
GGCCAAGTTGTGTTAGAGATGAAAAAGAAATAAAAACAATCCTAAACTTCATTGTGACGTGTTTTCTCTTATAATGATAATATTGTTGGTTTTAATGTTTAAATCGAGTTTGACAACAGCCGAGACTGGCTATATCCGGTTTCCTCCGCAGTGAATAAAAAGATAAGTTTTCATTGGTAAATTAGAATATAAACTCATTTTCCTCTGGAAAAGGGATTTGCAACTATCTTAAAGGAAATATTGACCATGACACTGAATATTAATTACAATGATATATCTGTCATTTCTTATTTTATTTTATTTAAATGCATTGATCATTGAGAACTGAACCTTTTATTGACTACACACACACCTTTAATGTTCCCATTATAAAAGATATGATTCGATCAATTCAGCTTTCGAGTCCCTGTCTTTACACCAGAATATCAAGTGATCATTGTTTAACCGGGTTTACACAAAATATCACACATATTTGTTTATTATACTAGTTGTTAGAGGAAAACCTTTTTTTCCGACAGTATTTCAGTTATATAATTATATAGAGGGGAATATCCCTATTAGCACAATTTAAGCACCTGTGTAGAACGATCGAGACCCGCCCCCGCAAGCCAGCTGTATTACTTGCTCACATTCATAGCTCGGGTCCTGTATGGATTCGAACCCACAGCGGCGAGGGGCCAAGTGACACAATTAATCGTGACATGAATTGAAGATAATCTTCTGGTGTGTTTCCGCAGATGATAGCTATCTTGTGGAATGTTATGTTGATGTTGACGTTCCACCGATAGTATAAATGCTAGTATTTTTTTGCATATATAGTACTGCAACACTGCGGCATCGCATATATAGTACTGCAACACTGCGGCATCGCGACGAAGACATGTGGCTTGATTCCACGCCCAGTCACATTATTTAGTCCTGGGGCTACCATGTGTATATGAATGTAAACTTGATTTTTGTGTGGAACGATTGTAATGCAACACTTTTAAAAGTACTGTTTAATAAATTATGCATTTGCAAGTTTTGATTAAGAGTTTGTTTTGTTGTTTTCAATGTCCTTTCAAAATATATCAAAAATATGGAGATCAAGTGAAGTGTTGCCTCAACCGATATCACGCCGTAGACATGTGGCATGATGCCACATTCACTCACATTATCTGAACACTAGGCCAACCAGTCCTGAAACTGTTCTTATATTTGCCGAGCGAACACACCAAAATCAATATCAATTTAACGACATATGATATGCTATGTCGCGGAAGACGGATATCGAATCCAAGACCACCCGGTATTAGGGCGGGTATTCTAACAGCAGTATAGTTTCCAGCATATTTCGCTGAAAATAATTAGCAAGTTCAAAATAAATACAATTGACAATGCCTCTATAAATGTACGGGGAGAACATATAGCTCGATAATTTCCGATGTTCAGACTTCAGTACGGTGTTCAGAAATGTGCCAAGTGTTCAGATATCATTTCGGTGTTCAGACATCCGCCAAGTGTTCAGATTTCTCCTACGTGTTCAGACATTACTTCGGTGTTCAGATATCTCTCCGATGTTCAGACTTCTCCTACGTGTTCAGACATTACTTCGGTGTTCAGACATCCGCCCCGTGTTCAGATTTCTCGTAAGTGTTCAGACATCCCTCTAATGTTTAGACACCCGTCCAGTGTTAAGATTTCTGTCCGTTGTTTAGATATCTGTCCGACATTCAGACTTCTGTCCGTTGTTTAGGCACCTGTCCGGTGTTCAGATTTCTGCTCGTTTTTTCAGACACCTGTCCGGTGTTAACACAGTTGTGAGATGTATCGGTATCTTCTTGAAGAATATACTTAAATGAATACATTCGATGGTTATATTATAGACATAATCAAAGCAATAACCTGCTGAAGCCTGTAGAAAGTGCCGAGGTTGTGTTCCATGTTGGTACATCACTTAACTGTTTGGCCGAGTTTCAGGTCGCAGTCGCTGATAATTGAAAACTTTACACGCATATACATAGCTAAGATACTCTAATATTCCGTGAAATACTTAATATTGAGCAACTCACCTTTTAAAAGTGACTATTGGTCTGTTTCTTTCCCTTCCGTCCAGCGTTTTCTAGTGTTTATGGCAGAGAATGACCGGTGCGAACGCAGAGAGCCTGCCGATATAGCGATTTCCGCAGAGAGCCTGCCGATATGGTTATGCACCGTGCTTGGTGCTTGGACTGACAGGAGAAAGACGCTGAGTGCATAGTGGCACCCAGGTAGAGGCACCGACCTACGAAAGGCGGGTCATTAATCAATAATCACTATATATCACGCAAGGCTCCTTTGATTTTGCCTATTTACATGAATATTTTCCACCTAAATGCGACAGACTAACATACACAATCATAAATCAAACTAAGAAACGCCCTCGAAAAATCATTCACATGAACGCAATGTAATTCGGTCATAAGATATATAATACACTATATATGTATATAAATCGTTTTAGATTCTAACCTCACCATGATCATCTTGCGCCCCAGTGATGTCAAGGACCTTCACCCCTAATCACCAATAATTACGTCATTAATTATCATTATTTACAATATATCCTGATCGATACCGAACTGCTTTTCTGAAAATGAAAGTAGATATTAACAAGTGAGTAAAAATAGAACATCTATTTTTAGCATCGAGATACATCTCACAACTGTGTTATATATATATATATATTTTTTTTTTTTTTTTTTTTAAATTTACAAGTAACAGAATTCATCATCAACAACAACAGCAGCAAAACAGCAATGTTTAAAACGAATAGGTCATAGTTATAATGCTCTGGTTTGTATGCAATTGAGAGACGGAGATTCAGACATAAATTTAGTGATTCACGTAACTTGGGGAATTCCCAAATTATTGATGGAAAATTCTGACGTCTGTAAGAAATTTTCTTGCTTCAAAATCATCTTCAAAGATATACTCAACGTTGGATCGGAGACCTTGTGTTTGTCTGTTGTCAGAGGTAAGATTGTTTTATTCGATATTTATATGACTCTGTTTAGAAGAAAATAAAATGTGCATTTTTATCGTCCTTACATTTACTTACTTCCTGTTCTGCTATTAAATCACCTTTGTTTAGTATGTTCTTATTTATTTATTTGTCAGTGTAAAGATAATTTGACTGTTGTTGTAAGGACAACCCGAGGTCCATTGGTTGATTTGGAAATAAGTTCTTTTATTATTCCCGTCTGTTCCTGGGTTGGACAAGTACTTAGCGGAAAGGAATGTCACGCAAATTGATTCGTACTCGCAACCTTAAGACCCGCAATCACGATACACTTAAAACCCCAAGGGGTGTCAAGATAACTACACTTATGTAAAAATGACATTTTCCGTTCAATTTTCGTCGATAATTTCCGGTTTTTGCCGGGGACTGCCGAGTAGATGCGATTGCTATATGTTTTTATCATATGACACTGTGCTCAAATAGCTGTTTCTGGTTTCGTATAGTCATTACATATTGTCTTATATTTAACGTTACAGTATAACCTTACAGCCGTATTACACCACTATGCTATTCTATGTATGCATAGTGTGTTGAACTCGAACAGCTGGATTAAATGTGTTTGATTCATTATTCATATGATGTAAATGTATGAGAAATACACTCGTTAAATCGCTATTTTCAGTCATTATTTGAAACTTTTTTCTTGGTATTAGGTTACAAAAGTAATTCGTTCACAGTCCGTTTATGAATTCATTTGCTTGTTTGTTTGTTATAATCGCGATTTACTGTCAGTATAGGTCATATGATAAAAAGAATCTGACACGAACTGTCATTTCATATCAAATTTTACTAAACTCGTCCATGAACATGTGGTTAAGCTTGCCAGAGTCTCGCTTAATAACATTTTCATGAACTCATTTAGTAAATTTTGATATGAAATAACAATTCATGTCAAATCCTATATGTATACCGCGTACGCAAACGATAAATTTTCTGTATCAGCACGATAGCTATTATGTGCAAACTATCACGTACGAACGCAACAACTAGAGTTACTGCGTTCAACGCCCATGTCCCCTTAACGCCACCGTATGTTACACTTTCACTTTAATTCTTATTCTTAAACCTTTGATAAACATAAATCACATTACACGCGTTTAAAATTATTGATCATGTCTTCAAATAACGCCGTGGTACCTGCAGATCTGAAGGTTGTGGGTTCGAACCCCGTTGGAGGCATTCATTTGTGTCAAGGTTTTTCCATGCGCCGAGTTAAGGTCAAGCCTAGAAATTGTTGAGAAGGATTTTTTTTAAATTAATTGTAAGAACTTGTTACCAAATCTTGACGAAATAGATAAATTTAAATTAACTGTCACGTAAGCTTTTCAGCAGCGTTTCACAATAGTTTTCAGTTCAGAGATGGTAGACAGATAATGGGTGTGTTAAGTAGGTCACAACTCGGGTTTCTTCCACATATACTATTTGCGCATATACCTTGCAACGTCAACACATCGATATGATCACCTGTTTGTGTATATAATTTGTAAAGGAAAAACCAACTGAAAAATCCACACCCAAGCTGGTCCAAGCTGGCGTGCGTTCAGTATGCCAAACCGTACTGTTACGTTTCGTACTGATTTTTTACGGTTCGTACTTTTGGTTCACTGAACGGACTGTACGCCGCATACGGTTGCTACACTTCGCGCACCTATCTCGGAGGTAGTGTGCGAAGGTAAACAAAATGGCTGCCAGGTGAGTGTTCCCTTTCGATACTTGTAAATTATTGCTGTTTACGTTAATTTGAATGAATGACACGCTATGGAATCGTTCTATAATAGGAAAAAATAGACAGGACATGTCATAAAAACAAGCTCAAAGGCTGTACTTACTTCTATATATTAATTATTACAAGAATTCCGAGTATTTACTGCATTACGCTCGCGATATCTTATGTTAATTTCACACCAATTCAGCAATTGCAACTCATAAAACGTGTTTGTTTCATTTACAAGATGTATAGTCCGTTTTTTCGTTAGTCTATTGTGAAAAAGACATGATTTGTAACACACACCACAAAAAATAATTAATTGGTTTACGGTTATTCAGAGATAGAAATTGTTTCTTGACTCTTCGTATCTTCATTATATTTGTTCTAACAGAAGTTACCTTGATAGGTACAATACAATATTAAATTCACCAACAGTCAACATGACATTGATTTTGTTTTGGGTCATATGCATGTTTGTTTTTGTCTAATTAGGTTTAACACAGGTTGACATCAAGTCTTAGTACATGGTAGAGGTTTGATGGAATAGAAGATACATTGTTGAATTAACATCTCTCGAACGCCACTGGTTCTTGAACACCCAGAAAAAAAATCTTTTTTTACTATACATTGTTTTAGTATATGTATAATTTGTTATACTCCATATATAATGCAGTTACTTATATTTATGTTAAAATTTACAGTGAAGCAATCTTCGCAAGTGGCTTTATGTCAATAAAATTGATATTCCAAGACTCAACAGAAGAGGAAGTACTTGTGGCCACCGAGGTGTACCACAAGGTAAAGGAAAGAGGTAATTTTATATGCATATACTTAATGTTAGAATATATGTGCCTACATTTTAACATATGAAATTTTCTCATTTGCATACATCCCCAAGTATATCACTGCCTCATGCCAAGGGTTTTCTGCACAGCTCCTGGTGGCCGAGTAGTTAGAGCGTCCGGCAGGGATTTGGGAGGTCATGGGTTCCATCCCCAGCATTGAGATACCAAAGTCGTAAAAAATTGAACTGTTATGGCTTGCTTGGTTCTCAACATATAAGGGTAGTTCCAGACTGGTTTGCCCGTGTCAGTATAATGTGATTTGGTATGGCATCATGCCACATGTCAACGCCATGATACTGCAGTGTTGCAGCACAATAACTGTCTCAAGTAGACATTGTCTCCAAATGACTGAAATACTGTCGGTGGGACCTTAAATCCCAAACTAAACAAGGGTCTTCTAAAATATTTTGGTTTGAGCATCTTATTTCTTGACAACTAAGTCAAAGAAGCTCCTTAATCTGGTGAATCACTAAATTTATGTCAGTGTAAGTAATTAAAATCAAAATGGACTGAAAAAAAAAGGATCTCAGTATGCCAATCAGGAACTCTGCCACATTGCTACAAATGCTTTCTCTATGGCAAGAGAGTAAAAGTGCCATTTTATATAATAACTACATCAGTCAAGGAAAAACAACACTTTCTTAGTTTCGATAAACTTGTATATTTCTTAACTAGAATTTTCTCTGTTTACAGATACAGAAATTGTGAAAAAAATTGTGGAGGGGTATGTAGAAGCCTATGGTGAGTTTCATTTATTTATCAACAAAGTAGAAAGTCAGTTTAATTAAGGTACAAAGTACAATGGTTTAAATAGCACAATGTTCATAAACAATAAGTGTGTGTCTTTGATAGAAATATTAATTAAATTGGAACTACACTAACGACATTTGAAAATTTAAATTTGTGTATCAAAGTAAAATCATACTGCCCATAACTGGAATGGAAATCTGGACCCTTGGTCCAAACAGTCTACCAAGTCACCACAGAAGTTATTTCTAAGGCAAGGTAGTACATTTGCCAGTTCATTTAAAAATAATTATTTACTAAAAATAATCTTTCAAGTCATGTTGTTCCATCATTCACAGGCGGCGACAAGACAATTATGTGTGTTTGTGCAGGTGAATGCAGTGTTGACTGCAACAACAATGTAGTGGAAGGTAAGCAAAATTGATACAGTAATGAAATTGAACCTGTTAAATGGTGTGAAAAATTTAAATAAATAGTTTTTTTAGTTGTTATCTTTGTTCTGCATTTACACCAAAGGCAGTCAAAACTGCACAACATTGTAAGGGTGAAGTAAAACACTATGTTGGTATATTTTTTTTTAATAAGTATTAAGTTGTTGTCCATGGTTAATAATTTATATCACTTAGTCCTACTGGTTGGTTGGAATCCCAATCAGTGCCAAAATTTTAACATAAGAAAGCCTTCTAGTTAAAAGCAGTTGCCTTACATATTTGAGATAGGATTTCAAATCATACCAACAAAGTATTAATATACATCATTCAATTTTTGTTAAATTGTTTCTTGATGTCATTATTTCAGTAACAGCACATGAAACACCAGCAAGATGTCCAACAGCACATGAAACACCAGCAAGATGTCCAACAGCACATGAAACACCAGCAAGATGTGGTACAACTGCAACTGATGGTAAAGGTTTGTAAATTCACACTACGTCAGAGATGTCATGCTTCTTTTAAAATTTGAATATTATCTTTATTTTTTAACATAAATTATTAAGCTTTTATCAACATCAAACGTACAGAATCATTGATTAGCTCTCCCCATGCTTTGTAAATACATAATAATTCCTAATTTTATGCGAACCAAATAGACAATGGTAACTTGTCAAACATGGTGGCTTTATGTTCACAGTGAAATAAAATGTCATGTTATTTATTTTTTTTTCAAAGGATTTGCATGGAGTCATGAAGCAGTCACTTTATTGATTTCATTGTACAATGACAATAAGGATAAGTTCGCCTCCAACAGCTTCCGTCAAAAGGATGTATGGAAGCATATATCCAAGGAAATGATGGAGCATGGCTACATTGTAGATGGGGTCCTCTGCAATGAGAAGTTTAGAGGTTTGAAGCACAGGTAAATATATTTTTACAAAAAATTAAACTCACATGTTGACTTGAAAAAATATTGGTAATGCATTGTGTTAGGCATAAAACAAAAAGTATCTGTATCTAACAGCCAAACTGCATGACCTTAATTTTCATACAGACCATTAACTTTGGTTTCTAGCAGTTGGGTTACCATGGTATCGATATATGTTTATTTTTTGTTTAATCCTCTTGAAAATAAGGACGAACAGAATAACAATATTTTTTTTTTAAAAAAACTACCAAACCTTTATTTTTTTTGCAATATAAGTGAAAAGAAAACTTTTTTGATCCATGAGATACTGTTTTGTCTTATGTGCCTATTTCATTTAATGGAGTGGTTGTTGGGTTGTGATTGATATCTTCAATTTGAGGTTTCATATTACATACTTTTCAATGTGCTAATAGACACTCAGTAATAACATATCACAATCCATGTCAGAAATACCAAAATATGGGTCAAAATCTTTGTAAAGACCCATGTTGTGTTCAGATTCACTATCAAAAGGCTCAGAGTAATAAAATACAACTAAAAATATACAGATGCATGTAAAGTTACTTTAATAAATTGAATTTGTTGACCTTGTGAATAAAAAAGTACATAAATATTTTATACCAACATAACAATTTGGCAGTGTAGTTCTGTTTAAAGTAAAACCTATAGGGCATAGTTCCTATGATGTCAACATGTTACATGATAATCATAATAGAGGTATTACCTACTATTAAGATTTTATAAAACTTATATTTTCAGAGTAACTAACTCTTTTCAAACAACCTTCATAATGAAAATAATGTCAAGCAAATAAACATGGAAACGTAAACATTGCATAAATTCCAATTTCAGGCACAAAGTCATTACAGACTCCAACAACAAGAGTGGCCGTGGAAGGCGCACATGGCCATTCTTCAGTCTTATGGAGGATGTAATGGCAGGGGACCCAGCTGTAACACCTGTCCGTGTTTTGTCCTCATCGGGTAATTATGGTTTATTGTATATCATGAGTTTCAGTATTTATAAATGATATAAGTAATGTCCAATACATATGATAAATGATTACAGTTTTGTGTTTCATTGTCCAAACATTAATGATAAGCTTGTCTATTTGCTTTTGTAATGTTTAATACACATATTATTTCTATATAATGTTGGGAACATTATTATATTTCTTAATTATCAAGATTTAAACACTCTGAAAAACAACACTATGAATCTTCAGGAATAATACATTAACAACCCTATGGATATTAAGACAAATGCAATCAATTTTAAAAATAATGTCATTGCAGAACTTTGCTGTCAAGCTTCAGCTCCATCTTCCACAGCCAGATCCACTCCTCAAACATGTATCACTACCCGAACATCCACCCATACAACCACGCCTCAAATACATACAGCTACACTTTCATCCACCCATACAACCACGCCTCCAACACATACAGCTACACTTTCATCCACACATACAACAACACCTCAAATACATACAGCTACAATTTCATCCACCCATACAACCACACCTCTTCCACATCCAGCTACACTTTCATCCACCCATACAAATACACCTCCAACACAAACCACTTGTGAAAGCCACCCACCCAGTGTGAGAAAGAGGAGGAGAACTGAGACCAGAGAAGCCCCTGTGTGGTTTCAGCAATTTGCTCAGCAACAGAAAGAAAGGATGGACAGGTTGGATGCTTGGTGTGAAAAACTAGTGTCCATCGAAAGTGACAGGAATGAAATTTTAAAACAATTTTTGGAGGAAATGAAAAAATAGATGATTGATTAATTGATTTTTGGGGTGTACCATCGTTGCTACATTATTTCAGTTATATAGCGATGTCGAGCTAATTACAGGTAGAGGAAGGCCCCGAATGCACTAAGACATCCAGGTAGAACCACTGAGCTACCGCAAACCAGCTGGAAGGCCTTTGAAAAAGATTCTGGGATTTTTGTGTGTTTGAAACACGTTGTGGGCAAGAATTTTTCATGACCTTCCCAAGCACAAGGTACTAGTCCAAACCTGGAACTGTTAATTGGGATTATTAAAAGTTGTAAGAACTTTTTTCACTATTATTGTAAGTCAAATAAGTTTAAAATATTTGTAAATATTCATACTGTTTATAATCATTGAACCATTTAGTGATGAAGTTGAAAGGTTACCATATTTTAATTTCTAAAACAGTGCGCTATCACTGATGAATCATGAATATGTGCAATTTAATCATGAAATATTTTTATAATGATTAAAAAAAAAATGTTTTCTAAAAAATTAAAGTTTTGTGTTTAAAGTAAGTTGCACTTACTGCCAACAAACTAATTTGTGTAACTAACAAAATTTATTTACAACATATTTGCAATTCTTTGCCTTTTTTCCACCCCCTCAACATTTGTTTCATTTTCATGAGTGTCATCATTTACAGTGTCACTAGTGTCCATTTCAAATTCAGTGTCATCCCCTTCATTTGACAAAATAAAATTGTGCAATATGCAGCAGGCAGTTATCACTTCTGGGATTTTGTGCATTAAATGCATTTCAAGGTTCTTCAGGCGTCTAAATTTACATTTAAGAAGGCCAATTGCCCTCTCAACATCAGCCCTTGCTGAGGAGTGTATTCTGTTATATCTCCGCTGTACTTGGTCCAGATGACCATTATCACGGTAAGGGACCAGCATGACTTTTGACAGTGGATATGCTGAATCTCCTATGAGATGAAAATCTCTCGGAATTTGCCTCAACTGCTCAAAGATAGGGCTGTTTCTATACACTCGTGCATCATGCACAGATCCAGGCCATCCAGTGCATGTGTCCAGGAACTTCAGGTTATTGTCACATACAACTTGTAAGTGTATGCTAGGAAATCCTTTACGGTTAATGTAGGATCCCCGGTGAACATTCCGTGGTCCAGGTATGGGAATGTGGGTTCCATCTATGGCACCTATCACACCTGGCAGGCCGCTTTTCTGGTAAAAGCCATTTGCCACAACATCCATCTCTTGCCTAGATTTGGGGAATTTCACATGTTGTGGTGCTGTTTTGTTTATAGCCTCACATGTGGCAATTACAATCATATGTAATGAACCTTAAAGAAAGATGAAAGTATTGATTAACAAATATCAAGGTTACAAGGTCACATGTAAACATATTTTTATATTAAATTCTTGTCCGAGTGATAACTTTATTTCTATTTTACCATTAGATCTCAAACTTGGTATGTTGTTGCATATGACTAGTAGAAGACCTCCTTTGATATTTTTATTGTAACTCAAAGGTCAAGGTAACAAATTCATAAATTAAATTCTCTTTAACATTGTTTTCAGGAAGCATTGTCCAATGGATAACCCAAAGTATCTCTTTTGTATCAAATATTGAGCAAGTGTTGCTTTACATAAGTAATAGGAAACCTCTTTTGAATTGGGGGTTTGTACCTCAAAGATCAATGTCATGAGGTTATAAGTTGATTTTTTAACAAAACTGTGTTAATTATGTATTGTTTGACTTTTAGCAGTGTTAAGAATTGTTTTAGTAGAAAATCTTCACCAAGATAACTTCTTGTCAAATTGGTGATATGCCCATGTTATGAAGTCAAACATCATGCACATAATATAGCTTTATAAATATTATGGCATATGAGGGAGGCATATATGTTTTACAAACATTTGTTGTGTTTTCTGTCTTCAGGTATTCTGAAAATAAATTATTTTTTATTTCAATCATCAATTAGATGTCTAGAACATTGTTTCTATATGTCAAGAAGGTGTCAAGTTTGATTTTTAGCTCACCTGAGAACTTTCGTGACCGCCTTTTGTCCGTCGTCAACAATTGCTTGTGAACACTCTAGAGGCCATAGATTTAGCCCATTCTTCCTAATATTTGGTCAAACTATTTTACTACATGATGTCTCCTATGAGTTTGAAATTGGGTCACGTGGGGTCAAAAACTATGTCCCAGGCAAATTTTAGAAAAACCTTGTGAACAGTCTAGAAGCTACATTTTTTGTCCCAGTCTTCATTAAACTTCAGAAGACTGATGACTGTATGAAATCCCAGATGCAAATTTAGGTATGATCAAAATCTATGTCACTTAGTCAAATGATAGAAAAACATTGCAAACACTTTAGATGCCACATTTCTTGTTATCATGCCTAACACAGCAATCTTACTCAGGTGAGCGACACAGGGCCATCTTGGCCCTCTTTTTGTTACAACCTATGATTTGTTATTCATCAATAACTTCATTTATCTTCTATTATTGATAAAAGAATATTTTTTATTAGCTTATAACAGATTATTTTTTTTGGTATACATTTACAAAAAACAGCATTCATGACATTTTCAAAAACAACATGTTTGTTCATATTTCTTTTACAGTAGTTATTCCCCCTTTGTCATATTTCTTTTTCTGGTTTTCATGTGTTTTTATATTTACAATTCAACTTTATCAAGACTGTGTAACATGGTAACAGTGACAAAGCGTTTTCTGGGGGTAGTCATCATTTTCAATGATAGTTCTTGTTTGACGTTATCTTCAGGTATATATATACCTCAGCAGCAGTCTTGTTTAGATTTATGTCAATACCTCAGTCAAATACCGGTATTGCCTAATGTGAATTGTTTTATTGTTTTACAAATTTATTCATTATTTATTTTGGATCTCAGTCATCAAGAAGATGTTTTTATAAAATTCATGTTTTATATTTAATTTATGTGAAAACCTTAATGTTATTGTTGTTTTAATTTAAAATTGTCTTTATTATTTATTTTTGATCTCAGTCATCAATTAATTGATGTTTTTAGCTTGACCATTCAAAGAATATGAGTTATTGTAGTAACCCTTGCGTCGGCATCAACGTTGCAGCTTTTGGTTAAAGTTTTGCATGCAAATTACTATCAACCTTATATCTCAATACCCATATATGGTATTGACTAGAAAGTTTAGGAATGTGTTCCGGGGAACCACAAAACCAAGGAGGATAACTCTTGGACTGATTTTTTTTTTAAATTATGGCCCTTTCCTAACATGAATATTGGGTTAAAGTTTTGCATGCACAGTGTTATTATGCTTATGTCTCAGTAATTTGGCATGGAATTGATTTTAGACTTTATAAACATATTTAGAGGGGTCAGACTATTAAGGTTATCATTTTTGACTATTTTTATATACAGGGTATTTGAAGGACAAGAATTGAAATTGATTTCATTTGATTTAACAACAAGCGTTTTGAATAGTCAAGCGTGCTGTCCTCTGACAGCTCTTGTTATATTTATGCCAATACCTCGGTCAGATACCGGTATTGCCTAATGTTAATTGTTGTATTGTTGTTTTAAAAATTTAATTTTGTTCTATCATAATAGATTTTGAAGAAAATTCATGTTTTTATATCTTATTATGTCAATACCTCAGTCAGCTATTGCCTAATGTTAATTGTTGTTTTTTTACGCCCAAAGGGTTGTATTATGTTATGCCACTGTTCGTCGTCTTAAGCAATTTTGGTTGTTAATTGACATAAATGTCAGCCATACAAAGAGGAAGTGCAGATAAAAGATAAAATGTTTTGGATGTCTTGGTTCATGGTCAAGGTCTTGCTTTAAAGTCACATGTCATACTGTTGTAATGTTAAAATATTTTTTTTCTCTTTAATCACTTAATTAGATATTAATTATTGATCAGAAATGGAAACCATACTGAGATGAAGTGGAGGTCAAGTGTAAGTTTCAGCAGTATTGGGTCAAGGTCACAGTATAAAGCAACATGTCATACTGATAATGCAAAAATGTTTTGTATCTGTTTATTATTTCCCCACCGATGTTTACAAAAGAGGGGAGTGTAAGTTTGCCCTTTTTCTTTCTTTCTGTCTGTTCGTCCAACAATCAAATCAAAATTCTGGTGGAGATGGTATTAAAGGAAATAGTTAAAATGTGCATAACCGATATAATTATTGTGTGTTGCAAGCAACAACTGCA
>CM037791.1:33446477-33496477 GCA_021229015.1 Solen grandis
TATTGACTGTCCCCAGGCTGACTCCCAAATGTTCCAAGACCCTACAGTTTGGCCTCTAAACTCCAACAGCCTTCCATATACCGGCTAAGTGTTTGGTTGTTAACAAGTGCTTTATGAAAGTGATGTTGTGGATGTTTACAGGGATACAGTGCAAAATATGTTCTTAGTACAGGCGGCCCAAATAAACTATCAAACGCAAAGGATCACACGGATGCTGAATCTTTGATAGATCTTAATGATGCAACGAATTGCTTTGTATTCAACTGTTGAAAAGTAAACACAGTCTGCAGGATGCACTTGTGTGTATATATATATATATATATATATATATATATATATATATCCAAAAGTTCTAGCAGAATATAAAAAAAATCGACAAACTGAAACCTAGAAAACGCAGGTTACATATACTAGAAATGATCGTGAATATTTATATATACCGTTTATTACTTGTTATTAAATTGAACAAGATGAATATATGATGAAGGTCTTCTCTGTCTGTTTATCATTTGGTCGAAACTATTGAGAAAAAGGAAATGTATTACTTATTTCTGTCCAAATATGCTTGCAAAACAAATATCCGTTTTGATACTGCTCACAAAAAATAAATCTAAACCGAAAAAAATCAGTTAATTACCATGCATCTCATTAAAGCTGACATAAATGTAACTGTTCATTTTAAAGCAACCGTTTAAAATTAAAATAATCCAAAGGAAAATGGCATAAAAGTGTGATTAACGCCCAAATTTATGATCTTACAGGCAAAATAAAAAGAAAATACTTCCACAATTCCCAGTTTACTTTTTTTCAAACATTTACATGCACTTAGCATAGTTATACAAAAACGTTTTCTGTTAGTGACTTGGCATAAAATGACAACTTAGAAATAAAGTCATTTTTTTATATTATGTTCTAAATTTTCATATGGAATGGAGAAAATCGCAATCTTATAAAAAATGATATATAGTTTAAACGATATGTGCACATTTATGACGAGTGGTGCGGAGAACATATTACAAAGTTAGGATAAAAGAATAACACTGATACTTGTTAAACATCAAATGCATTTTTATTTAAGCTTCTTGTCACAGAATGTCATCGACTTAGCATTTGTTTTGAAACTATCTGTGAGCATTACGTCTTCAATAAACGAAAATGAAAAAGGCCTTGAAGAGACTGTCTTAGCTGGAAATGCAGGTTGTTCGAATCCAGAAATGCCCATGACCCACGTTCACGGTTAATTCACTACAGGCATAAAGAAAAAGTTTTAAAAATAAGACATCATACATAATTAAAATACATAAACGGAAAAAGTAGTAAAAATAGCAGTTATCAAATTTCATGGTTAAACTTATTTTGAATAAAATACACAGTAATTTAAATTAAATCAATGACGTAAGTAAATGTTCTGTAATTACTGTAATGAATCGGATATATTTATAATATGTCGCAGTTCTTGTACAAAATTTTTAAATTTTGATTGAATTTATTATTGGTGCTAAGCAAACTTTGAGTAGTACTTAAGAAATGCTATCTGTAATAAAATAAATGGGAAACAGGGCATAATGTATGGAAATCAAATTACATACTAAGCATACGTGTATGTTTGACACTGCGGAAAACATAATGATGAAATGTAAACCTACCATGTTGACAACATTCTCCATAGAACCCTTCCTTACACACGCAACCGTCTTTCAGACTCGATGTTCCACCAGAGTTACAAACTCCACATGACCTAGTTTCATTTGTCCATTTCCAGAAGCAAAGATAATAGTACTCTTCCTTTATGACTCCATAAAATACATGCTGTCTTGTCTGTACCCCTTCTTTCCCGCATGTTCCATTGCATGGTCCCCAGACTTGGGACCAACTCCAGGGCACCCAATTCCCCAATAATTTGCCTTTCATATGCTGATCAAGTGCTTGACAATCAACACGAACTTTTTCAATACTTTGTTTCGGAAGTTCGCAGGGAAGCAGTGAAAAATAATGCCTTGGCACCCAGCAGCTGTCTTCAGCAGATGCTAGCATAACTATCCCAAATACAATCAAGCCAAAGATAACACAGGTATTGATTATGAAAAAAAATCTCTCCATTATATCTCCACCTTTCACAGTTATGCTTTACTACACAGTTTGTATTCAACGTGTCTCACGGTATGCAAGCTAATTGTTCCGTTTTACTTTCCTACGTCAAAAGGCTGTGCATCCAACTGTTGAAATGTTAACACAGTGTGCACTGGACTTAAACTAAGGTTCTAAAGATCTGTAGAAAAAATATATATCAGGAAGGTGAATGTTATAATGTACACATTCAATGCAGCTGTAGATATGAGCAAAACATTATAATATTATAACGTGTCTCTTATCAAATCATGTAAACAAAACATAACGTATCGCTAACATTGCCATTGCAAATGCCGACAATCAATATTTAATTTCAAATAAGACATACAAGTTTTCCAAGCTCAGCTGATGGATGTAATATAGAATCAAACTACATGTATTTGCAAATTATGCTACTCGAATATGGTTTCTTTTAGCATTGACCTCCCTTTAAACCGACCACTCACAGTTCAGTTTATACTTGCGCGCTGAATATGTATCGCCCCGTAATTATAACCTGTAAATATATAAACCCCCATTTTTCGTGAATAATAATGTTATCGTAAAAGTCATCTGGGGTCAAGTAAATCCCCATGGATACAAGGATTTATGAATATAGCGCTTATTAAACGACGTGAGAATAATATAAGTATGATAGTTTAACATGCCATTACTGAAAGGACTGCGTGATTAGTAAAATACTTTCAGAATAAAAAAATATATTTTCTGCGCATATACATTTAACCCCTCAATTCGGTATAATTATCTATTTTATGTTTGATTATCATTAGAGTATGTACTCAATTCCAATATCAGATATGACAAATATTTCACGTGCAATGTAATTGAATTTCACTCAATATCATACAGCAGTCACTGTGTATATTTTATGTCTTCTCATAGTGTGCCTATTTAACTGTATTTTGTTTTACGCTGATTAGCTAATTCGATCAATTGTGGCTATAAACACTGTACTTTACTTTTATCACTGTTTTATGTTCACCCAGAGAAACTATTCATCGATCTTACACAAAACAAACTATTTTTTTTTTATATTTGCTTAAAAGGCAAATTAAATTAGCTGAGCTATTCACAACATTTATCAAAACTTGCGGTATTACCTCGCGTACGTGATTTTTTATGACGTCATTTCTTGCGTAAAACCCAGCACAAATGACGCTCCGATAATTTTATAACGTAGGGTCGGGTTCAAGTTCCAGAGAGAATATTATGAAAAAGATAATGTTTTTAATTCACTGATATTTCCCTATAATCCACCGAAAAGCATTAAATAGTATATATACGAGGGCTGATCAGAAAATTCGCGGAATTCTCCTCTCAAGAATTTATTTCTTCATCAAATCACATGAACACTCGTATACAAGTAAAACAACTTAAATTCTCTTTCATTATCAGGTATGTGAATAGATATTAAATACTTAAGAAGAATAAATGGTTTCCATAGCAACCACTGTTTGGTGACTTGATACACGCTGTTATTTTACATATTCATTAATCAGGCTAGGGCTTAGTCAAATTTAAAGCAAATTTGGTGCGAGTACATCTGTCGTTCGCATGACACTTCGACGTCATTTTCTTCTGGGAAATTTAAAGACGTTGTGTTGGACGTTTATTTCGCAGCAGACTGTTATGGCCATGGCTACAAAAACGGCGCATGACGTCAACAGATGACATTGAGATGCGCACGGTTGCCAAATTGTGAGGTTGACTCAAACTTTCTTCTATAGAGGCATTAAAACAAATTAAAATGTCAGATATATTACCAACATATGGAAAAAAACATGTGTCTACAATTAGCACAAGTACTTTAGGCATGGTAGGACCTCAGTGTTTGATGACGAAAGACCACGTCGGCCGACATCGACAGTCACTGTTGGAAACATAGCGTTAGTGAAGGAACTGTTAGATAATGACAGACGGTTTATGGTGTAAGGTATTGCAAAGCAACTATCTCTCTCGTATTACACAGTACAACGAGAGGTGGTGATTACTTTGAGAAAGTTAACCGGACACTAGACTTCGACGTTTAAGTAACGTCAGCGTGACCCAACGTTGACGTCGCCGTGCTTCAAGTACTACATTATTGAATGTTTCATGCAAGCTTTATTGTTCAATGTATCTAAATAATATTTGAGTTCTATGTCAGTCCTGAGTTAACGTATCTCGTGATGTTTTTTTTATTCCTGTTCTTATATAGGATTCAGTAATAAAGCAATTCCGCGAACTTATCAATCCCCCCTCGTATATTCCAAATAAAATGGTTGTCATTGGTACCACTTTCAATTGATATCATATTCTTACAATGATATTAATGTATCTGATTTCATTCTGTTTAGAAATTATGTGCAATATAATTGCTTAATATACTATATCTATCTAATTTAGTATTTCATTTTAATGACATCATACATTTACATCAGTCTGAGAAAAAATAATTTTATATGTATGAAATAACTAAAAACTGTGGTTGTTATCTATGTCTTGGACGAAATAATACCGACATTACATATCAAAGTCTGGTAATTTTGGTGATATTTAAGTGTGTTACCATACTGTAGTATCACGCCGTAGACATGTTGCATGATGTCACATCAAGTAACATTATCTTAACACCGGGCCGACCAGACCTCGAAAGACAATTATATGCTCAGCACCAAGCAAGGGAGCTACACTGGTATCATTTTTGGCGACTTCAGTATTTCGACCGGGGATCGAAACCACGACCACCTGAGTGTAACAATGAATTTGCATCACTCTTTTCATCAATCTGAAACAAAAAATGAAAACTTGTGTTTTTGTCTTGTGTGAATCGTATGCTTTTGCATAAATATAAATTTGGAATGGATAAGAGCACATTTTCTGCTTTGATATTTTTTGAGTTATGCTCCGGACAAAAAAAAATGGGACAGACAGACAAACAGGCAGACAGACAACTATGACAAAAACAATACATTTCCCCCATATAAATATAGGAGGAGACATAATAATAAGGAAGTACCATATAAAAAGCCCATATTAGCTTGATATCTGATCATGAGCAGCATGCATTACACCGAGAATACCACAGATACCTGCTAGTTAATGGGACATTGTGTATAAATACCAGCATATCTGTGTCAAAGCGACACCCTTTATATTGCTGATGAGGAAGTCATAATTTGAATTGATAAGATTTTAATGTACACTGCCGTCATTATGAGGCATGCATCGCTACGTTTGGAGACAGGATCAGGCTTGACTTGATTTTGAGGTTACCGTCGCTTCGACATTATTTCAGTCATATAGCGACGTCTAGGTAATTACAGGTGGAAGAAGACCCCGAATGCACGGAGGCATCCGGGTAGAATCACCGACCTACCGCAAGCCATCTGGTAGGCTTTCTCACATAAAAATCCGAATGACCCTGCTAGGATTCGACCCCACGCGGTAAGGGGCTTAGTGAGTGTTAAAGTCAATGACTTTTCCCTCTCGGCTTCGGAGGCCCCGGAGACAGGATCAGTGATTTATAATCAAACAATGAGTAGGTTAACGTAAGTATATCGTTATCCTAATGCTAATATCAGCGATACACTCTAGCATCTTCATTTCTTAAGTAATCATCTTCAATGACTTTTCCCTCTCGGCCACGGAGGCCCCGGAGACAGGATCAGTGATTTATAATCGAACAATGAGTACGTAAACGAAAGTATATCGTCATCCTAATGCTAATTATCAGCTGTAACAGCCTCGTGTGAAGGGTCGGGAAATTAAGAACAAGAAATTTATTGCTCGTACAATATCTTGAGGAGAAATAAGCCTAGGTTTGTTAAACTTAGTACGGACAGTGCGCATGCTCAGTTGATGATCCCTTTAAAATCTAATGGTAATTAGGCCAAAGGTCAAGATCAAAATGACACTTAGTGTAAAATAATTGTCCGATAAAATACTTGAGAAGGAATAAGTCTAGGTTTGAGAAACTTAAAAGGGACAATGTCCCTTTGTCAGTAAATTACCCTTATTATTTTGAAAGTCATACGGTCAAAAGTAAAGATGTCACAATGACAATTAATATAAAATCCTTTTTAGATTGATAACTCGATTGGGAATAAGCCTAGGTCTGTGAAACTTGGTAGGGACATTCCCAATGGCCTGTAGATGATCCCTATTATTTTGAGGTCATAAAGTTAAAGCTCAAGGTCACAATGACACAAAGGTCCTTAGAGCAGAAAACTCTATCGTTTGTACGGGACAAACGAAGCCAAGTTCTTCTTATATATGTTGAAAAGTTTAATGGCAGATACTTCAGATACTGAAAATTCAAGTTCGATTATGGCTGATATTGGCCAATTTGGTCAGGAGTTATGCCCCTTTCAATATAATAAAATGCCATATTTTATTTTGTTTACCTCTAGCATCTTCATTTCTTAAGTAATCATCTTCAATCTTTATTACAAAGTTAATGACCATTATCACTCTATCAAGTTCGATAATGGCTGATTTCGGCCTATTAGGTCAGGAGTTATGCCCCTTTTAATACAATAAATGCCAGATTCAACCTTCTTTACACCCCCCCCCGCCCCACCAGCATCTTTATTTCTTCAGCAGTGTAGGTATGAAGGCAATGTTTCTCAGGTGAGCGATCATAGGGCCATCTTGGCTCTCTTGAAAGGGCTTTCTGCCTCCTATTGGGTTTGTTATGTCTTTTTTCTTCTTGGTATAATGATTTCTCCTTTTGAGGTTCAATTAAAACAGGTTGCCGATAAGCCAGCCTTATGAAAATTTAACAGTAATCAGAGTGACTTTGGCCCTTTTGGTTCGCGCTCTTCAGCCGTCAGTATTGGTCCGATTTACTTGATATTTTCACAGAAGGTGTAAGTTGGGATGTTAATGTACATCCTTGAATTTTCAAAATTTCAAGATTTTATGTCAAAATCGAGATTCGAATTTTGGTCATTAAAATATAAGTTCGTGTTTCGAAGACCCCTGGTGAGTAAGGACCGTGAAAATTGATAGCATATGTGTCCTGAGGTCTTTTTTTGTATTTTTTGAAAACTGACGTCAGCTGACGTTATTTGACGTTACACTGTAATGAGCAATTTTGCTTTCGAAAAATGCGGATTTTAGAACCTGCTGGCTTGATTTTTTTGACAGATTGGCATGTTACTTTCAATGAATGTGTAACCCAGTACCCCAATGTGCATGGTGACATCCATTTCTGAAAAATCGCAAAGGTTAAGGTCATATGTCAGTTATCGGTGACTTTTATGCGGCCATGGGTATCTCAAAAACCAAAAATAGTATACCTAGACATTATGAGTAAAATTTGTAGTGCTTTGCAAGACCTTTTAAGTAATATTTATTTTTTGAAGATCGGGTTTGAATCGGCTGAGTTATGGCAGATCAACGAACATTGTAACAGAGCAGCAGATAAGCTTCGTTTTATCGTTTTAACTAATTGTTTTTCAGGACAAAACGAATTGATTTCAAAGTCTCATCGTTCAAAAACGAAAATAAAAAAAAAATGGAAAACGAATTGTGCTCAAAGATGCCGTCGTTTTGTTTAGGCTTGTTGTTTTTTTCATGTTTACTAGCGCATTGGTAGCAAAGTGAGATTACTGCGCACTCACAATCTGCAATGCTTTCCCAAATCCCCATTTTAATATATTAACAATAAAACCAAGTTCTCTGACAATAGCTTTATGGTTGAAACTCTGAAACAAAATGTCAAAATCTAAGTATAGAGGAGTCAGAAAAACAATAGAAACATCTGTTGCCAGCATTTTTTCATTAAATAAAGAACCAAGCCCTTACGAATTCGTGAGCAATTTCTTGAAAGTAGTACAAAGGCTGGTTCTGGAACATTTTGATATAAAAAATCTTTTTTAAGGCTTACTATAGCGTATTTTTGTCGGAGCTACCGCAAATGTCGGCTGCCAGGGCCCGCTTCACCCCCCCCCCCCCCCGGCGGGCCCGCAAAAATGAGGATGGCGAATTTCGGCTACCAAAAGTCTCCATCCAAATTATCACCCACCTTCCTATTTAATTTTTAGTTCGAATCATGACCATCTCCTGTGTTGGCATGCTCTGCGGCCGATGTGTCTACGGTGTCCAAGCCTTGCCGAATACGGTGGACCCTCTTTTCGCTTATTCCGTATTTAGTTTTTGCTGCGCGTACCTCGATCTCACCAGAAGCAATGTGTCGAATGGCTTCCGCAGAAAGTTGCGTTTTTTCGGCATTTTAATGTATGTCTCTAGTTAGTGTGCCCTATGTGGCGTATGTCTCTAATTGGCGTCCCCATATTTTTGCCGGAGCTACCGAAATTTCGGCTACTCGCCCCACCCCAACAGTCGGGCACGCAAAATTTGGCCGCGTAAGCAGAATAGGTCTCATTGAGTGTTTGACTGATTTTTTACTTTGACGTCTTTGAGCTTCCTCGTGAGTTCGTCACGTACTTGAGCTCGCCTATCTAGTCTTTTAACGACTTCGAGCTTCTTCTCGAGCTTGTCTTTGGCGGCTTCGAGCCTGGAGATCTGGGAGTCGGGAGGTGTTTTAGCCAGCCAGACCACAAAGATGAGTTCTATGACAAGCAGACCTCGATCAAATCTACAACCGTTGGAGGGCACATTGTCTGTATAAAGGAAGTGGGTCTGAATCTCTAATACACACGCAGCTTAGGACACATTCACTTTTTTGACGAGTTCCGCCAGTGCTGCGACCTTCCTCGAGATTTTTTTTTAGTTCATCCATACTTTCCGACGGCTTTTTGAGATTGTTTCATGTCTTCGAATTTTCGAAGCTCTTTCAGGACTATATTGTACTCTACCACAGAGATATCTCCGTCCGCTAGGGCCTTGCCTAATATATCCGAGATCGAGTTGATCTTCGCACGGGTTATTGTTTCGATGCGGCTGTGCTTGTCATATTTTGCAGTTAGCCGACGCTGGGCCATCTTACCAATGACGCAGAGCCCAGCACACCCTAGTGACACTGCTTCTAGTCCTATTGCAAACGGAACCGCTACGACTGTTGCTAAGAGCCCAACTCCCCCGATACCAAGCCCCGCACAGGCGGTCACCAAAGCGGTGTCAACGCCATCTACAACGTTTACAACACGTTTATATTTTTACAAATGCCGGCTCTTTTTTCAGCCTCACGTGTCAAGTCAGTCTGTGTGCGGGCTATCTCCTGCAGACGGTAAGCATGTCCATCACCGGGCAGGTTTGGATAAAGAGATGGAGGAGCTACTTTGTCCTTCATTTTTATGTACTATATTATTCACATATCTAGTTCAATTAGTAAAGCAACCACTCCGGAAGCATGGGTCCGAGCCGTATCACGCGTCCGAACGTGATGTGAAAGTCTTAAAAGCGGAATGAGAGCGTTGGGACTTAAGTTATATCGTACATGCAACCTTTTCGGAATTTTCCATTAACAGTGATGCCTACGTCAACCTTAAAATTCGATGATCCATCGCGTTCGACCGATGACAGTGACATGGTGAGGATTCTTCCATTTTTCGCCATTACGTGGCCCACTGAACTATGGCTCTTACCATCCGAGTTTGAACCGAATGACCATTCAAATTCCCCGCTCACCAAAGGTCCGCGCTCCTCCGCCATGAAAGTTATTACGGGCTTTGGGATTTGACTTATTTTTTGAGTCAACGTAGGTGACAACATCTTCTTTAAGGCGTCTCCATCCGTCGCGGAATCCGGACTGCGCCAACCTGGCCGAAATGGCGTCTGTTTGTTCATTGACGGTTTGACGGTCCCGATGTTCATGATCCGACCCCCCCCCCCCCCCAAGTCTACATGACCATCCTCTGTTTTCTTTAGATACCGAGACAGATTGGGGGGCGGAGCAACGGCCAGCGTAGCTTCCGCAAAGCCATATCCGCCGAATATGCTCATTTTATGTCAAGCCCGACACTCACCGGCGAACCGTGGTTGTCTATGACAGAGCCCCGCTCGTCTTTAATGGAGAGTGAGAGCTCTGATAGGATACCCGCCTGCAGCGCCTTTAACTCGGGGTTCGGAAATACCTAGGATTTCATCTCCCCGTGTGACCAGCCGCCGACGGCGACCACAGCTAGTAGAATACTAGGAACACCGTCTGAGGAGTTCTCAGAGGTGTTTAGCTGATCAAGGTGGACAAATAACAGCTTGTTCGAGCTCAAATCTACCGATCTATCTCCTTCTACATAACCCACTATCCATCCATCTTTAAAACCTAGAAGGTCGTACATCACATGGGGATAATAGACTCTTGTGCCGCGCGGCATCGTCATAGAAGCCTTACCCGTCTTTTCGTTTACTGTGACGGACAAATCAAACTTTTTTTAATGCCGCAGCGAGAGCGTTGAAGGTCCACAATCCCGGCTTCACGACGTCGGCTATCGGCTCGTAGATGTTGTACCACCCCACGGTATATATGATCGACCTCAATCCTTTTTTGGAATAATTGTAAAACAGTTTTTATGCTTCAAATAGTGTTATATAAGAAATAGAATGTTCGACTAGTGCGATTTGTATACTTGATTAAACTATTTGCTGCATTGCCAGGTACCTAATTTGCCGCTAGGGGGCGCTTTGCTTCAAATCACTCTTTTGCTTATAACTAAAAATGTTGACGCCTGATCCAAATGAGGTTTGTTGCATTATGTTCCTTGTTGATAGCTTAATAAAATATGATAGTTTCAAGGTATGAGCAAATTTTTGAGTAGTATTGGAAGGTTGAAATTACGAACCTCGCAAAACATGTGCAAATAAGTGTAGGTCTATGAAAAACCTTCCCATTTTTCTTAGAGATCGAAAAGATCGGCTTACGATTTGCAAAATAAATACGCACAAAATATATGGGGTAGCGAGTTTAAGAAATGCATGGTTTGTCCTCTAGAAACTGTCAAACTTCACTAAAATATTGGAAAAAAAATAAATTATAAAACATATTTTTTGTCGCTCCTGACATTATTTTTTGTTCATTTTCATGAAATTTTCTATTGTTATGTCTGAAAAGGCCTCACAATTAAAAAGTTGAAAAGAAATTGCAACGGTCAAGGTCATATTACGATTATTGTGTTTTATTCGACTCCAAATAGCTCCAAAACAAAAACAAAAAATTCATTGAAAGTATATGAATAAAAGTTTTAGTTCTTGAAGAGCCCTTTCCAGTGAAGTTTAGTTTTTGAAGATCGTACTTGATTTACTCATTTTACGGCAGTCCAAGGTTTGATCCTCTTTAGAACAATTGTAAATCAGTTTTTATGCTTATAATTATGATATATAAGGAATAGAATGTTTGACTGTTGCGACTTGTACACTTGATTGAACCATTTGCTGCATTGCCAGGTACCTAATAGAAAATATTTACTGAATTTTGTTTCTCATTTTGTCGCTAGAGGGCGCTTGGCTTGAAATCACTCATTATAACTAAATTATTTGAAGTCTGATTGTTTTGCATTTTTTTGCATTCTGTTCCTTGGTGACATCAATTTGAAACGGCAATCAAAAATTAATGCGATATTTCTTGAAAATGATAGTAATTCAATGCAACATTAGTTCGTAATAATGTTGTGTGTCATATCGCATTGTCGTGTGTTATTTTATACTGTTGTGTGTCGTTTGCAATTGTTTTACAGTTTTTGTTTGTCGCCATCATAAAACAACACATACATCTAACGTGGCACTAAACGAATTCCGTAAAAAAGTTTTTAAGTTTGCGACTACATAACTGACAGGTAATACTCAAAAATATTCTTTTGGGTAAAAAGTCTGCTTAAACATTGCGACAAAAATGTTTGATAGATCACTGTTAACAGTATTCAACAAGCCAGTGAATGAAAAAAAGTTTTTCGAATCATGCGACTCATGAACTGAATGGAATTGCTTTCGCGAAAACCGATGATATCGCGATAGCGATTCTAGTTCTCATTATTTCTCCTTTTGGGGTTCATATTAAAACAGGTTGCCGATAAGCCAGCAGCAAAAAATTTTAACAGTTGACAGAGTGACTCTGGCCATTTTGAATGTAATAATTTTCATCTTCATATGACGCCATTTGATGTCACGGTTGAAATATGCTTACAAATTTGGTTCGCGCTCTGTAGCGGGCAGTTCAGATATATATACATGTATACTTATGTATATAGTGGTTTTATGCCCCCCCCCCCCCCCCCACACACACACACGACGTTCGTGCCAAATCCCTTTAGTATTGACTTGATTTGTTCACTTTTAAGTTAAAATATATATTTAGATGTTACAAAGGCTCGTGATTAGTTAAAAAGCATGGTCATTGGAAAGCATATGTGTCCAGAGTTCTTCTTTGTTTTATGTTACGTCTGACCGTAATAAGAAATTTTGCATTAAAAAAGGGGTTTTTAGACCCTGCAGGCTTTATGTTTTGACCGATTTGCATATTATTTTTTTCACTGAAAGTGCAACATAGCATCTCATTGTACAAAGTAACT
Organism: Solen grandis; assembly: GCA_021229015.1. Taxonomy (NCBI): domain Eukaryota; kingdom Metazoa; phylum Mollusca; class Bivalvia; order Adapedonta; family Solenidae; genus Solen; species Solen grandis. The sequence continues at coordinate 33,459,056 of CM037791.1, forward strand.
TCCGTTTTCTGAGACATTGCAAAGGTCTAGGTCATATGTCAGTTATCGGTCTTTCCCTTTGACCATAGGTATCTCAAAAACGATAAAAAAATCTATCTAGACACTATGGGGAAAAGGTGTTGTGCTTTGTAGGACCTTTCAGAAGATAGTTAGATGATTAACTTATTTATTTCACGTCGATTAGGAAACAATTGACATAAACAATATTTCCCAGATATATCGATTCAAATTGACTCTGATTGTTGATTTTATTATAAAATCAGAATTCTAACCTTGTCTAAAGTTAAACCTGTTTCCATATACAATGTAAATATTCATAATTTTATTATAAGAATTGCCCGAAATAGAATGCACGAGGCTGTATTTTCCAAATGTTACTATTTATATCCCTGGCTTCGAAAGCATCGAGGCATGAAAACTGCAACAGCCACCTGCACAAATAGGTCGACAGTATAATGTTGTCTATATCTGTTTAAGATCTGTGAATTTTGATTAGCAAAACCTGATTTAATTCATACTTGCAATTCAAATAAGGGACATTTATATCATGTTATATACGGAGCGAGACCAATATTATTTGGGTAAACAAGATTGGTCGACAGCTGGATACTATGCCTAGATTAAATACCCTGTACCAGATGTCCCAGGTGGCACCTGAACCCCCGGCCAGAAAGTGTTTAACATCCAGAACGTCCTACCTACGTCACCATAATGTATATTGTAATACAACTAGTGCATAGTATTATCATGTATTCTAGTAACTAGGATTACTGGTTTTCACCCACGCAATCCGTGTTTGATTTTGGCATCGGAACGACTTCCACGCGCTACGTGGCCCTTTGGGGTTTTCTGAAGAAAAGTCGGAATAGGTCGAAAATATTTCAAGACCCTCTATGGCGCAAAGTAATGGTCGTTGTAATACGTGTTCCCTAAAGACGTTTGAGACATACATCTACCTATGTTTGTAATAAAACATGTATGAAATGTAATGGTTCACTGCGATATAATGCATGTGGCGTATACATGTGGCAACATACCACACATCATAAAATCCTGGGCCAGCCAGTTCATGGATTTGGCTGTATTTATGCTGATGTGTTCCTCCTTTCTCTTTCTCTCTATCTTTCCATTCATCTGTTTTCATCCGTCAATACATCTATCTCTCTTTTGACCTTTTCCTTCTCCTCTGATTTGTCTCTGTCGCTCTCTTTCTTATTATCTATTTCTTTCTTCCATCGCAATCAAAAACATTCCATTTCAGATTGACATAAAATATGATTTTCAGAATTTATCTTTTCCTCGCCTTTTCTTTCTTGTTTCTTCCCCCTTTTATTTCGATCTCATTTATCTTCCTCTACCTTATATATACCTATCACTCTTAATTAGAAAACGACAGATACTGATGATTTTTACAAAACTGTAAACTGTACAACTAGATGATTAATCAAACCGAGGACATATCCTGTGCAGATGAGATTCGGATAGGACGCGTTGACATGGTATACCTGAGTTTTATACATGACATACCTGGGGTTTTAATATTTTTAGGGACCACCTTTCGACACCAATGTGATATATACATTAATATGACAATATTAAACAAACGAAAATGCTTTCATGTGTGGTAATGCCACAAGGCCAGCAAAACATTATCTAGTATTTTAAAAAGTCATTATTGAATCTACCAAACATTTTAGCTTTTGAATAAATATTCAGAAATATAAGAAAATTCAGAAGAACGCCCTAGACCTTTTTTACATGGGTAAGAGACATCGTCTTCAAAACCCACCCCTGCCGCCCCATTCAACAACTTCCGACATCTCTATGACGTTTACCCGTTGTTTGTCACCTTAGATTTAACGGCCCACCTACAGTATTTCAGTCATTTGTGAACATTATCTACATGAAATATACACTTATAGACGTCATATAACGTTCTTCCTCACAGACTGAAAATAACTATGGTTGGGGTGGTGGTGGAGCATTAAGCTGATGGACGTATAGACAAATGGTTACAGGAAAAACGATAATCATGATTATAAATTACGAATCAAGTATGACCTCATGAAGCTTTTATTATATTATATGTAGAATCCAATTAAAATTAAACAAAATAAAATATATCTAAAAATGTTTTTCTCTCATCATTCCTTGAATGATGGCTTGCTACAGACTAGACAAAATGCTATTGCGTAACAAATTATTCACAAAAGCAATATTGCGTTGATTATTATGGAATTAAATGAAACACTGGACCTTACAGATACACATTTTCTTTCTCAAAACACAATACTTTGAAAAATTGCATCATTTAGCCGTATTTAAGAACACATTAATGTTAATAATATATGCATTTATATGTTTATATGTGAAATGCGATATTTTTTAAATGTCCTTTAACCATAGAGATGTAATATCATAGTTGATAATGGTATTGTTGCTCATGACATATATTATTTGTTTTGATGACAAATTAGTATCATTTTTAAGTGGTGTTTTTACCATTCTTATCATTGCAAAACATACATAATGCTTTATTTTTTTACATTTATATCTCTATCGATTTTAAATATAAGAGACAAAGTACTTAAATTGTGGATAAAATATAAGAACATATAACTTTCTTAAATTTGTAACATTGACTTATATATATTAAACACATTTTACACGGCCAACGCTCCACGAAAACCGCGACGACTTTACCATAATGCACTTTGATAATTGATAATTATGGAAAGCAAAATTATGATAATCTAATAATGCTTTTGATTTTTTACATAGATAGGAAAAATCACAGTTCATATTGTTTAAACAGGGGAATGCACTCTTGCATATATAAGGAGAAATATGCAAGGTAATTATCTCCCCTTATTCGATTCGCAGAAAGTAAAGAACCAACACATAACTTTATGATTAAATGGAAACTCTTATATATGTTCCCAGATCGATGTAATTTCGGCTTTCATTTTTTTTTTGCAAATGTCCTTCTGAGTTCGGCACATTTTAATTAAACAATATTGCACGTATTTTATGAATAACTTATTCAATAAACTGAGTAGCATTTTACAGGAATTTCTACAAATACAAAACAAGAATTTGTATGTATAGGTTTTTAATTAGTTTAGAATATAAATGGTATAGGTTAGAAAGAGATGACTCGAAGTAAGTATCTACAATTCAAAACATTTGCTTTCATTTTAGTATAACAACAACAAACGCGACAGAGGTTTCATAAGAAATGCATCTGTCATATTCCTTTCAGTGCTGTAAAGTCACCTACATCTCTTACCATCGCTTAAAGCTCTACACAATTGACCAGTATGTTTTTTGAAATTCAAAGATTTCAAATTGATGAAAAAAGGATGATGTAAACAAAAAATAAGAAATATTGAAATATGAATAAAAAATAATGTGATATAAAAAGGGTAGATATTAAGAATGTCAACGAATACCTTGTTTCATATTTTGCATTGTAAAATTGAATTTAAATATTGTAATCACAATTAAAATTTGGGCCGGTTCATATGAGGACAAGAATATTATGACAAGAAGAAATGTGATATGGGGTAATCTATTTAATGGTACTGTTTCGTGTTTCGGTTCCAATGGGTATAAGTATCGTAAACCAATTGGATTCTGTGTAATTGATTTCAACCGCTAGCAGATGGAAGCAAGTGCGGTTAATTATCAAATAAACATAATTGCTTAGTACAGCAGAGCGTAAATGATAGTGAACATCCCTCCTTCAGAAAATTGCATAAATATAAAATCATCACCTTATCCAAGCAGTTTTAATGAAATATTACATACTGGTCCAAAAATATTACTTTCCCAATTATCTATTGCAGGGCGGCTTTTCTATTGCCCTGTTAAGAAATTCGATCCTATGCAAATAAAATACGGTCGTTTGAAATATGTGTACTGAATACATGTGGAAAGCATGATCTAATGGTAAAACACATGCTTCGAGATCAAGGGGTCCCGGATTTTACTCCTGCCAACGGACATTGCCCTTTTTTTTTTTAGCTAGAAATGTATCCCTTAATGTTTCACTTCACCCGAGTATAATTAGATATCTGAGAGGGCGGTAAAATTCCATAATGAGGGCTGCCATAAACGAAGTGAAAGATTCCGCAGATATTTCGATAGATAGGTACCTGTCCCGATGACAAGGGCTAATAGCAGTTTATTCGCTGAACGTGCCAACAGCATGAAACTTAGAGTTCAAAATACAGTTACAAAATAAAATACTTTACTATAACTATTACAAGCTAAAAGGTATCCAGTATCCTGTGTAAGCATATTGTTATACTCGATTTCAAAATGTGAAGGTAAAAGACACATTATATACAGAAGGAAACACGCAAATAAATAAACATAATAACGATACTTGATCAAGATTATTTCCTTAAACACAAGCCAGTTTTACTATTCGAGTAATCGAAACGAATGCTACTATTTGAATATCCGTTGGCATCTCTAGTAAATAGGATAAGAATCACTTTCTTTGTAAAAACTGCCCTTGCTCAAGCGTCGCGAAACACAGAGGATTTATTTTTATCCTATCATCAGACTCACATCGTGGTATAAACTTCCTATCGAATAAACTTAGCTTTATACTCATTCGTGAAATTTTATATACTCTGACGTCATCGGAACTACTTTCTTGAGTTCAAATGTGTTTTGTGTATTGGGCTCAACCGTGTCAGATACTATTCTTTTTAAATATATTTTTTCTTGGCGTGTATTTGAAAGTTGAAAATGCTTAACGCATATGCTTAATAAAAAGTTTCGAAAAGTTCGTGAATTGTTATAACCGTTTTTAAATCCTGGGACTATACTTAGGTGTGTACGCAGAACGGTTTGCTTGCACACGCGGAAGAATACTAAAGGGCAGATAGTTGGGAGAATCCAGATTTTTTTCTTTTATTTTCGTGTCTAATTTAAAATTATAGATTTTAGTTAGAATGATAGGATAAATAGAATACTAGGTTAGTGTTGGATAAAGATAAGTTTATCCTGCTCGGCAAAGAAAAAAAAAATTTTTTTCCTCGCAGGATAAACTTATCTTTATCCAACACTAACCTAGTATTCTCTATAACTTGTCAAAATAGTTAATAGAAAATCGCCACTTATTACCACTCATTACCTAAATGCTATTTGAAAATGTGTCAAGTTTTCTATATCAAAAATGAGTTAATTATATATAACTTGGGTTGTTTGATGTGATAACTTTCTCAAATCGATTTGTTTGAGGAGACAAAATAATATTTGGGTAAGTCTGGGATCCAATTAAATTATGAAATTCCGGTAATCTTCAACAAATAAACCCATCAGCAACAACATATTTAGCTATCATTTTGCTTAGAAAGAAATATTATGTATATAATAGAACTGTCCTTTCAGTCTTAAATCTTAAGTAAAGCAAAAAAAAAAAAAAAAAAAACTCATTTAAGGTAAAATAGCTTTACTAATTAAGTATTATATATATGTTGTCTATATCTAAAATTGTTTTATGTTTTTTTTTGTTGTTGTTTTGTTTTTTTAAAGTACGTTGTAGATTAAAAAGGTTTATTAAATAGGCGCCTGTTACTTATTTGATATATCCAAAAGAATTGTCATTTTTAGGGAGTTGAAAATATATAAAACAAATACGTACTTTAAAAATTAAATGGAAAACTAATAAATGATAAAAGTATTGAACAGTTAAGAAAAATGATGAAATTATTGCGGAATAGTATAAATCAATTAAATATTAGCGCTTTTGTTTGTCCTTATATGAACTACGTGTATACTATTATTTCATAAACCTAATTAAGGAAGTCCATATAGTTTGACACCATTTTCATTTGTTAACTTTAAATCTGTAACTAATAAAATAATCCGTAACTTATTAAGGACTTTTGATGTTTGAGCTTGTAATGACCAACATTATCTTGTTACTAAACAAATAAGCTATTTTATATTAAAAATATATACATTATCATAACATAAAGTTTATTCAAAGAAGATAACGATAGTAATGGGTTGGATAACATTTCATCGAGGCATCGATCATCGACGTGGTCCATAATAACGTTTCAATTTTTATACTTCGGATCTCATGTTCAGCTCGAGGATGTGGAAGTGATGCCATAGCATTTATATATTCCGTTTATAAAATCGATACCTCAATCTTACTTCTTATTTTCTATAGCTGGAAAATTGTTTGTTGTACACTAGTACGCCTCCAAATATAAAAATTGAGAAACAGTCTGAATTATTTTTTTTCTACGAACGTACAGCAACGTTTGTGTAGGCAATTTGACTTCCAGTTGATTCAATGAATTCTGCGACACATTCATGACAGAATATGAATTGATCCTGTAAATAAATCAGGGTTTAGATTAATTAACTAATTCATATTTTAAACAATTGAAAATGGCGTTGTATATTTAATCCAGGTTTACAGATATTACATTTGCCATAGCGCAAATACATTTTTCTCTAATCCAAGAATTGCATAAATTTAGACGGCGAATTTTTATTGTTAGGGCCGTATAAATCGATGTAGTTGAAATTTAAGTAAGAAGATAAATTTTGACCCAGATTCAGTTTCTTGTTCAAAGGTTGATCTCAAATAAATTGAAGGTGTCTCTTACCTGTTTACTCTGTTAAAAACTAAAGTTAGTCCTACCTCATTGGGAATAGCCATGGGTCTCCTTGCTCGGATCCTTGTTATTATGTTAATGACGTTAACCTTCTGCTCGCTGTCTACTTTTTGTGTCAACATCGAGACGGCGCAGTATAGGCAACTTCTCTCGGCAGCTTTCCTATACAGGGAGACAACATTCACCGTGTTGATATAGTATGATGCATATAATTAAGAATCATTTTTCACGTAGTATCACAAAGCAACGTCTGCACTCAAAAACCAATGGTTGTGGTACAACTGGTCAGCATTCTTGCTTTTATTTTTAACGTAAGCTACCAAGATACTACGATATTGTTTTCATTAGTTTCCAATCAGACATTCATGACAATCCATGCTTAATTGTAATGCTCTTCGATAAAGTTAAGGTATGTTTGCATATCTGTTTAAAAAGAAAGACTATACTGCTACTTATATGAATATTTTTAACATACAGTTAGATCATATTTATGAATAAATTTGATAGTTTTTTGAGATTTTCGACTACGTTGATAATTCAAAATATGTTTTACATCGTAAATACCAAATACAATAAACATATTGACATATAGTCTGTGAAAAAAACTCTCATTAAATTATTCGCGCTTTCCAGTCCTGAATTATCGATAGAAACTCTTTGTCTGATCAGTCCCTTTACTTACAAACAGTGGATCAATACTGCTGAGTTTGCGGAAGCTGCCTGAGTCTCTATGTCCCTGACCATCCTTACAAAGACAGAAGAGCTAGATGGAGTTTGAGCGCCCATGTCCCATATCAAACATTGGTAGTGGAAAACTTTTTTCTTCTGAATCGCCTTCTAAAGAAAAACAAACAAAACAAAAACAAAAAAGAAGAAAATAAATGGGGAATCGAAGTAATATTTGTTTATATATTTAAAATGATAATTGATGAGTACGACGGCAGTAGCAATGAATTTTATGTATACAAATACTTCATCATCAAGACGTTTATCTAACTTATATATTTTCAATGACATACAATACGTCAAAATATTAATACTAGTAAGGACATATCATGACATAACTCACATCAGATTTTGTGATCTCCAGCTCCCTGCAGACATACCCGTCCATGGTGCTCTGCTTGTGACATCTAACCGTATACGGCCCAATCGTTAGGTCTTGGTCATCGGTTGGTAAAATACTTCCGACTGACTGGAAAATCGGGGTATAGCATTATGAATCACAATATCAAATCAATCAAGAACATCCTATCTGTAGCTAGCAAATGCATTACAAACTATATTTATTTTTCAGGCCCTTAAGTATCAGATATATTTGTTGACATGAAGTTAATCAACATCGACAAAGCACACCAAAGTGAAATGTATATATGTATATCAAACCTCATTCGGGACATTTGCAGGATCCATGGACACAATGCTGTGAACATTTTCTTGCATCACCAGGTCCACGAAGTCTACGATTGTGCTGGGCAAAGGAGTTTGTGTCACAATATACTGACTGCCAGGTTGAAATCCCTAATAAACAATAGATATATATATTGACAAAACATTACTTGCAGACTTGCAAAATATCATTTTCTAATCATCCTATATAGAATAGTATATTTTACATTCTAATTAGGATATCCAAACACTTCATATATATCCGTTTTAGTATACACTCATTTACATATACATACGTGTATACAGATGAATAATCATTTTTGTTTCTTTGTCTTTAATTTTAAATGCATTACCTTTTGATTTTATGAATGATAAGATATAGAGAATGAAAATTATTGCCTTTAATTTCCTCGGGATACATTTCTAATGGGACTTAAGGACTACATATCAGTTCTCTCTTCTACATGTTCCTTATCTGTTCTCCGATTTATTTAAACAATTAAGTCCGATACTTTTACATACGTTGATATAAACGGCATTTATATAGTCTCCACTCCCCGTGTTTCTCTGGTTTCGGAGTTTCACTCTGTTTCTGTAGCCTGCGGCCGAATAAATTCTATGATAAAATATGTGTGAAATTCTAAGCTTCTTATCTGATTTCCCATTATAAGCATATTATCATGTATGTGTTATTGTCATTTCTTTTAGCTTTTATGCATGTATTTTTTTTTAAATTCCTTCATTTAAGCACAAAAGCAAATAGATGAATTTTATTACGAGCTAGATGTTAATAAAGAACCATAGGATCCCAAACTTACAGGCATGTAAATTCATGATTACATTGTAAAACCTATCTATGACAAGATTTGGCATATTTGACGACATTTTGCTGATAAGATTATTATATTTTGATAACTTTATTTTACTAAATCCACAGCATATAATTGTTTTACAATCTTTATACAAAATGAAGGGGACTTTATTCAACATTATCACATTATGCCAATGCAGGAGCCTATGAAGCGTAGTGGTAAAGACCGCGATTCCTGGTTTCTTACGTAAGAGATTTCGGGGATCGCTTCGGTCCAATTACTTCCCACGTAAAACAAAGGTGATTTTTTTGTGTATTCTGAAAAAAAGTTTGCATTTCAAACAATACATTAATTTGTAGTAAAATGTACATGTGCATGGACATGTGTATTTGACTGAACAGTGAAACTCTACATTGGAATATTGCAATATCCGGTTGCACTTCAGTTTGGTACATCTACTTCCGCATCTTTACGTTAAACCATATGCTTGAGTAGTAAGATGAAAATTATCTTGTAAACCGATAACTAAAATAAGAATAAAACTACTGCTTTGCCAAAGTGTCTTTTTTAATAAAAAAATACACCGAGTACGAAATATTTGTTTACAACTTATATAAATCACTAACGATGGCCGTGAATGCAGTTTGAATGGTCATTATCTTAGGGGGAAACCGGAAAACCCGGAGAAAATCCGCTTGTTTCGATGGGTGACATTTCATGTACGTGCCCAGGAGTCAAACCCGGAACGCATTGTTATGAAGTTCGTTACCACTTCGCTATCCCGGCATACTTTATTTTTTATTAATAGAGGGCAATCATATTTCATATTTTTGCATTCCTTATAGTGTGTTTAGATACTTTTATCATATTGAGGCTCATCTATTGATTGTAAGGTCGGGTTATATTTAATAAAATCAAACAAAAACAAAACAGCGAAAAAAACAAGAACCAGGTATATCGGCGTCACGTCTATTTTTGTGTTGTGTTTTTCTGTTCCTCTGAACTGCTGCAGCTTCTTCGTCACTTAAGTATTTCCGGTTGCTTTGTTGCATAGCCTTCAAGTAAACCAATACACAAGACATTACAAGTAACATAAACTAGTAATGAATTTGTCAGTCTATCTATTTTAAGATTTTGAGTGGATATTCAATTGGAAACAATATCCGGAACTCATATAAATGGTGTGTACCATGTACGTACAGACAAGGTCATCATGTAATTGCTGCTGAATAGCATGCAGCTTAACAGTCATTCTATTAGTATACTTTGTGGACTTTTGTTCATTTCTAACGGTAAACATTTGTTTGCACCTACATGGAACTTGAATAAATGCACTGTGTTTGTTATTCCGAGTAGGTCTGTAATTACTTCAATAAAATAAAATTATACCTTAATTGATATAGCCTGCATAATTATTCAAGCCAGTGGGATAAGTATGATGTATCGGGAGCTTTTAGATGCAAAATAACACACTTTAGTTCTTTGGTTTATCCTTATGTTCAATCAAAATTTATTTGGGTAATGTATTTGGCCATCGATATATATTTGTTTACAAAACCTTAAGTTCATTTATTTTATACATTAATTTAAGTTTTTGCTGTTACTTAAAAGTTGTACGTAAGATAAGCATTGCCGTTGTTTTTTCCTCCTAGATGAATTTTTAACCAATATAGCAGTTTGATATGTTTGTGTGTTTTTACTAACATACAATTGATAGTTTGGACTAAATGATAAACTCCAAGCATGTGTAGTCCTGACTTGTAAATAAATATGTTAAAAGTACTAACTACTACTGATAACAAACATAAATATTATCTGTAGTAGTAGTTTCATCATTATTTTTGAAGAAGAAGTATATCTATAACATTATCGTTATTATACAGGGCTAAACATCATGGTAATATGCAGCTGTATGACAGTCGACTACGTGTTTTGGGAGAGAGAGAGAGAGAAAAAAAAACATAAACAGCAGAAACATAATATGTTAACCCTTGAACTTAGGGCGCAATAGTAAGCGTAGCTGGATGTACATGTATACAATTAGTGTAATGTAATTGATGTAAGAGTTTCCGGAACGGATGTTAACGTTTAAGCAACCCATGAGTCTCACCCGAAACTGTTGTTTCAAAACTTCCTTCTGGCCATCAGATATATTTATATGAAACTGGTCCGTGACAAGATGTCATTTCCGAATGTCAGCTCATGCACCAGGGCATAATGTATGTACATGTACTGAGGCTGAAACAGGATGATTATATACATTACCATTTTCCCTGTTGATGATGAATAATCGTAAGTAGTGTAAAGTGGGATGTCCAAGTATTCTAAAGATCCTATCTATCCTTGAAATTATTTTCCGTGTTTCACATAAACTGTGAGATGAACAGATGTGGTGCAAATTTGTAATCAGAGGGACAACCTAGCATAGCAATAAGGCAATATGATTTCAATACTAATATGCATAAATACCTTCACTAAAAAGGGAAAGAACACAGTAAAATAGTATACACGTATTTTAATCAAATAAATTGATAAAAAGTTAGATAAAGTGAGAAAAAATGCATTTAAGTTTATTGTTAATATAGTAAATTAAATTAATGGACTCATGTCAAAACAGTTTTATAAGGCGTCAATCGACATGTAGACGTATCAACGTAGCGAATTAAATATACCAGTATGCTGATAAAAGAAAAATCGATCAAATTAGTTCATATATGAAAAGTTCAATATGTTATTTGTCCTACCGAAATATACTATATATTCTATCGATTTTTCAAAATACAATTTCAAAACAAATCAAAATATAAGGATAATTTGTGTAAAGAAAGGTTGTACGTGCCAGGTTTTGCACCAATTTTGTCCTTTGTCCTCTGATTCCGTTGACACATCCAAACACATCCACGGATTGCTCCTGTTTCCCTTCTTGTATGAGAATGTCAAGGGCAATATATGTTCCTGTCCTGCCGATTCCCGCACTGCAGTAATGCATAAGGGGAATAAGACAATGTTCACAACAAAATAGTAAATAAGAATTGATTCTTAAATCCATTAACTTAACTATACATTACAAAAATACAAGAAATGTAGAAAGAAAAAAATAAGCAAAGAAAACATGCCTGCAGTGAACAACTGTGGGTCCTTCAAGTCTGGTTGGGCAGCAATCACTTTCTGTCGGAACTCAAGAAGACTGATGACGTCATCTGGTACGTTCTTGTCTGGCCAGGCTGTAAAGTGCACGTGGCTGACGTCACGCTCCTCTTGATTCTGTAAATGAATCAATAAGAAATGGTAAATATAATTGGCATAAAGAATGTAGCGATAAAACTCATTACATTCAATTGTCTCAATTAAACAAAATAAACGTTGCATTTAAGCCCAAACAAGTACCTTACATTTGCATTTTGCGTAATTTGAGTTTCTGCTGAAAATGGAATTGCATTGCTTGTTCATACCTTTATAACTTTAAATGTCCGAACTATGTATTCGGCACAGTTGCTCTCCGAGATATTTTTGACAGTGATCTCTCCGTACTTTTCTACGTTGTTTTTATTTGGCCAATACTGTTCGCATTTCATTGTCTGCAAAAGAAACATATTGATTTTGAAGATTGGATTTACACGGAATTTATTTCGTGATAATTTGATGATGACGAAGATAATAACGAAGCAATACAATTACACGATGTCAAATTTATATATTTTGATCATAAGATTTTTTTTTAATATAATATGAAATATATGTATAGTTCCAGCTGTTGAATACCTTGAGTATTAACATAAATACTAGCTAAAACAATCTTTCAACAACATTACTTGTGCTATACAGTTAACATGACGCCAAATCAGGCATATTTTGCCACGAATATTTGTCGAAGGCTGTTAGACAATTTAATTATCTTAAGAAAGGTTCACGTTTACTTGTTTGTTGGGGCATTTTACAGATTTTCATTGCTTCATCCGATTTGTAAAATTTATTTTCTGACCGTTTGGCTTGATGTTCCTAATTAATGCATATCTGTAAATTTTTCAAAGGTGAATCCAATCAAAAATATAGTTGGTCAGGTCGACATATGTTAATACGACAGAATACTTTGATATCAATGTTCCTGATACATATTTCAGTTATTATTCACTCTTTCTATGATGATAACAGTGGCGATTACGTTCAGATACCATTCTTTACCAGGTATGAATTGGGAGTCCGATTCATTGCCACAACACACTGAATTAGCTAATGATTAACGTATCTTTGCTTTGTGTATATAATGAAGCGAGACGTTAAACCCAAGAAAGCAAACATACACTCATACAGACAAACAGATGTGTACTATAATGTTTATATACGAGTGTGGTTACTCATAAGGAACCTTTATATATGGTGGCCTTGATTGAAGTGTCGTAATTGTCTGCACGTGTTTGCATTAGACTTCTTATACCATAGGATGATATCAATCCAATACAGGAAAAAGATACGTCAACCAATTAAAATATAGTTGAGAGCAATTAACCAGATATCATCACAAGTGTTCCCCACACAAAAACTTCCCGAACGAAGTATTATTGTTTCATTTTATTCGTGCAAACTTGGTTAAAAACACTGGCAAATAGGCTTGTTTTGCCCTTTTTTTCGAATCTTTATAGTGTTTCAGAGAATTTTAATTTATTTAACATTAGCGTTTTACAATAATGAAAATATTCTTGAATTGATGAATTATCTTTCATGTAATTGAAAATTAAGGTGTTGAGTAATACAGAATTAGACAAACAAGCACGTACTGATCCCTCCATTAAGCGAGTCAACATGACTATCTTCTCTACGTCTTCTTGCCATATCATCTTCCAAAACTGCTCAAATTTGTCGGTTGTAGACGCCGTTGGGCCTTATAAGAACATCAAATCATCATCATCATCATCATCATCATCATCACCATCATTATCATTTGATGTAAACATTGCATTAAAGATCGAGTATTCCAGTTTTATAATGGCTTGAACGAATGCATGGTTGATAGAGCGCTGTGCTTACAACGTTGCGATCACAGGTTTGAACCCCTGCATTAGAATCTCCTCATGATACACAATGGTAGCAAACAAAGCAAAAGTGTTTCTAGAGGTGCTAGAGTAAGCTTTAAATTAAGTTAGAATGGAAGATTGTTTAAATAAGTATGCTCTTAAAACATTATTTCTTCGACAAGGTTTTAAACAAACAACGTCTAGACACAATTAATTATGAAGCAAATGACAAAAATGTTTACACCACACAAAGTCATATTCAGTTAATGGCGTATCAGTCCTGGAACTAACCCTAAAACCTGATCATAAAGTAATTAATCTTAATTTTTAAAAATAAATTAAGAAGGACTTATGCAGATAGTTGTAGTTGATAAAGTGGTTCTGGTACCTTTGCACCAAAACAGGAAATATTTTTCATCGTAAATATGAAATAAAATATTCTTACCTAAACATGCTATGTACGCCTTTGGATGATTATAGCCCTTGAATATAGCAAGACGAAATATATTTATATATTGATTTGTTTTATACATTAATGATATGTCCCGACTATGAATTATCTTACTTTACAAATGCACAGTTGCAATGTTAATGTTGAAGTAAGGTACTGCTATAAGCTAGTTTAAGAAAGAAGTGAATAGTTTTTTAAAACATTAAATGTACATGTAATCACGCACATGTATATCTATTTCTATAAGTTGACCACGGTGGAAGGACCACCATTTTACATTATATTTATACTCGCATCAGTCTGATTAGTATTTTATAAAGGTAATACAAATCAGTAAGAAAATGAACAGAATCAAAAATGAATTTAATTGAATTAGTATTAGCACATGAACGTTGTTCTCATACTATAGGTACCTGTATATTATGTTTACAAACTGACTGAAATGATCCTCTAGTTTTGTAGGAATATTATGTTATTTAATTTCACTGTAATGCAAAATAATCACATTCAACGTGATAAATATATTTAAGTGCAAAGTAAATATATATTAGTTATATTTAAAAACATATAATGAACATATTGCAGTTTTATTTTACGAATTAAAATAAATTTGCAACCATGTAATAATCAAAACTGTTTCTTAATTCGTGCACCAATACTTACATCAATATAACTAGCATTGATATAGTTTGATCTGCTTTCAGCAATGATGACTCTCGAAACGTCGTCTAAAATGACAAAAAAAGATTTTCACAGTTCTAAACAACACACACCATTTTTTAGTTTTTCCACAAATGTTAAACGCAGTCTGGTAGCCAAAATATGTCAAACCTGTCTTAAGCGGTAAGTCAATGGTACAAGAGAAAGTGACCGCTAAACAGAAGTGACCGTTAAATGAAGATTAAATATGTTGTAATATGCTATAGTTTATTAATATTAAACATAACCGCTTTAATATAGGTTGACTGGTTAACACAGGTGGCCGCTAATACAGGTTCAAGTGTATTTTTTTATTATTTCAAGTTAAGTAGAGAATATTATATGTAATTATTCAATGATGCTTAACTACACCATTAAAAAAACTGAACGTTTGTTTAGTTAAATTTTGAATTTAAATGCAGATCGTTTACCTCAATGCAAAATCATTAAAAAAAACAATAAAATGCTATTGTTACTTTTAAAAGATGTTTTGGTTTCCAACGTTAAGTTAATATCCATATCATATGCACATTTATGATTATTCTAAAGTCATTCGATGCTAAGATAATCATCATCCCACTCCTGAAAATAACGTCAAATATATATATACCCAATAAAACAATACCATTAAAGATACCTATCCATTTCTTTCTTGAAACATGTTCCTCTTAAGGTAATCCATCCATCATTAAATAGTGATCATGGTCCATAAAATGATCGTGGGAATTTTTTGAAAAATAAAAGCCTTTATCGACTTGGAGTAACAGAGCCTAAAACTCATGTCCATGAATGTTTGCAGCTGTACTAAAGTATTTCTAAGCATTTGAAGGATCATGCTTATACTTTAATGACGGCTGGAATACCTTATTATCCTTCTAACAGAAATAGAGATACTGAGATACTGACAAGGGTAAACAAAGTTATATCTGTTTCTTGTCCTGTTTTCTGGTTTTAATGCTTCCTTGTAATCTCTTATGAGTCCGTCGGCAAGCCTCTGAAATATAAACCAAAGTTTCACTGAAAAAATAGTCATATTATTTCGATACGGGATATTATGATTAGGTTTAATTTATGTAAATTAGCTTGCAACTGGTAATAGGAACTCAGACCAAGATATGGAATTATGTTCAATTATTTTAACAAGCACACATATAAAAGGAACGTATACTGCACACATTATGATTTGTAACACCTATTTGATTTTTGCCGATGATTATTTTATGGCAATTGTTCCCATACATCAAAATGATACTTCGAAAATATATTAAAAAAAACTTGTCATATGAAAAATTGTGTGTTAACGCGAGTCAATCGAAGCAAGTACACATTGATTTTAGTTGTTCCACCCCAATCCATATATACGCGATACTTGTAGGTTAGATAATAGTAAAACCATATGTAAGAGGGCAATCGTCAAAGCAGAATGGTGTTGGATGTTTGGGATGATACAGCAGGGGGCTACACAGAGTAATGTCGCTGAAGATTAACCATAGCCAGAATAAGGTTTCAGTAGTTTACTACAACCCTTTGACATCATGGTGAGTTGATTATTCACACCTCAAATTCATCCTTGAAGCTGTCTATCTTGTGGTCAGCTAACTTCATCAACAAAGCCTCCTTGTCATCCTTCGTCTGATGAATGTTGAAGTGTTGTAGTAGGTGTCACAATCTTCAGGAACATGACCTTCACGTAATAAATAATTATTAAACCAATTAATTTTTAAATCGCTAAACTGATAAACCAGTCAATTAGGCAATCAGCAATAGCGTAAGTTAGTTATTTATGCAATACCTATATCAATCGATTAATAAGAATCGCTTTGATTCGATAAATATAACTTGCCATATATCAGCAAACTTTATTAATAATTATTCAAGATGTCAAGCAGGCACAGATGAAAACAATATAATAATGAATAATAATGTTTTCCCAATGCAAAAGCATTATAAAGCAAAATCAAACCTGTGTCATCATTATCTTCGGGCAAATTAGGATCAAACTCCTCAAGGTCACTATCGTCATAATAAAGATTTGATTTAGCGGGAAGGGCCGGCGGTTCATTACAAGCTGAAGCTTCAATTCCTGACTTTTGTTGTTCGTTTTGGTTTGCTTCTCTCTTCTTCTTATGCTCTGTCCTGAATTTGTTTGGACTTGCGTATGTGTTTTCTGAAGGATTGAGTAAATAAATGCCTTGAAACAACGAAGCAAAACAGGTTTATCATTTTGAATTTAATTTGACTGAACTCTCTTTTGAAACATCGTATTATTCATAACAGTAATTATAAAGGAAGGGGTCGCCCTTTTTACAGATGCACAATTCATCATTAGCTTAGACATATAATAGCAACATAACGTATATGTTCTGCATCTATCTAAATAAATATAAATCTAAATAAATAAGTAAATAAATACATGTGTTTACCTTCTTCAGAAATGTTGCATTGACTTCCATTTGTTCCTGAACTAGCACTTCCTTCCTCAACTTCAGAAATAAGAATATATTTATAGGCGAAACAATATAGAGTAACATAGAGTAAATGTATGTTCCTTTTTTATAGAAAAGATAGTATTTTCACTGAAAGATATGATTACTATCTAAGAAGATGCAATTGGCTTGTCAAATTCTCTTAGGGCTATACTCACTTATGCATTGCATTTTATACACGAGTATTTAGATGTACAATAGACTTGTCCTTTTTTTTGTCCAAAGTAAGCAGTTTCTTTACATTGTTGTCTTAAATTTGTAAAATGTATGTCGGCGTCGTCATGTCAATATATTTATTTCTATCATGTCATTTGTATGTTCATATAGTAAACTTGATAATACAAATTACTCATTCGGCAAAAAGATCCCGTAATATAAATATGTATTCAATTTTTCCGCTAATTATTGCATGCGTAATTTATACCAGTCGAGACTGCTTACGCATCTGTCGTTGATTCTTCATTTATCTGATTACGATTATAATTAGTTTTTTTTGTCTGTGCCATGAAAGTATGTTTACATTCACTTTAAACTATCACTATTATCAATGAGCTGCATTAAAATATCATAATTTTGATTGCTTACGAATATGTTGCTGTTTCCTTATTCCTCTAAAATAAGAATCAAAGCAGTGTGCCATTGCAAGCTATAGCCGCGTCGGGTCACTCCTCAAGCTAGGATCTACTTCGGCATGATGTTGATACTATTTATATGTTTATGTACCACATTTAGCGTGATAAATTTGATAAAAAAATATTCAAATAACAATTCATTCAACAACAACCATTAGATCCATTTTTTTAATATTCATGTCAATGGTTCAAGGCATCCGCCTAAAATCGCTGGCACAATTTGAATTATACATTATTGTGTGTCTTAAAAATCGGATATAAATACTAAAGTGAAATTTAAGGTTATTTTTTATTCCACATACCTCTGTTTTGTAATCCAATGTCTACATTTGGAAAATTTGCAGTTTCTTTGTCTTCATTATTTCCATTCCTTCCTCTATTCCGTCTTATATAAAACATAAACACAAATGCTTTGGAAAACAAACATTAATGACATTATGATTAACTATAACTTTCGTCTTTTAAATTATGAGGTTTAAATCTAGCTCGTAATAGAATAACAGAACCATGAGTACGGTTTTATTTTCTTTGTGCTTTTTATAGTTCGTTCATATCCTTGATCCAAATACCTACGAAATAAAGCACATGCCATTTAGATTATACTTTATGTTACAGAACAACTAATTTATGTCTAAAAACATATATTCCCCAATCCTTACTATAAACTGAATAGACTTGGAGACCATTCATATACCTTCTAGAGACTATCACTGCAACAACAATACAGACAATAAGAAGCACTGCCCCACCCACCGCAGCGCCAATGGTGACCGTGTTGTCAGTCTTTGGGCTGCCTTTTACCGATATCTGCAAATTCAAACGACCTACGCTGAACTCTGCATGTTGTTAAGTGTTATAATAGAATAATCAATTACTTGTTTTTGAAAAAAGAATGTATATGGTTTATTATTATTTCTTTCTTCTCGTCATAAAATAGAACATCCACTACTCTACACCCTGAGTATCGTTGGTATTGCAAGCAAATAACTGCAAAGCAAAATGATAACTATTGTAATTTGCAAAATGTAGAAAACAAAAATAAAACACTTTTATCTTTTTTACATCTAAAATCTTTACGATCATATAAAATCAAAACAGTTATATAATAATTATGATAATAATATAATATAATAATATATACACTGTTTTGTGTCGTTTAAGTACCGTTTTGTATCAATATTTGCTTATAATGAAATACGTTTTTTTTTAAATCAGATATTAAGTTTATAACGAGATATCCTGTTAATTTAAAATAACTTCTATCATATGGATGTTTCACAATTATATGTAACTCTTCTCCCATACGAAATTTTGACAGTTTCTATAGATATCTCAGGTAATGTGGTCAAAATCAGTATCATAAACAAAAACTCATGTATTTGTGAGTAAGTTAGGCCAATTGTTAAGTACACGTTTCACAATTACACATATTAGATACGCTGGTTTATGAAAACATGTTTAATTGTAGTCTAGGAACCGTCCATTGCCATGTCTCTACTGAAATAGAGGATAACTGTTGACTTCAGTGAAAAATTATTTTTAATTCATTGTGTGGGTAGAAAAATCGATATACGAGGGTCATCCAGAAATGAATGAGAGTTGCTTAATTACGTAAAAACTACAAGTGTTGCTCACAAAATCTCTCCATAGTCCCTCAATATAATCCCCGCGGATGCTATGATCGACTCCCATCATTTTGGCAGATCCCGAACGACCGCGTTCACGGCGACATATAGTTCATTCAAATCGTCATAACGGACTCCTCGTAGTGGTTCTAAGTTTTGGAAACAGGTCGTAGTCAGGGGAACTTAAGTCTGGCGAATATGGCGGGTGATTAAGAACTTCCCAGTGGTACCGCTCGAGAACGTCCCTAACAACGCCGGACTTGTGCGGAGTGTCGTTATCATGCAAAATTAATGGCGTCACCTGTTAAAGTTCGGGTCGTTTGCGGTGTAGTTAAATATCACTCATAGTACTGTTTATTAACCGTGCTTCCATGTGGAACTCTGTGTGTTGTCAAAACGCCGTAAATATCGTAAGCAAATATCATTAACATCTTTGGACAGTTCATACTGCGGCGATATTTCACATGACTTGGCGAGTTTGGAGTATGCCATTCCGAACTTTGGCGTTTCAATTCTGGCCCAAATGACCGGATCCATGTTTCGTCGATAGCAACCACTCTATTAAGCATCATTTCACCTTCCTCTGAATATCTATTCAACAATTCAGTGCAAATTTGAACACGTTTGTCTTCTTCAGTTTTTGAAAGTGCGTTCGGCACTCACCGAGCGGCGATCTTTCTCATGCCTAAATTCGGAATAACATGAACGGAAATCTTACGTATTCCCGATTCATACGCAATTTCCTCACATGTAAATCGTCTATCAGAGTTGAGAAGTTGAGCAACAATTTCGATGTTATTGGCGTCTGTAACTGTCACCGGCCTACCGGAGGAGGGCTTCTTGTTAGACTCTTGCTGTCCATTATTGAAATCCTTCACTCATCTGCAAATAGTACTAAATCCAACTGCATATATCTGGTCAACCACCTGGAGTGCATTAAATATTTCAGTCGCTTTCTTTCCGCGCCTAATCTCTATCTTGATATACGCATAAATTTCTTCTCGCGTCAATCAAAAATTACGTAACGTCACGATAGTTATTTACACGTGCGCTTGCGCGCAAAGAGTTAATTTAGTTACGTGCCAAGTTTTTTGGCTTTATGTTGTTTCAATCAAAAGTTACAAACTAACATCGTAAATGAATTATAAATTATATTCCACTGAAATCAGCATTTTCCTTTTCATTAAATAAATCCTGTGTGATTGTCAATCGCTATTTGGTCCAAAAAATAGTCAAATTAATGAACACAAACAAATTGTGAGTTCATAATTCTTTCAGGTATATCTTAAGTATTTTTTAAAGGAGAAACCTTATTGAAATGTCCACAAGTGCTCGAAGTTGAATGAGCTTAATCATATTGTATATAATGGTAACATTGAAAAGAGAAGGGAGTACACTATTGGCTAATTTTTTAAAATAACATTTCCGTGCAAATTTCGGTCAGCAATGTCGTGCATTTATGGATAAAATAAATTAAAATGGAGAATCTAACGGTTCCTGCCTTGTTTTTAATTTTGTAAATAACAAAACAGTTTTATTATTATTATATATTCTTTATTTTTTTTATTTTTTGACTTCCGAAATAGGCGCAGTCCGGTTTTGTTTTCAGCAAAAAAAAAAAATGATCAGTTTTTAATTGTTATTACATTTAAATTGAATCTTATAATAAAATTGGAAAATCAAATCCAGTGACACTAACATCATTCAGATGAAAATAGTTATTTATCATTTTTCCTGGGAAAATAAAATTCGTTTATGTTCTGATTGATCATTAAAAACTTACCTTTATATTCACTGTGAATGAAATCGAATAGAGCCAGTCCTGGCTGTTGTCAAACTCGATTGGAACAATATTGTCATTATAAGAGCAATCCCGTCGTAATAACCTTTAGGTTTAAGATTTTTTTCCCGAAAGTTCGTTATTCCACTAAGATCCAACGGAGAATGAAAACCAAAATTCATGCGTTAAGATTGTATTTATTTAATGACTTTCCTGGGATGGACCAGTACTTTGGGCCTAAGAAGGTCATGAAAAATATTACCCTTTTGGTATTCGAACCCACATCTTTAAGATCCTTATTATCATACGTTACCACAGGAACGCTGCACCAACGCTGAACCGTCATGTTGATTTATTCTAAAACCGCTGTAATATGATAAAGATCGGGTTTTTTTTTTTTTTTTTTTTTTTTTTTTTTTTGTATTAAAGTTGGATAAACATTTTTACTTAAATGAAAAAAAAAATCGAAATTTGCCGAAGTAGCAGCCATTTCGGTATTATTGACACCCTGGTCCAATATTTTCTTGGCATTTCTTGTAGTCTCATTACCTTTTAAACATTGCTGTCGACTTTGTAGATAGTATCCATCCTCGCATGTGTCGCAGTTGTTCTGACTTTGGCATGTTTTACAGTGGCTGACACACAAACCTCACATTTACCATTTTGTAAGAAATATCCATCCTTACAGGTAATACACTTGTCAATTTCACATTTTCTACAGTTATCGTCGCATTCGCTGCAATAATATTTGTCTGTATCATTGTGTTGGTGATATCCAGTCTTACATCCAGATACGCACTTACCATTAAAACGTTCACAACTCTGTGCACAGTTTGAGGAGCTGCAATCTTTACAGTTCTCATCACAAACAAAACATTGCCCTTTACCAGCCATGAAATAGCCCTTGACACAAGATTCACACCACACTTTATCAATATAAGTTCTACATTCTTGGCATGTATTAGGACAGTCCAGAGACACACCACCTACAATGATTCATCGCCATAAGCAACAGTAGCAGTATCATCGAAAAAATAAAAACATCATCTACAGCAAAATATATCGATTTGCACAAAAATAATTGACCACTATAACTTCTAATGACTAGGAATGTACATCTATTTTAAGCAGAATTTTCCTCCATGTGTTTCTCGAACTGTATATAACTTTACTTTTATTATGTATGTTACAATGTATGATACATATCACCATCCATCATCATCATCACCGAAATAACCATCATCATTATCAAAAGACAATAATTATTATACTCACGATTTACTAACATCATAAAGATGAAAACAACACGATTGAATTGGACTAGTCTTTTTGTAGAATGCAACATACTTATCTGAAAGGAAATGGAAGCAAATATTTCATTATTTTAATCATGATAAAAATGATTCCTATTAAATTAGATTTTTTTAAAAAACATACAGAACAAAACTAGTGTGTTATTCAGTGTTGATATATCATGCATTTATAAATACAATTAACACCCTCCCCTTTAGCCTAATTTAAATTACGTACATTTCTTCACATCATAAAACGTATCCTTGAGGGACTAATTTCACATTGTGGCAGGCTTGCCGTGACTCTTCTGGAGTACTAAAAAAGAAAGTATTAATTGTTAAAGAGGGTGTTTAATTTTTCAGATGAGTCAGTTTGGACTACACATTTGTGTACCTCAGTATCACTGTTACCTTTCTGTGGTATAATTTCGAGAGTGATAAGAAATTTTATGGAAACAAGAAATCATGTGCTCGCGCAGAACCTAACCTTACGCAAAATAACGTCCAAAGAAATAGTCTAGAATATTTGACGAGTAGTAAAGGTTGTTGGCATTGCCCTGTAAAGAACAAAGTGTGCGGACCAATGCAAAAGATTGACGGCGATGTTTTCAATGAATTTTCAAGTGGTTCGCGCTACGTTTGGTCGTGCATTTTCATGCATCGAAATGGCATGTCAGTGTCCATGAAAGAACCCCCCCACACACACACACACCCCTCCCCAAACGTATCTGAATTTATCCTCCTCTAACAAGCAACAGCTTGAAAATGGAGCCATACCTAGTAAAAACCTGAACCCTTCGATAATTTAGATTCGAGTAAAGTCGTTATTCATGATAAAATCGGAAATGACTGGATAGAGAAAATTACGCCATGCACACCGCATGTGAGTCTCCCAAAGCCACTGATACAGTGTGTGTCAGACGAACGGTTTTCTAGTCCGATTAGTCTGCCCAGCTAGTCTACGATGTCGCTTGATAATGCCACGATGATGTTCTATTCTACAAGAATATCAGATTTGCTAACATACCGCTCCTGGCGATCTGTAACATTACAATTTGAAAGCGTTCATGCAGAAGTATATCAGTGCCGATTTTATTTGCACCCAAGTGTATTAATGTCGATACTATACGCAAACATGTGTTTTAATGTCGATAATAAATGCAACCATTTGGCTTATGTCGAATTTTGTGCAAATCTCAATTACTGTCGATATTTTTTGCAAATGAGTGTATGACATTTTATAACTTTTCACAACAATATATTCATAACATATAAGAAAAAGAAGAAAAAAAACGGGCTTTTCTTCGGTATCGTACATGTATATCTATATCAGTGTTTGAGCAAGAAACACGGTTGTGAAGAACCGACCAAATGTTTAATTTATTTGATGTTAAGAATATATACAACATACTTAATTCCATATCTTACCAAGTTGACAAGTTGATCTTTCCTGTTTTGATAAACGTATAGATGTTCAAGGAAGTTTAATTTATAACAACGATGTTTTACACTGTACGGGGATTTCATTTTTAATTTACAAACATGACTGCATACGTAAACGTACGCTATCGATGTTAAGTAATTAACGTTTAATGAATTGTGTGGCAATCGATATAAAATTAATATACTGGTTTATCATTTATTGCTACTTTTTATTTTCAATGTATTTTTACACACTGTTGCTAAATTTAAGGCCTTTGTAGACAAATGACTAGAACGTCCGCCCAGCAATTTGTAGGTCATGTGTTTCGAGATTCAATCGAGATATAAAAAAAAACATCAAAATCAGTATGTTTGTTTCTATATTTCTTGCTTTGCTCACATATGTATGGTTCAATGGATGTTTCGCTTGGTGCCAAGACAATAAGACAGGGCATAGTATCATGTCATTGTATATGGCGTGATATTGCAGTGAAGAAATTTGAGTATCTTAGTAGTTAGCTTGTGTGCAAGCTACTCCCTTTTATCTCAGATACGTTAATAAAAAGCAAACACATACATATTATAGATTAGTTTATTCATCATCACTGATACTATACTAATTAATTTAGATGAACAATTTATACATACAAAAAATACACGTAATTGACAATTTTAAGAAATAACTTCATAAATTCAAAGGGCGCTGTGGTCCAATGGTTACGGTAGCGACTGTGAATTCGAAGGTTGTGTGTTTGAGTCCCGATGGGACCTAGGATTATTTATGACTTTCTAAGCCGCAATGTACTGGTTCAACCAAAGAACTGTAGAGGGCGATTAGTAAGATGTAAAAAAAAACAAAAAAAAAAACGTTTTCCAATCGCCGTAAAATAAATCAGTTTAAATTAATCTTCGATGCGTATAATACAATTTACCATCGTAATGCTTTTAACGTGTTAAGTGTAACGTATTTCGAATACTCTCAATTTTGGATGTAAGCTGATTTACCAGTTAATGACGTATGTATTTATTCAATTTTATTCAAATAGTTAAGCATTACTATAAAATCATCTAAACATCTTATAAATGAACTTCGTGGCGTTTGATATTTTCATTATTTAAATCAAGCAATCTTTTAAATCACATTTACAAGAAAAGTGAAAACCAATTCGATTTAAGGATTTACTGTTAATATATATATATATATATATATATATATATATATATATATATATATTTTATCTTTTTTTTATTATTTTTTACATTTGACGAGAAATGCATAGTTAAATGAAGGTTACAATGGATATACAAAAGTAGCATAAAAACAAGCACAGCGACCTATCGTTTTTCCCATTTTCGTTTTCAGTATATTATTTAAATAAAATATGTGAAAATCGGAAAGTTCTATTGAGAAAAAAAGTGTAGCATACGCCCCCAATGCTTCAGTACAATATAACTAGATATTATTTTAATAGTGCCTTAATCCATAGCAATCACATAATATACGTTGATTTTTTAATATAGTTGTATAAACTATACTCTACATGTGTTCGTAAGATTATAAGAGTTTACTAAATCAACGATGTGAGTTTCTAGGCATCAAAGTAAAACTTCTGTCCGAAAATATTGAGAACAACATAATTTTCATTTGTTTCGCTATTTCATGTTCCCCAAGATCTTATCTTAGATATCGTCATCATTAATGAACAAAATATATTTGATATTAATTACATTAAAAATCACATGTTGATGTTCTAGAAAAATACAAAAAACTGTGTTAAGGTGACATTTACCAAGTAATCATATTCATTAATGCTGAAGTAGATGTCTGGTATATTGAACACACATTAAAACCAAGTTACCCTATTTACCTACTTGTAAGTGGCTCAGATCCACACAACATTATTATATACGTTCCTCATCACCTCCGCCTTATTCACAATTGAAACATAGCTTTAATAAAAAACAATACAACTGATAACATCATTGAATGAATCATACTGTAAGGGCGCGGATGTAGTGCCATTTGCGTTTCCTGTTTAATGAAAGTTTGAGCCGATACATATCTATGTTAACAACCACATAGGGACGAGTTCTTACAACTTATACGTATATCTCTCGAGGGTACCTTACGATTTGAAGATTTTGAGAGATGTTTGCCCTAATTGCGTTCAAAATTTCAAAATTTATTTTTTCAAATCATGAACTCCATATTAAAACAAGGCATAACAGAGGTTAAGAATATGATGAGGCAATACACTTCATAAATCAATAGTGACCGAGATATTATTATGTATAATCGATGAATTACACGAGAGGTAACACCAACTTTTTTTTTTTTTTTTTTTTTTTTTTTTTGGTTTTGTTTGTGCCACTACGCTTGTTTATAACCTTCACCGAACTAATTTAAAACAACGGAAATGTATAGCTTAAAAACATGCAATGCATCATCAGCAAAAAACCTTGTTAATTATTTTGCATACAATTACATCGTACATAAATTGTGTTGACGTTAAATGAGGTTGAAAGGCGTCTCAAAATCTCTTTTAGGCGTCAGCATTTACATGTCGACCAAGGTACATGTTTTTAGCATTTCAGGATGCTTACTATTTATCTTGAACTATTATAGGCCTCAACATTCCTGAAATTAAAATAATTGAATGCATATGAAACACTTAAACCAATCTGATTTATCAGCTCCAAAATGACGCTTCGCGTTACTACGCTGTATTAGAATCTAAACGTCACCAACTAGCTTTCGCCTTTGGCACTCTAATTCCGTTCTTCCAATAACGCTATTTATAGAGAGCCTACCACCAGCCAATGGAGTCGTCTGTTACAGAGCGACATTATGCGAACTCATCAGCATAAATCGAACCTGCCATTCAGTTTGTATTAGAAAATAAATGTTTAGAACGATTGAAACCTAAACAAGAAGAAATGTTTAATTATATTTCATCAGAAAGACTGCTTGGCCATAATACCATGGGACTATGGCAAGTCACTAGCCCATTAATTGTACATTCCTATCAACTTTTTTTTTTTTGAGTATCCGATTCTGCCATAACTTTACTGGTATTAGCCAGTAATGACGGCAATTTTGTTTGTTTATGAAAGATATTTTCCTGACTTGACTTCTTAATAAACGATACGCAGTCAAGAAAAAAATGACTACTTCAACAAGTGTACTTGAAATACTCTTGTCTATATTTAGCCACTGTATTTGCGTCAATTGGAAATGTACACGGTTATAAAAAAAAGTGTATTTAATGGGTTGGGAGAGAGAGAGATAGTTTGCATGTTGAATTTTGATTAAGATCTACATTACATTAATATGGGACTTCCGAATGATTCCTTAAAAATGTCATGGCAATGAATCTTTACAAAATAGATATCAGAGAAGTTTGCGAATAACATGGAATCATGCAAATACATATGTATGTCAATGATAAAAGAGAAACTGATTATGATGTTGTATAATATAGATATTAAAAGAGCAATAGCAGTGAGAAGAAGCAAGAAAAAATGTAAATGTATATGAATGAAATATATTTATAGAGAGAGCAAAATAACTTTTAAGTCGGTGTTAAAAGTTGTGAGGGCAATTTCCTTTTATTCTTTTCTTTGTAATAATCTACAAACACGCACACGTGGTTATTTTCAACATCATTTCTCTTTTATTCGGCCATCGATGCATTTTTACAAAAGCAAACTTATCAGAAAGAAATGAAAAAAAAAATATGACCCTTTTAAATTAAAACAGGTTCTGTTACTTAGGGCCCCTGATTAAAATGAGTAGGGTTATGTTACATAGGGTCCCTGATTAAAATGAGTAGGGTTCTGTTATATAGGGCCCCTGATTAAAATGAGTAGGGTTCTGTTATATAGGGTTCCTGATTGAAATGAGTAGGGTTCTGTTACATAGGCCCCTGATTAAAATGAGTAGGGTTCTGTTATATAGGGCCCCTGATTAAAATGAGTAGGGTTCTGTTATATAGGGTTCCTGATTGAAATGAGTAGGGTTCTGTTACATAGGACCCCTGATTAAAATGAGTAGGGTTCTGTTACATAGGACCCCTGATTAAAATGAGTAGGGTTCTGTTACATAGGACCCCTGATTAAAATGAGTAGGGTTCTGTTACATAGGACCCCTGATTAAAATGAGTAGGGTTCTGTTACATAGGACCCCTGATTAAAATGAGTAGGGTTCTGTTACATAGGACCCCTGATTAAAATGAGTAGGGTTCTGTTACATAGGACCCCTGATTAAAATGAGTAGGGTTCTGTTACATAGGACCCCTGATTAAAATGAGTAGGGTTCTGTTATATAGGGCCCCTGATTAAAATGAGTAGGGTTCTGTTATATAGGGCCCCTGATTAAAATGAGTAGGGTTCTGTTATATAGGGTCCCTGATTAAAATGAGTAGGGTTCTGTTATATAGGGTCCCTGATTAAAATGAGTAGGGTTCTGTTATAGAGGGCCCCTGATTAAAATGAGTAGGGTTCTGTTATATAGGGTCCCTGATTAAAATGAGTAGGGTTCTGTTATAAAGGACCCCTGATTAAAATGAGTAGGGTTCTGTTATAAAGGGCCCCTGATTAAAATGAGTAGGGTTCTGTTATATAGGACCCCTGATTAAAATGAGTAGGGTTCTGTTATATAGGGTCCCTGATTAAAATGAGTAGGGTTCTGTTATATAGGACCCCTGATTAAAATGAGTAGGGTCTGTTATATAGGGTCCCTGATTAAAATGAGTAGGGTTCTGTTATATAGGGTCCCTGATTAAAATGAGTAGGGTTCTGTTATATAGGGCCCCTGATTAAAATGAGTAGGGTTCTGTTATATAGGGCCCCTGATTAAAATGAGTTGGGTTCTGTTATATAGGGTCCCTGATTAAAATGAGTAGGGTTCTGTTACATAGGACCCCTGATTAAAATGAGTAGTGTTCTGTTATATAGTGCCCCTGATTAAAATGAGTAGGGTTCTGTTATATAGGGCCACTGATTAAAATGTGTAGGGTTCTGTTATATAGGGTCCCTGATTAAAATGAGTAGGGTTCTGTTACATAGGACCCCTGATTAAAATGAGTAGGGTTCTGTTATATAGGGTCCCTGATTAAAATGAGTAGGGTTCTGTTATATAGGGTCCCTGATTAAAATGAGTAGGGTTCTGTTATATAGGGTCCCTGATTAAAATGAGTAGGGTTCTGTTATATAGGGTCCCTGATTAAAATGAGTAGGGTTCTGTTATATAGGGTCCCTGATTAAAATGAGTAGGGTTCTGTTATATAGGGTCCCTGATTAAAATGAGTAGGTTTTTGTTATATAGTGCCTCTGATTAAAATGAGTAGGTTTTTGTTATATAGGGTCCCTGATTAAAATGTGTAGGGTTCTGTTATATAGGGTCCCTGATTAAAATGAGTAGGGTTCTGTTATATAGGGTCCCTGATTAAAATGAGTAGGGTTCTGTTATATAGGGTCCCTGATTAAAATGAGTAGGGTTCTGTTATATAGTGCCCCTGATTAAAATGAGTAGGGTTCTGTTATATAGGGTCCCTGATTAAAATGAGTAGGGTTCTGTTATATAGGGTCCCTGATTAAAATGAGTAGGTTTTTGTTATATAGTGCCCCTGATTAAAATGAGTAGGGTTCTGTTATATAGGGTCCCTGATTAAAATGAGTAGGTTTTTGTTATATAGGGCCCCTGATTAAAATGAGTAGGGTTCTGTTATATAGGGTCCCTGATTAAAATGAGTAGGGTTCTGTTACATAGGACCCCTGATTAAAATGAGTAGGGTTCTGTTATATAGTGCCCCTGATTAAAATGAGTAGGGTTCTGTTATATAGGGTCCCTGATTAAAATGAGTAGGGTTCTGTTATATAAGGTCACTGATTAAAATGAGTAGGGTTCTGTTATACAGGGTCCCTGATTAAAATGTGTAGGGTTCTGTTATATAGGGTCCCTGATTAAAATGAGTAGGGTTCTGTTATATAGGGTCCCTGATTAAAATGAGTAGGGTTCTGTTATATAGGGTCCCTGATTAAAATGAGTAGGGTTCTGTTATATAGGGTCCCTGATTAAAATGTGTAGGGTTCTGTTATATAGGGTCCCTGATTAAAATGAGTAGGCTGATTAAAATGAGTAGGGTTCTGTTATATAGGGTCCCTGATTAAAATGAGTAGGGTTCTGTTATATAGGGTCCCTGATTAAAATGTGTAGGGTTCTGTTATATAGGGTCCCTGATTAAAATGAGTAGGGTTCTGTTATATAGGGTCTCTGATTAAAATGAGTAGGGTTCTGTTATATAGGACCCCTGATTAAAATGAGTAGGTTCTGTTATATAGGGTCCCTGATTAAAATGAGTAGGTTCTGTTATATAGGGTCCCTGATTAAAATGAGTAGGGTTCTGTTATATAGGGTCCCTGATTAAAATAAGTAGGGTTCTGTTATATAGGGTCCCTGATTAAAATGAGTAGGTTTTGTTATATAGGTCCTGATTAAAATGTGTAGGGTTCTGTTATATAGGGTCCCTGATTAAAATGTGTAGGGTCTTAGTTATATAGGGTCCCATGATTAAAATGATGTAGGGTCTGTTAAATAGTGGTTCACTGATTAAAATGTGTAGGGTTCTGTTATATAGGGTCCCTGATTAAAAGATAGGTTTTTTGTTATATAGGGTCCCTGATTAAAATGGTAGGGTTCTGTTAATAGGGTCCCGATTAAAATGAGTAGGTTTTGTTATATAGGGTCCCTGATTAAAATGTGTAGGGTTCTGTTATATAGGTCCTGATTAAAATGAGTAGGGTTCTGTTATATAGGCCCTGATTAAAATGTGTAGGGTTCTGTTATATAGGGCCCTGATTAAAATGAGTAGGTTCTGTTATATAGGGTCCCTGATTAAAATGAGTAGGGTTCTGTTATATAGGGTCCCTGATTAAAATGAGTAGGGTTCTGTTATATAGGGTCCCTGATTAAAATGAGTAGGTTTTTGTTATATAGGCCACTGATTAAAATGAGTAGGGTTCTGTTATATAGGCCCCTGATTAAAATGAGTAGGGTTCTGTCTGTTATATAGGGCCCCTGATTAAAATGAGTAGGGTTCTGTTATATAGGTCCCTGATTAAAATGAGTAGGGTTCTGTTATATAGTGCCCCTGATTAAAATGAGTAGGGTTCTGTTATATAGGGCCCCTGATTAAAATGAGTAGGGTTCTGTTATATAGGGTCCCTGATTAAAATGAGTAGGGTTCTGTTATATAGGCCCCTGATTAAAATGAGTAGGGTTCTGTTATATAGGGTCCCTGATTAAAATGAGTAGGGTTCTGTTATATAGGGTCCGTGATTAAAATGAGTAGGGTTCTGTTATATAGGGTCCGTGATTAAAATGAGTAGGGTTCTGTTATATAGTGCCCCTGATTAAAATGAGTAGGGTTCTGTTATATAGGGTCCCTGATTAAAATGAGTAGGGTTCTGTTACATAGGACCCCTGATTAAAATGAGTAGGGTTCTGTTATATAGTGCCCCTGATTAAAATGAGTAGGGTTCTGTTATATAAGGTCCCTGATTAAAATGAGTAGGGTTCTGTTATATAGGGTCCCTGATTAAAATGAGTAGGGTTCTGTTATATAGGGTCCCTGATTAAAATGAGTAGGGTTCTGTTATATAGGGTCCCTGATTAAAATGAGTAGGGTTCTGTTATATAGGCCCCTGATTAAAATGAGTAGGGTTCTGTTATATAGGCCCCTGATTAAAATGAGTAGGGTTCTGTTATATAGGGTCCCTGATTAAAATGAGTAGGGTTCTGTTATATAGGGTCCCTGATTAAAATGAGTAGGGTTCTGTTATATAGGGTCCCTGATTAAAATGAGTAGGGTTCTGTTATATAGGGCCCCTGATTAAAATGAGTAGGGTTCTGTTATAAAGGACCCCTGATTAAAATGAGTAGGGTTCTGTTATATAGGGTCCCTGATTAAAATGAGTAGGGTTCTGTTATATAGGGTCCCTGATTAAAATGTGTAGGGTTCTGTTATATAGGGTCCCTGATTAAAATGAGTAGGGTTCTGTTATATAGGACCCCTGATTAAAATGAGTAGGTTTCTGTTACATAGGGCCCCTGATTAAAATGAGTAGGGTTCTGTTATATAGGGTCCCTGATTAAAATTAGTAGGGTTCTGTTATATAGGGCCCCTGATTAAAATGAGTAGGGTTCTGTTTGTGGTGCAGTTGCTCAACATGAAACCAGCATTTTTTTAATGATGCCCATAATTATCATGTTTTTGTAAGTTTTTAAACCTATGCACATTCTCAAGTCTTGGCAAAAGTACTGGTTTACCCAAGGTGCCGTAGATGTGGATTTGTATTAGTTTAATAACTTGTTTCTAAATTGATGCCACGTTATAATTAATAAGATAAAACTGAACCTCTGTTTATTATACAGAAAAAATCAACATAGCTTAAATGAGTGATTGTCAGCTTACATTAAAAATGTTTAATTGTTTTATATTGATTTTATTATTTTTTAATAAAATATATTGAATTGATGTGTATAAAAAATATAAGGCTATTCAAATACTACACGCACACACACACACATTAAATAGACACAATATATTTTATTTATTTTTTTTTGTATTGGTATTCTTAGATTACATTTATAATAATATCACAAAATTCTTTAAACATTCAGCAACGTCTGACATTGAAATGAGAATTAAGAAAAAAATCCGGTATCTGCAACCTGAAAATCAGTAACAAAGATCATCAGATGAATGTTATTAAAACGTGCTCACATCTTTAGGGAATATATGACAGAAATATAAATTCAAACACAACAACTATTTTGTCAAGCACGGAATACAATTGCACATAAAAGTAAATAATCAGTACATTTGAATTTGACCTGTGATCGTTTCTCTTCCCAAGACAAAGAAAGCTAAACACTAAAGATATTTGCAATTTACGTGTAAATCATTACCTTTTTCGTAATTTGCATAAGCATTTTCTCTTGCCCTGAAACATTTTTTTTTCAGGATCAACACATTTTTGCTTGTTTTTGTCCTAAGTTTGGTAAAGTGTATACATGGCTTAAATACAGAACTTGATTTATTTATGTTTTTTAGACTTGTTCACTGTGTTCTCAATACTTGAATAAGCAGTGTTTTATTCATATCCATGACACGTGATGCGTTTTTCATCTTTATGTTACCTTCGCATAACACTGCCGTGTGGCAAATAACACCATTGTTTTATTCCAAAAACCTTGTTTTGGAATTGAAACAAATAATGAATGCTTAATAAAAGTGTTTCATTTATACAAATTTCCTATTAATTTTCCACAATGTAAAACTTCTAGATTGGTAAAAACCATGCATGGAAAAAATTGTCAAAGATGGCTATTCTTCATGATCATTTTCAATTGTAAATGGTTAAGATTATCTCACAAAAGTGCACATGGAAAAGGACTGCTGTGGAAATGAGAAAGGGAACAGTACTTAACCTTTCATTTCAAAACCTTTTAAGATTTATTGGATATTAAATGTACCAGAATTTTTATCCAAAGATGAACGATGCCGCTCCGATTTGTTACACTTAAATGTAAAAAAGTACCGAAATTACTGAAATAACCATAATTTCCGGAAATTCAATATGAAACAACCTTAAACACACTATATTTTGTTTTCTTTATTTATTGTATTCATGTTAAGCATTGGACAACAAATGGCAGGTATTTAAAACTAAAAAAAATCAACTTCCAGTTTGACCTACAAAATATGCTGAGTTGAATTGAAAACAGTTGTAACATTATTTTTGTTGTTACAGATTTTTATCTTTTGGAATGAACAAAGTCCGAATTAAATAAAAAAAAATACAACACAATATTAAAACGGATTTTCTGAAATAAAAATAGATCTACTATTTCTCCGAAATTATTGGATGTCACTAAAAACAAATGTTCCCTAAAAAAAATATCAATATATTTCGGTGCAAAATGTAATAAAAAGGTGTTGAAATCTAAATTTAAAAGAGTTGATTAAAATCGGCATTTGTTATTTACATTCGTTCTCTCTTCGTTATACACAGCCCTTCTGCTGTTATAAAAATGAGTAATTATTAATCATAATTGATTCATTTTGTTAAAATATAAAACAATCTGGATCTTGTGTCTGTAATTGAGTCTTATCTCATGAATTCAAATATTTTAAATGATAATAGAAAAAGCCCCGAGAAATATATTTTTTACTGCTGGGATTCGTCTGAATAGTTACGAGTTGTGTCATGTCCCATTACCCAACCACAAAATAGTCTTTACTATCCTGTTTTAAAAATACTCTATCTAAAAACACCGCGACACCTACTGAAAAAAATACTTTTACGTGAGCAGTATTACATGAACAGTTGGAAAAAAAAAAAAACAAAAAAAAAAAACGCCGCACCCACTGCCCCGGGAATGATGGTCGCGTTGTTAATATCCAGGCTGTTTTTTTTTTTAATCTGTCGGTGTATATAATGTGTTTATACCCCAAAAATATATGAAAAATGTTATAAAATTAGACAAAAAAATCATGTTTCTTCAGTCTTTACACGCATTGGCATGCATTGTGAACAATTGACATGAGAGTTAAATAGGTAATTGTTTCATGATCAGGGAGAGTTTTATTCAGTTAAAAAATTGTAAAGAGGTTGTTATTTGCAGAAGGGTATACGCATAATACTGTAACCCTATTGAAAAATCGCGCATGACGTCGGTAAACTGGACACTAATTTATATCTTTTGACTGTACGTTTGATTTAAATAAGTATGTTTTGTTCAAATATCGTATCATTTAATATTTAATATGTTGACGAGTTATAAACGACGCAATTCATACCGGGACCTTGTAAAGAAAGGAAGAAATAAGTATCCAGACTGAATTGTATTTGGCGGATATCACAAATTGAAACCACTCCATATACACACGTGCGTTATCAGCAAACTTGCCTCCAGCTATGTATCAAGGAAGATAAATAGTTTCAGGCAAAATCACACTTGCACAAAACACAATTAAGAATCAAGAATCGACTTTCACTTGCTGTAATGAGACAGTGCAACCTGCCTACGATTTCACGCCGTAAACTGCATGAACACTGTAAAGAACACTAATCGTCAGTATCCTAAAACAAAGACCTACACCCAAAGATAAGAAATTCGGCGAAATACCGTATATTCTCGTGCAAGAAAGAGAGTGGGGCTGTGAATTCCGCGGAAAATCCAGTTCCGTGTTACTAAGCGATAGTAAAACACCGGTCAATACAACGAATCGTCTTTTTTGTCTGGTCGTATATTGTTTAACTAAAAAATTACAATGGTGTTTTTTTGTCCTATCCTTTGGTCCTTTTAACATTTATTTTATGCCACCGCATCGATAGATCGGTGCAGATTGTTTTGGTCTTTCTGTCTGTTTGTCTGATGTCTGTCTGTCACAAAACTTAACCTTGACCATAACACGTAAATCCATCCACCTACAGCCTCCAAACTTTACAGGTGCATGGACCTTGATAAGCTCTACCAGCCAGGTACCCTGACATTCATCAAATGACCTTGACCCTTAAGGTCTAAGGCCCTTGCGGAGCATTCGAACGTAGCGTTTGTTCAAAATATAAAGATAACCATTGTTATAGAAAAAAATACCGGTACTCACATGGGTAAAAGCGTGGCTGAAATAAAATTAATAGTTAAACTTGTAAAGTACTTAATGATTGCAGTCATTAATGACATCGTCGAAAACATTGCAAAAAAAAGAGAAAAATTTTAACTAGAGGTGATGATTGTATATGTCATCATTGTCAAATTTGACTAAAATGGACATCCTGTTCAGAAAAGGAAAGAAAAGAAAAGAAAAAGAAAACTTTGACAGACCAACACTACTGTAAAATCCACAAATATGCCAATTTTTCTATTAGATACATGTACTAGCGTTGAGGGAATAATTTTAATGACTTAGAGCACTTTTGTTTTGTTATAGAAAATAACCCAATAAAAATAAATAAATGCTAGTTTGTTTGATTGTTGAGTCTACTACTCAAAGTTTGCTAAGCACCACCAGCTATTTTCCCATAGATTTACCTGCTAAGACAAGCGACTTTAAAGGCATGCTACATTAAAGTTTACATTAAAACAAATCTTGCTTTTATGCAGAAGTATTATTTATGTACCAAACTTACTACCAGTTACAGAAATAAGCCTTTCGGATCCTCAATACTGGGAATTAATCATAATTAGAAAGTGCGAAATTTTGAGAAAACACCTTAAAATTTAAAGTCAGCTAAATTCAGAACTTTGATCTTCAAATATTCCTGTTTTCTAAATGGAATACTTTTAAGGATATTTGTGACGATGTTGACCTGTTCATGGTCATTTTTTCTTTATTGATCATAATATTTAACTTCCATTTATAAAATGCCATTTCTTGCACACAAAAAAAACCAACACACTTTGTGAATTTTGCCAAATAATGACAGGAATTGGCCAAATCATTGTAACTCATTTCTGAGTCCCTTGTCTATCATTTTGACAAAAACTATGCGTAAAAATGATGGTCAGCTAACGCTTTCCTGTCAGGTACATAGCATTATATTAAGCATTTGTTTTCATGTGACTCTATGGGAAAATAGCCGGTGGTGCTTAGCAAACTTTGAGTAGTATATATGATGAGCATCAAGCAAGGAATTTCGTTTTTTACGACTTTGGTATGTCGCGGCCGGGGACCCACGACTTTTCGATTCCTGGGCGGACGCTCTAACCATTTAGATACTAGAAATAAATTAAGTAACTCCCTACAAAAAGTATAGCATTTATGAAGACTTGACTTGGCTTGACTTGAATATTAGAGTTAAGCGTCGCTTCGACAGTATTTCAGTCATATAGCGACGTCCAGCTAATTATAGGTGGAGAAAAACCCCGAATGCACGGAGGCATCCGGGTAGAACCACCAACCTACCGCAAGCCAGCTGGAAGGCTTCTTCACATGAAAATCCGAACGACCCTTTAGGGATATGAACCCACGCGGTGAGGGGATGAGTAAGTGTTAAAATCAGCGACTTTACCCTCTCGGCCACCGAGGCCCACCTTTATGAAGAGGAAACATACATTTAAAAAAAATATTACTACAGTACAAACATAAAAGCTGGAGCATAAT